>JALGBA010004150.1:0-515194 GCA_023970755.1 Azemiops feae | reverse complement strand
TTTCATTTTTTATGTGTGCCATTGTGCCCACAATATAAAAAATGACAATAAAGGTTATTTATTTATTTATTTATTTATAAGGCGGGAGAATGGCCTGCAATGATTGGCTGTGCATCCCCTTGCAAGGGGAGTATAAAAAGGCAAGTTGCCATTGTGTTCTTGCTTCTGTTCTGTGAATGTACTAATAAAGAGATCCTTTGTTGTGAACCTGCCTCATCTCGATGTCTTCTTTGCGAGAACAGAACACTTCCTTTTTCCTATTGCCTTTCACAAACTTCAGAAAATAAAAAGCAATGATCTATGATGTGCTTGCTCAAGCACTTCTTAGCATCCTATCCCCTTTCCTGCATTGTAAAGCTGTTTCTAAAATCCAAAGATACAAACTCTTGGATATGTATAATTAGTTTGCAAATCCTTTCTTTTATTAGAATTAAACAGGAGCATTAATTACGTTGACAATCTCACAAGCTGTTATTGCTTCTTAGCTTTAGACCATCTAGGCCAAGTAGACACATTCCAGGCCACAATATTCCCTATCTTCATTCTTCAGTGGTCTTCCCAAATTCAGGAATGTTTCCTTGGTCTTATCCTGGATCACTTTAGAAGGAGCAACTCTTTAAGAGCTAAAGGTGTCTAACCTCCATTCTGGTTCACCAGCTATTCAAATTTAACACCAAGCAAACTTCCTGCCAGCACATTAGCCCCATTTATGCATCCTTTCTCCCCATGAAAGCTTCTGTGCAAGTACAATTGTTTATCTATTTAACTTAACATTTTTCCCAGATCAAAATAACATGGGCCAATTTTGTGCCCTCAGAGTGATAAAAACATAACATAATTTCCAGTCTAATCTGAAAGATAATCTCTTGCCCTCAGAAGTACCTATGTAAGCCACTGAATCCTTGTAAAATTAAGCGAGTGTCCTCCTCTCAGATAGGTCATTGTTAATTGATGTTCATTATGACAGTCGGTTTTCTACAGAGAGAGAGAGAGAGAGAGAGAGAGAGAGATTCAGGATATGTTGAATTATCTTTTCATTAGTTTCCCAACAGTGATTCAGCACAACCATTCTTAAATTTGGGGTAAATGCTTTGGACAGATTTATTCTTGCTTCCTGAGATGAACCAAAGGTTTCATCTGCTATTCTCTTACTGTCCTCAGAAGCCACTGTCAGATGGAACAGATGCATCCATATGCAGCACTGTGGATTACAAGCCTCCAGATCCTTTGGAGGAGAAAGCAGAAAATGAAGAAAATGTGGAGAATGATGATCCAGATGAATGCTTTACTGAAGGTATCATGGTCAGAAAACAAGCTCTACTCATCAAATTTGCAGATGACACCAAGTTTTTTTTTTTTTGGGGGGGGGGGAATAGCTAATGTTTTTTTAAAATATATTTTATTATATTTTTACAATAATCTTTAGTGCTTAGTGAACAATATGTTGTCTGGGTCATATATTTAAAAACAATAATAATTATTTTCTATAATTGATCAATATGTTAGTTGATAATATATTTCCTTGATCCTCTCTTCTTCCAGCAATATTCTCCTTTTCTCTACATTAAAGAAATATAATTCTTAATACTTTCATTTTTCTAGTATTTATACATATAACAATAACATCAACATATAACATCTTTTCTAATCAGCTTATGTTTCAGTTGTCTTTATAGAAGTAATCTTAAGTTATTATATGTCCTGTTTTCAAGATTCTTTTTTAAGCTTTATTTCCCCTCAGTACTGAAACCACTCTTATCAGTCAAAATTTTCTCAAAATTTGAATATCCAAACTTTTCATTCAAATACACCATCTCAATATTTTTACATTTCATATATTATAAAAATATTATACTACTTATATATCTTATCTCTCTTACTATATGGCCCCTTTTTGCCCAAGCTTTATCTATTCTTTTGACCATGTTCAAACAAGTATTTAATCATATAATACACCATTTAGCAATCTTACTATAGGGCCTCTTTATATCCAAACTTTATATTTTTTTAACCGTATTCAAACAGGTGTTTAGTCATATAATATTCCATCTGGTACATTGAATCACATCTCTTAAATCTAATTCTAATCTTCTTTTGCCAGGTTGCTTTCCAAATCAGTAGGTTTAGCTTGCCAGGTTGTATTTTTGTAGATATTGTTGGGGATAAAAAAGACAAATTGAGTATTCGTTTTTTGTCTCCCACGCTTTAATGATTCTCCTGACAACTCTTTAGTCCATTTTATTAAATCTTCTTTTTTGTCCTCAAGTTTGTTTTGAAGTCCTGGTAGATAAAACATCTTTTTTATTTCCTTTATTGTAGCAAAATTTTGTGGATTTTCTTTTGTTTGTATTAAGTTGTAGTTCTCTTCATTTATAGCTTTCATATTTAAGTCATTTTCCTCTGATTTGTGTTCTATTGTCTGATTTATTTGTTCATTCTTTATCGTCATTTTTTGAGCATTGCTTAATTCTGAGTTTAGGTTAGAGATATGTTCATTTATGTTATCAAAGTTGTTTTTAATCTCATCATGATTTAAGACAATTGTCGTTTGAATCTGTCACAGCATTACATATATTTTCTCCTGGAATGTATTTGCTTTGTCATGAGTCATTATTCCTGCAGATCTCTGATGTTCCACACTAGGGTCTTCAGGAGGAGGTGTTAGGTGTGGTTTTCTGTCACTTTTAGATAAATATACAACATCCATTTTGTCTCCCTCCTCTAGGTAGTCTTTCAATGGTGCCATAATCTCTTTAATTAACTTTATCAAACCAGCCCATCTTAAAACCCAAACAACCAAATCTTATGTAGTTCTTATCTTTATATATAGTTTTGGTAATCCAATACATTCCAATTATCAAAGCACCACTGAAAACAGTGTTTTGTAACAGTTCTTTTTTTCAGGGATCTTATGATTATCAGCCAGCCAAGATTTCAGTCCAAAGTGTTTAACCACCTGAAAACTTTCCAGTGACTTCCCCTTTAGAAGATTAGCCAAAGGCCAAGGTTTTTCTTTCTCTGCAAACAGTTCTTAAACTTAAAAATACAGCTCAGTGTGTTTATAATCCCAGAAGGTCAACAGTTTCTAAACATATATAGTTTCACTCTGCATTAGATAGCCCAATGCTTTGTTCCCAGCTGTTTTTTGCTATTTCTGGGCATCTTGCCAAATTCTGAGTCAATGCAGCTATAGTTTTCTCTAGTCCTCCACTAGGTGTCAGTAGCTGTTCATTTCCCAACTTTTAAAGCAAAGAGTTGCTGTTATTTTTATATATATATAATTTCATCAATACTTTTTCAGGTATGGAATTTTAACAGTTTTCTTAGTTTTCAAATTTGTCCAGACTGTAATATTTTTAACCTCATTTCAATATATTTTTGTTCCCCATAAGAGTTTAATTCGCCGCTTCCGTCTATGGGAGGATGGGGGTATAGTTCCCTCCCTTCTCACTTTGGGAGGATTTTTGCTTCTTGGGGATCTTTTCCAGGAAATCAGATACAAAATAGGAGAGAGAAGATTGAATTCCTCACCCAGTTTCAAGCATGCTGTTCACCGTTGTTCTGGTTGGTGCCTTTGGACTTCAGCTGGAAGTAGTTTGGGCTGGTCATCGGGATGTGGCCAACCTTTCTCCTGTCGGGTTAGACGGCTTCCCCCAGATTGAGCGGGATGACTGCCGTTGTTCCGCAATCATCGGGGCACCCCTCTTTCTTCGTCACCTCTCTGGGGCGACTTTAGCCCCATTTAGAGTCCCCTGGCAGGGCGAAACTAGCCGTGGGATGCAGAGCTCCGCAATCCCTCAGCTGTGCACTATGGCACCAAACCGGAAGTCCATTGAGAAATAGCTAATATTTTAGATAATAGATTCAAGACTCAAAAAGGACCATGATAGACTTGAACACTGGACCTTATTCAACAAAATACAATTGAGTAATGAGAAAAGTAAGGACCTACACTTAGGCAAGAAAAACCAAATTCATAGATATAGAATAGGTGGTACCTGGCTTAATAGTAGCAGTTGTGAGAGGTGACTAGGTGTCCTGGTAGACCACTATTTTTATGAGCCAACACTGTGCTGCAGCTGCCACAAAAACAAATGTAGTTCTAGATTGCATCAATAGAGGGATAGTTGCAAGATCACATGAAGTGTGATTTATGCTGCACTGGTGAGACCACACTGTAAATACTTTGTCCAGTTCTGTTCACCATGATACAAAAAAGATGTTCCTAGAAAGAGTGCAGAGAAGAGCAACAAAGATAATAAGTGATCTGGAGGCTAAATCACATGATGAATGATTGAAGGAACTAGGTATCTCTAGTTTAATGAAGAGAAGTACTAGGGATGATATGATAGAAATCTTCCAGTAATTGAGAGGCTGTCACAGAGAAGAAAAAGAGTCAACTTATTCTCCAAAGCATAAGGGCAGGACAAGAAGCAATGGATTGGAGATTATCAGAGATCCAACCTAGAACTAAGGAGAAATTTCCTTCAAGGTCACGTCCAACCCTATTATTCTGATTTATTTATTTATTTGTTTAATTTATATTAAATTTGTTTGTCACCCATCTTGCAGCAAGGCGACTCTATCTTCCATGCTTTTCAAGTATTCTCTTCCAGTGCATGTGAAAAAGAGTGCTCCAACATGTACATAATGCTAATTATATATGAATTATTATTGCATAATTTTATTAATTTATGTATAAATACATAATTAATGCATAACTAATTAATCAATTGTGTATTAAGGATAATTACTATAATCGTTCTCATCTTTTCTACTATCTTCTCCAATTGGTATGTTAGAATTATATTACTTTGTTGTTTTTCTGTGCACTAAGTGTTTCTGCACCGGAGAGAAATTCCATGTGTGTCCAACTACACTTGGCCAATAAAGTATTCCATTCCATTCCTGTCAGATTAGGGAGTCCCAAATTGTGTGGTCAGCATTAAGAGCATATGAGAAAATAACAAAATGTCTGTAATTTGCAGTGAATGAACATTCCAAATACACAGCATAGATTTAAAACAAGGTAGAGCACCTGCAGTGTTAATTGACTCACTCTTTCTTCCCTTGCAGCCTGTGTTCAAAGGTGTCCCTGCCTGTACGTTGATATCAAAACAGAAAAGGGAGCAAAGTGGTGGAATCTTCGGAAAACATGTTTCAAAATTGTGGAGCACAATTGGTTTGAGACCTTCATTATCTTTATGATTCTCCTCAGTAGTGGTGCCCTGGTGAGTGTTTCTCTTTTGCAGTGAGTTTTCCCCTTACAATAATACAAGTTAGAATGAGAGTGATTTTAAATTGCTCTAATACTAAGATTTTTCTTTAAGAATATAAGTTCCTTGATAAGTGTAGCACCAGGTAACTGCAAATAATATCCAACAAGGTTTACCTTGTTGATGATTTAGATTTCTTATAAGAATAAACTATTATGGTTAGCTAAGTGGCTAATAAAGCAGTTGGCCAGAATTTTATCAGCCCAACCAGTAGCATTTTAAGAAATCAAGAAGGGATAACATCAGGACTTCAAATGGTAATTTTCAAGTTCCTTGTGGCTATTTGCAACAAGCATCTGTTCACCTCTGGATCAGCTGTAGCACAGTGTGGAGTCAAAATCTAACGGGCATGATAGATCTCTGGATGCAGAAAAAACTATTTACCTGAGGAGCAATGGTTCCTCAGTCCATAAACAAATTATTTCAAGTTCACTAAAATGATCATTTAGTTTTATAATTTGCTAAATTATCTTTAAATGGTAGAATATGTTTTATGGGAAATAGGAAGTAAACAAGTTGTTAAATGGCAATTAGAAAAAGTTACATATAGGTTCTTAAAATATTTTTACATAGTTCTTATGCTCATTTAATATAGTGCTCATTTAAATTTTACAAGCCTATAAACATGTTGTGTTAATTAAAAGAGTAATAAGAAGATATATCAAAGCAAGAATAAACTCACATGTCTAATAATACAAGAGAAAAACAATGCTTTTTTTAAATAGAAAAATAGCACTCAGCACTTGTGCTAAACTTCTATTCTTTCAAAAGAAAGATGTATATAAAAAAACTCAGGGTAATGATATGGTTAAGATATCATCTAGATCAAAATTGATGTTAGGCTTATAATACTGTTGTTTTCTGCTGAAACCCTGAAATCCCACTACTAGTAACCTAAATAATGGTGTAGGAAAGTGAACATAACATCGTGGAACAACAAGTCTCTGAGCACAGGCTTAGCAGAGATGAACTGAATGTATCCCCATGTTCTTCCTTCTGTCATCTAGAAACATTGCTTAGGTCCATCTTGGTTTCTACTCATTCACTTTAGAAGCATTCATTGCAAACTTAAGTATTAGACATTGAAGATGGGATTCCCAGGAGTTTTCTACATATTTCCCTACCTATCTTTACAATGTCCAAATCGTTGTGTATAGTATAACCCCTGTTCAGTAATACAAAGGTATGCCAAGAAGGGTAAAGGCCACTCATGCTGTGGCTACTTTTGCTACTTTTATGTATTGTCAAGAGGTCTCATATACAGCTCTGCTTTAATTCCCCTTTCAGGCTTTTGAAGACATCTACATAGAACGCAGACATATAATTCGCACCATCTTGGAGTATGCTGATAAGATCTTCACATATGTTTTTATTCTTGAGATGCTGCTCAAATGGGTAGCCTATGGGTTCAAGGTCTACTTCACCAATGCTTGGTGCTGGCTGGACTTCCTTATTGTTGATGTAAGTTGCAGTTTTCTGTAAGTGAGCATTCTGGGAAAGATTGCCAAAGATTCCTTTGGTCTTGCATTAAATCTGATTAATCATGTGATTCTGTTAGCTTCCATTTCAAATTCTAGCCCCCTTGATTCCTTCTGATCAGTAAAGGCCATTTGACATCTTTTCAGGAATCAGATTCTTTCCCCATAGCTGAATCAAAATGCTATTGACACACCACTAAGTTGACAGAAAACTATGCTACCATGTAATTTGATGTTCCTATTGCTGATCCCTATATTCCCTCTATTGAATCTGCTCTGAATGGCTGCTGAATTATGTTGTCTTGTTTATGATTTTCAGTGTATAATCAGCCAGTTGCTTATTTAATTTTATTGGCTTTGCCACCTTCTTTAGGATCTTACCAGCTGGCAGGAAATCTTCCATTAATCTTTGGACTGCAGCAGAGATGGACTGGATCTGACTTCAGGACACCATCTGTAGAATAGAATAACCAGTAGAATGCTAAAAAAAAATATAGCTTCTTTGCTCTTGCATAGAACTGAAAAATTTTGGTTCAATACCGCTTTTCTCCCCAGCTGTTAAGGGAGGCAACAGAAAAATTGCAGACATAGCTAACCTGGAAGGGAAGCGATGTGTATGGATGAATCTAAGTTAGCCAGTAATCATCCTTCTGAAAGAACCTACTCCTGATCATTGACTCTCCATCTATTAGTGTAATGGATGGTAAACTGTATATGTACACAGTCTTGTGTCACTGGATGTTGTCTGCTTAAAGGGGTACAATATTTTAACACTGGTACAGCTAAGGATAACTGTCTCACTCATGGGCTGGGCACAAGATGAAAGCAACATTATAGGGAAATGGTAGAAAATATATTGCCAATATATGTTTGAATCATGCTTATATTCAAGCAGAAAAAAGCTCAGGGGATACAGGAAATCTGACCTAGATGCCTCCAGTGTGCAAGATATGGAACTATATTCCTTCTTTTGTAATTTCTGTCATTTGTTACTACTAACCATTTCATTTTTCTTTTTAACCAGGTCTCCCTAATTAGCCTAACAGCAAACTGGCTAGGCTATTCAGAGCTGGGAGCTATCAAATCCCTGAGGACACTCCGAGCATTGAGACCGCTTCGGGCATTATCCAGATTTGAAGGCATGAGAGTAAGTGTGGTATGACAGTCCATGATTTTATTTCTCCAATTTCCTTCCATGCAGTGGGAATTTCCGAAGGTCAGAATATAATTCCTATAGAAAATAGCAGTAAAGCTCAAGCCTGTTTTTAAACAATTTACAGTATAGGGTACCATTTTTTTCTCTACTGTATTTACATTTTGTTTTCTTTGAATGAAGTTACTATAATAAACTTGGGATAGTTCCATTTTGTCCTGAGAGATGATCACAAGCCCAAGACTATTCTAAATGTTATAAATAGATGGAGATAAAAGTTGGAGACATTCCCTCCAGGGAATGATGATGACGATGAAGAAGATGATGATGATGATGCCCAATTCTCAATGATTCTAAACAGCTCACAACATTAAACCAAGAAATTACAAAAAAAACCCATATAAAATAAAGAAAAAACCATCCCTTGCCTTTACTTTCCAGAGAACAAGGAAGGATCCCTCCTGAAACGCTTCCTCCACCCTTATTCCTTCTGTGGCTAACGTAATTCTTCTCTGCCCATTGCCTTGGCTGCATCTCTTCCTCCTGTCTCCCATTCTCATAGCCCATTACACCCCCAGGCAGTGGGACAGATCCTTAAGAGTTTCACTTGTTTTTTTAAATTATTATAACATTATTTTTAAAATATGTTATAAAAGATTATGCAATTATTTATTTATTATGATATGATGTTTTAGGAATCATTTCCCTTGATTATTGCTTTACATAAATGTATAGAGTACTGGTATCTCTGAATTATCTATAGCAATGATGGCGAACCTTTTAGAGACCAAGTGCCCCAAAACTGGCCCCGCTCCCGCTCCACCCCCTGCCGTGCTCCCGCTCCGCCTCCACACTGTCCCCCCCGCCTGCCTGCAGGGCCACTCACCACCTCCAGGGCCCGCCACAGATCGCCCAGGCAGCCCAGCAGCGCCATGGCGGCCACGCCCTCTGCCCGCACCCCGCAGCATCAACTGTGCGCGATGGGGTGTGAGGACAGAGTCTTGTCTACACTGGATGCCATGTCCTTGGCTGCGCTGCTCCACGTGGGCCACGCTCAGGGGCGACTCTTCCAGGGGGGCTGCTGGTGAGGGGGTTGTGGGGGGAGGCGAGGCTGGGCAATGGCACGTGTGCCCACAGAGAGGGCTCTGAGTGCCGCCTCTGGCACGTGTGCCATAGGTTCGCCACCACTGATCTATAGCAAGTGAATTCGCAGGTTACCAATAACTGTGAAATATCTATAGATAGATTAATGTTCTATCTTACTGCCTTTTCTGCACTAGTATAAATTTAACTTGAATTCTCTTCTCTAACATGTCTATAGATATAAGCCAAAAACAACATTTTAAAAGGGCCATATTCTGAATTTGTAAAATGTTGAAATTGATTTACTTTTATTAAATCCTGAGTAGATTCTTTCTCCTGATACTAGGTGGTTGTAAATGCTCTTTTGGGGGCCATCCCCTCCATCATGAATGTCCTCTTGGTATGCCTGATCTTCTGGCTCATCTTCAGCATTATGGGGGTGAACCTCTTTGCGGGGAAGTACTATCGCTGTGTCAATACCACCACAGGTGACCTCTTTAAAATCCAACATATAAACAACAAAAGTGACTGCATCGATCTTATCAATGTTGAAAATGCCACTGATGTCCGTTGGGTCAATGTCAAGGTCAATTTTGACAATGTGGGCTTAGGCTATCTCTCCCTTTTGCAAGTGGTAAGTAAGCATGCTTTCCCTTAGGAAATGTTCTATTTTAGCTGGAACCTGACTTTCTTATATAGAGGCGCATATGAGAACCTGCCAACTAAAGCACTAGCTAAAACTACCCTCCTCAACTGGTCCTTTGACCTATTTAATCCTAGCCATAAGTTGATTTCTTCCTGGAAGAAATAGCTTTGAACCCAAATTATTGTGACCAGTTTTTAGTCCAGCCCAGTGTTTAAAACGTCTGGGCCTAAGAGAGGCACTCTAGAGAATAAAAAGGAAGTTGACTTGGATGTGTAGTGAGAGGGAACCAAAACTTCTTATTATTGCAATGGCGGCATCCATTTTAGTAGATCTTTCTTAATATATGAAATTTTTAGTGTCTCTTTTTTCCCATACAAACATTAAAAGATTTCTTTAATTAGCCCTACTCAATTCTTGTTTTGGGGGGTTTTGAAAGAAAAATCACCTTTGTCTGAGATAGTTTTTGTAAGTTTTGATATGTTTTGTATGTTTTGTTATGCTGTATTCTTAGTCAGCCCTGGCATTCCAAATTAATAGTGTCCCTACTAATATTCAGCGACTGATCTGATGAGAATGCCTTATTTTTGTCAGCAGACTGGTCTGTAGAACTATCTAGGAGACTCACCAACTGTTTGCTATGATCAGTGTGAGGATGCTTTGAGATTAATTTTGGTGATGTCTGTGGCTGTCTCTCCCTACTTTGTAATTTTTCTATTAATTTCCTATGTTTTCTCCTGATTTAAACTAATTTCCCCTGATTTCCCCTGAACCAAACCAAACTTTCTTTGCTTGTGTGATCAGGAGAAAACCCAGCTTTCAAAATATGCTTTTATTTCTACAATGTCTCGTGTTCCTTCAGAATGAATTCTATTTCCCCCTCTAAAATAGGAGTGATGGTGCTTACCCTTTACCCTCATTGAAACTACTACTATTCAAAACACTTTGGATCATATATCCCCCTCCAAGAGTTCACATTCAGAAATGTGTTCCAACCAGTTACACTGTACAGGAAAATAATTTCAATCCATGGGAGATGGGTTTCTACTTTTATTAGTTTTTATGAAGACATTACCTGCTGATGTAAGCATATGCTATTCTATTTCTCTTCTCCATATGTTCTTTAAAAAGTAAGCCAAATTATTCAGAACAAACATATTTGTTCTTCCTGTATCTGCTTATTCAACATATATTAGCAGATGGTTCTAATTTTCATTAAAAAGAACATGCTAATAAGATAATATAATCTCCTTTTTCTCCCTGTTTTAACAAAGCCAGTTGTGTGATTAAATAAACATGGCTGTCCTCATCCTTTCTTATTCTCCCTTCATGAAGGAATTCTGTTTTTTATTCTTTTTTTCCTAAAAAGTTTAGAAAATGAGAATGAAAGATGTAACTTCCAACTTGAACTGCCCCCTCTGGGCTATGAGTTTATATATGGTTTTACAAATTCAGTGTCCTCTATTTCCGGGGTCCCCAACCCCCAGTCTGTGGACCAGTACCAGGCCGCGGCATGCCGCGGCCCGCACAAACAAGCAAAGCCCCATCTGTGGGATGCAGGTAGCACACAAAGCCATGCACTCTCCGGTCTGTGGAAAAACCTTTCTCCGTGGAACTGGTCCCTGGTGCCCAAAAGGTTGGGGACCTCTGCTCTATTCTCAATCAAAATAAATATGTCCTGCATTATTCTACTTTGTAGGCCACTTTCAAGGGCTGGATGGACATCATGTATGCAGCTGTTGATTCCCGTGAGGTAACTTGAAAAGACAAATTTGCTTTCCCTCTTCTGAAGCTTTAATGGAAGAATTAACAGGGGATTCATTGCTTCCTTTGCTTTTCCAGCAGGAGGAACAGCCTCAGTATGAAGTGAATCTCTACATGTATATATATTTTGTCATCTTTATTATCTTTGGGGCATTCTTTACTCTCAATCTCTTTATTGGCGTAATCATTGACAATTTCAACCAGCAAAAAAAAAAGATAAGTGTCTTTAATTTTTTTTTTTTTTTAAGCATATGCTCTTTCAAATAAGTAGTTCTGGAGATGTTTTTACCAGCAGTACAGAAAATTAAATTACCCAAATTGCAAGCTCCCTGCAACTATTGAATGGGGTCAGGCTATTTTCCTTTTGGCTATTCTTATGCGAAAAAGAGTGCAGTGCAGGTGTTCAGGGTCTTTACCAATGGCAGAGTTTTGGAACTTTATGACAAATGTTGGTCTGGTTTTCCATAAAGTTTGCTATCTACTTTCCAAGCATTTGAATTACATATACTGGAGCTGATCAAGGCAGAAGCATGGGATAATCTTATAAACATTACTTAGAACTGATTCACCGATTGCTATGAATAATCTGTGAGCCTGTAACTGCAGATTGAATAACTGAATTATAGTTAAGTTTCGCTGCATGTCCTACTACAGCCTTGGGATCAGAGTTCCTAGAGCCCAGGAATCTATCCTAAAAACCAAGGCTGTTGTATAGGACATGCAGCAAAATAATCAATGAGCACGTAAAGAATGGAAAGTTAATTTGAGTGAGAGCTCATTCTTTCCTGAGAAGCACATTTAACTTACAAGGAAGAGAAATTTTCCATGCTAATACAGATTAAGAAAAATCCTTTTATTAAAGCATTCCAACAAATTTGGGGGGAGACAGACAAATACATATTGCCAATAGTGGCATGCTTTGGGACTTTGATGCATGGTCTCTGCTAATAATAACATTATTATTATTATTATTATTATTATTATTATTATTATTATTATTATTATTATTATTATTATTATTATTATTATTATTATTATTATTATTATTATTATTATTATTATTATTATTATTATTATTATTATTATTATTATTTTGTTGTTCATTGCACAGTCAGCCAGATGTTCAGACTGGATTTGGCATTTTTGTCTACCTATTGAGTCCTTACCAAGGACCTGGGATAGGCAGATCTGGATGTTTGATGGTGTTACAGATATCGCCGCAGGATGGAAGCTAACTTTTGCAATTGACTGATGGTGAATTTGTCAATGCCATTGTTGCTACTTTCTCATGCCACTGCTTATAATCAATCTGTGCGATCTTCTTGCAGCAGCTTACCAGATGCTCCACTGTTTCTTCAGCTTCTTACTTTAGGCAGCACTTACTGTCTGCTGCTGTCTTCTCAATTCTGGCTTTGTAGGCATTTGTCCTTAAGGCTTGCACTTGTGCAGCCAGAATTAGTCTCTCGGTTTCTTTCTTCAACTTTCCTGCTCTTAGCCATTATCGGGTCTTGTTATTATCTGCTTTTCCTGATTTTTTTTTAATGTACTAGCCATGTGGTGCTTTGTCTTCCCATGCCTCCATTCTGTTCTTCATTTGGTCTTTCTTGTAGGCCAGTTTGTTCTCTCCAGTAGTCAATAAGCCTTCCTGGTATACTAAATTCAATGCATCATCATCATCAATCATCATCATCATCATCATCAATTCAATTCACAATCTGGGACTGGTAAACACTTAACAGTTCATGTCCTAACCAAGGACCTAAGAGCTGTTAAGGCAATGTCTGAGTATATAAGCAATTCCAAGTAAGGTGGGTTTTTTGCAAAATCAGAATATTCAGGTCTAGTAAGTTCAAAAATTCCATGTATCTAGGCAATCCTTTGGGTATTGCTCCAAGAGTTCCTATTACTATTGATATAACCATTGATTTCTTCCTCCACAATAGCTCAACTTCTATTTGCAGATCATGGCATTTCATTATTTTTTCTAGTTTTATTTCTCTTCAATTCATGCATCACCTGGTATTTCAATATCAATGAACCAGACTTTTTTCTTTTCCACAATAGTGATATCAGGTGTGTTGTGGCCAGATGTCTGTCTGTTTGGATTCGGAAGTCCCATAAGACTTTCATTTTCAATAACTTTGTCAATTTAGTATTCCCAATAATTTTTGCTGCATTCGAACCCAAACTTCTGACAAAGCTTCAATGTATGATTTTGGCAACTCATCATGATGTTGTAAATAATCAGTCTGTGAGATTTTGCTGCAGCCACTGAGAAAGGGATCCACTGTTTCATCTTTCTTGTTGCATAAGCAACATTTGCTGTTGTTGCTGACATGTTGAATTTTTGCTTTCATGGAATTAGTCTGCAAGGCTTGTTCTTGAGCAACCAAAATGAAGCCTTCAGTTTCTTTCTTTAGCACTTCTGATCTCAACCAGCTCCATGTTAGCTTTATATCTACCTTTCCTTCAATGTCCTTCAGGTATTGACTGTGCAAAGGCTTCTTTTTTCAGTTAGAAACGCAATACTCAATTGTTTCCTTTTGATATTCTGCTTTCAATCTTGTTGTTTTCAAGAGGTTTCCCTTGTTCACCTCCTTGAGCAGAGGCTCTTTTTTTAATGTAGTCATTTAAGCCGTGTTTTTCCTCTTCCACAATTTGTTTTATCTGTAACAGTCCTCTGCCATCCTGAGATCTAGCCAAGTACAATTGATCAATATCACTTTTTGGGTGCAAAGCATGGTTCATTGTCATTAGTTTTCTTGTCTTTTAATCAGAATAGAGCTGGAAGGGACCTTGAAGATCTTTTAGTCCAACTGCCTGCTCAAGCAGGAGAACCTATACCCTTTCAGACAAGTGACTGTCCAGTCTCTTCTTAAAAACCTCCAGTGATAGAGCACCCACAACTTCTGGTGACAAGCTGTTCCACTGGTTAATTGTCCTCACTGTTAAGAAGTTTCTCCTTAATTCCAGGTTGCTTCTCTCCTGGATTAGTTTCCATCCATTGTTTCTTGTCCTGCCCTCTGGTGCTTTGGAAAATAGATTGACCCCCCTCTTCTATGTGGCAGCCCCTCAAATACTGGAATATTGCTATTGTGTTTCCCCCAGTCTTTTTTTTCTCCAGACTAGCCATACTGAATTCCTGCAACCACATTAGTCTCCAGGCCTTTAATCATCTTAGTTGCTCTTCTTTGCACTTTTTCCAAAGTCTCAATGTAGTTGGAAGTCTGGATATGAGTCCGAATGTAGCTAACTGGGTTCATAGCTGTCACTAAGCCATGATGTGGTGGCATTGGGCTGGATTTAGTGTGACCCCCAACCAATGGAGGCCAACAACAAAGCCATGACTTAAGAGCAGGGGTCTCCAAACGTGGCCACTTTAAGACCCATGGACTTCAACTCCCAGAACTCCCCAGCCAGCTGGATGAGGAATTCTGGGAGTTGAAGTCCACAAGTCTCAAAAGTGGCCAGGTTTGGAGATTCTTGACTTTGAACACAATGCATGCCCAACATCCAGATTTTGATTCACGTTATCAAGTTCTAGTTGAGTCCAATCATTTATGTCAGTCAAGTATTGTATTACAGGCACTGCCCAGGTGTTAATTGCCTTTATGATATTTCCTCCACTCAGCTTTGATCTCAAGATTTTCCACATTCACTTTATGTATTTTGTTGAAGTTGCTCCCTTGGCTTGGTTGTGCAACAGGTCCAAAACTCCTAACACCTTCTTCTGGTGTTACTGCTTTTATCAGCTCTTCATTTTTAAGTTTGAACCCATCATCTTCAACAATTTTTCAGCAATTGTTGCACATTTGTCAATGCCAAATTGCATTTCAATGTCTCTGCTAAACTCCTCAGTGCTTTTCAGCAGTGAGCCCAATTCAGCTTTTGTTTTTTCCAATTATTTTAAATCATCCATGTAGAGCAAATGGAAAATTTTCAAGTCTTTTTTAGCCAGTTTGTTTTGTTCAAAATGCTTGCTAGTGGCACCATCAAAAGTACAAATAACAGAGGTGACAATGATTCCACATTTGATTTCAACTTCACCAAGTTCATCACCACAGGCCATCAACTTAGTTTGCCGTAGCTTTATGGAAGTCTTCAGGAATTTGTGGCTGTTGCTCCTAATTCCAAAAATGTCTAAGCATTTCTCAATCCAGCTGTGTATAACAGAATCAAATGCTTTCTTATAATCATTCCAGTGCTTAGAAATAACAGGAGTCAGTAGAAACATCAGAGAGTTTGTGCAAAGATCAATGGCATAATGGAAGACATAGATGCAGGTTAATGGTGAGAGATTGGGAGAGGTTAATATCAAGAGAGGAATATTTCAAGGAGATTCACTATCACTACTACTATTTGTCATTGCACTGTTTCATCTGTCATCAATATTGAATAACTCAGGCCATGGCTATCAAATATCAAAAACATCTGCCAGACTATCACACCTCCTTTACATGGACGATCTGAACCTGTATAGGAAAAACACTACCTGAAATAGAATCGTTGCGCAACACTGTCCATATATATATAGGTAAGATATTGAAATGGAGTTTGGATTGGACAAATGTGTCACACTTACTATCAATCCAGGAAAAATAGTGAAAACTGAAGGAATCAAGATGCCCCACGAAAATAACATTAAGAGTCTGGATGAAGATGATTACTACAAATACCTGGGTATCCTTCAAGCTAATAGCATCAAGCACACTGAAGTCAAGAAAAAGATTAGAGGTGAATACATCAAGAGAGTGAAGAAGATCTTAAATTCAATGGAGAAATTACCATCAAGGCAATCAACACCTGGGCAATTCCAGTCATTAGATACACAACAGGAATAGTGGATTGGACTCAAGCAGAACTAAAAGCAATGGACAGGAAGACCAGAAAAATAATGACCATGAATCAGGCCCTTCATCCTCGCAGCAGCCTTGAGAGACTCTACCTACCAAGGCCAATAGATGGGAGCGGAATGTTGAAAGTACAGCAGATGGTTGAAGAAGAAAAAAGGGCTTTGGAAGAATATCTGAAGGATAATGAAGAAGATGCACAGAAGTTAGTTTGCCAGGAAGGGTAATTGACTACTGGAGAGACCAAACTGGCCTACAAGACAAAAAACAGAATGGAGGCATGGGAAGACAAAGCACTATATGGCCAATACATTAAAAACAAATCAGGGAAAGCAGATAATAACAAGACCTGGAAATGGCTAAGAGCAGGAAAGGTGAAGAAAAAGACCAAGGGACTAATTCTGGCTGCACAAGACCAAGCCTTAAGGACAAATGCATACAAAGTCAGAATGGAGAAGACAGCAACAAAGAGTAAGTGCTGCCTATGCAAAGAAGCTGAAGAAACACTGAACCTTCTGCTAAGCTGCTGCAAAAAGATTGCACAGACTGACTACAAGCAGCAGCATGACAAAGTAGCCATAATAGTGCATTGGAAGATCTGCAAGAAATATCATTTGCCTGCAAGCAAGAACTGGTGGGACCATAAAATAGAGAAAGTCATAGAAAATGAAAAAGTTAAATTGCTCTGGGACTTTAGAATTCAAACAGACAAGTACCTGCCACATAACACTCTGGACTTAACAATTTCAATAAGAAAGAAAAAAAAGTCTGGATAGTGGATGTGGCAGTGCCTGGAGACAGCAGAAGAGAAGAGAAAGAACTGGAGAAGATAACAAAATACAAAGACCTACAAATAGAAATAGAATGACTGTGGCAAAGGCAAGCAAGGGTAGTACCAATAGTAACAGGCGCCTTGGGTACAATCCCAAAACAACTGGAGCACCACTTGAACACCATTGGCATTGACAAATTCACCATCAATCAATTGCAAAATGTTGCCTTACTGGGAACGGCTTCCATCATGCGACAATATCTTTAACACCATCAAACATCCAGATCTGCCTATCCCAGGTCCTTGATAAGGACTCGATAGGTAGACAAAAATGCCAAATCCAGTCTGAACAACTGACTGACTGTGCAATGAATAACAACAACAACAATAACAATAATACATGATTTCACACCATGTCTAATAACATTGATTCTTTTTTTACTTTGGAGGGAAAGATATCTTTATGACAGAGGAACAAAAAAAATACTACAATGCTATGAAGAAACTAGGTTCAAAAAAACCAGTGAAGCCCATCCCAAGGCCCCAGGTATGCCATTCTCAAGATCCAAGTCTATGGTCAGTGTCCATGGGGAAAAAAATTTCAGACCTCCCCCCCCACTTGAATTTAGATATAAACGCTAATCTAACTATTCAGAATATTAATTTTGTCTCACTAAATGATAGTACTATATTATTTCCACAATTTAGTGGCTTTTCTTGGCTATAAAGAAACAAACAGAATAAAAGTTGCATGCAGAACTAAGTTAGTTTGCAAAGGTCAGTCATTTTTTTTCCAGATACATTCATGTAAACAAAATATTCTTCCTTTGAGCCAAAATTTCTACAGGAAATAAAAGAGCACAGTCAATCTTTGATTCAATGGACCTTGGCAGGGCAGATTTCAGACATAACTGACAAAAACTCTTGTACAATGTGTTTCTGCACATGCATAAAATCCCATTTGGATTTAATGGAGATTTTGCTTTAACAGGCACTTTCTCTTTCTCCCTTTAGTCTGGTAAATTGAGAATTTACTGTACAAGACTCTCAGGATCATAAAAATAAAGAATTGCTATGTTATGACAATTGCTATGAAGTCTATTTTACAGAAGGTAAACATGAAGAAAAAAATTGAGGTTCCTAACAACTTTTCATATACCCTTAATTGATAACTATCTTTTTCTACCAACTTTTTCTATGTCTTTCTTTCCTTTGCATCCAAGTTTCTTTTTCCTGGATTCCAAGTCCTACATTTCCTACTGTTTTCTAATACCAACATCTTTACAGCAGTTGTGAAATTGAGTATTGTATACTAATGGTCCCTACAGAGGCAAACTGATATTATAAGTGATTCCTGGTAATTCCTTAGATCATTATCTCTCTCCAAGGCCTCATGGATCACGTGTTAGAGCATAGTGATGTCACCACAAATGG
The DNA here is from genome assembly GCA_023970755.1 of Azemiops feae. Lineage (NCBI taxonomy): Eukaryota > Metazoa > Chordata > Lepidosauria > Squamata > Viperidae > Azemiops > Azemiops feae. The sequence continues at coordinate 496,741 of JALGBA010004150.1, read as the reverse complement.
TGAGATTAAAATATTTCAGTTTACTTTGTAGAAGTTAGTAAATATTAAGGGTGACATTGGATGAATTAGACTTTACGGGAAGTATCACACCCCAACATTAGGCATTTCCTCATTAAAGTTCAACAGCACTATCTCAGTAAATTCTAAAGTCTACTAAATGGACTGTGAATCACCAATCCCCTCTCTTAGGAAATCTCACAAGTCACAGAGTCAGGTGTCTTAGCAGAATATGAGATTCTAGAGCAATACAGTGATCTTGTTTTTTCTTAAAACATAAGGAATTTTAAACTTTTTAAAAAAAAATAAAAAAAAATAATTCAAAGTCAAGAGACTTGTTTCTTCTTTTAAAAAGTGAGGTTTGCTACTTTTTGTGTCTTCAGCCACTTCAAGGCAATAAAAATTGGAAAAATTTTATTTTTGGGTGGCACACTGGATGATTTAGATTTAGTCCTTCACCACTTCAACTTTTTTCTTTGAGTTTTTCTCCATTTTTCTTCCCTTTCTTTCGTTTTCATGTTTGTCATTGTCCATGTGTCTTGCACCCTTCCTGTCTTTCTGTCATACACCCATGCATACCTTCCAAATTATTGAAGAACAAGTATCAAGGGATGATCTTTGACTTTGTGACTCAGCAAGCTTTTGATATAGTCATCATGATCCTCATTTGTCTTAACATGGTAACAATGATGGTGGAAACAGATGACCAAAGCCAAACCAAGATAAATATCCTTGCTCAGATCAACTTGGTCTTCATTGTCATCTTCACATCTGAATGCTTTCTCAAGATGATTGCCCTGAGGTACTACTTTTTCACTAATGGCTGGAACATCTTTGACTTTGTTGTGGTCATTCTCTCCATTGTAGGTAAGAAAAAAATATAAGCATAATTGATTTGTTTCTAAAATACTTCAATCAATGATATGTGCAATGGAAATAGTAGGGCAGGAACAAAGGTGGTATAGGATAATTACAATTAGCTGAAAGCTATTATGTAACCAACATACTTAAACCCAACTCCTGGAGCAGATCTGTGCATATAAATAATCATGTAATCAAAGCCTTTTTCAAAGCAATATTAAAAATGAAGTCATGCATGAATAAACAGTTTAAAATATTTTTAAACGTGCCTAAAAATGAAGAGAAAATCAAGATGGAAAAAAAATGAATGAACTGGACTAATGGTTAATGGCAGTGGTGGGTTTCAAATAATTTAACAGCCGTTTCTCTGCCCTAATGACCGTTTTAAGTATTAAAAAAACAATATACCGAAAGGTAGTTTATTTCATGCATTTAATAAATAAGGACAATAAAAGAGGTACACAAAAGTAGATTATGTTATAAGAAAGTTTTAAAATATTAATGAAAAAATATTAAATAATATCTGACAAAAACAATAAAACTGTTATTTAAGATATTTCCAAATTGCTTCTTGATTGAAGTCCTCACTTACATTTTTTTTCACTTTTATCGGCTGTGTGATTTATCCTTAACCATCTTTTTTTTCACTGTAGGAGTAGGATCCCATTCCTTTAGAGGTAGGCCGATTAGACTAATAGTCATTGTGTTTGACATATTAGAAACAGTTAGGCGACTTCTCTTCTCTGAACATATTATGCTCATCTTTGAAAAAACCCTTTCCACTTCTGCTGAACTTACAGCAATTGTTCTGACAATATATTTAGCTCTTTGAACAATTTCAGGAACTGCATAGTTCTGGGCAGTGCTTTTTTTGTAAAAAAGAAAAAGGTGCCGGAACTCACACACGTCATACAACCCGCCTTGCCTACCCTACAAGGTTTACCTTTGTAGTTGAAAAAAAAACCCTTCAATTTTTAGTGTATCCAAAAGACTAGGATTTTGTTCAAGGTAAGTTAATACTATTAATGTTACCATGCACTGTGTGGCTTTAAATTACAAGAAGGCATTTTATTAATCTTTTGGGACATTTACCACTGGCATACCCATTTAGTTTAATGAGTGGAAATATCAGCTTTCTATGTGGAATGAAATTGGCCCAATAAAACAAAATTTGGTTACTTGTAAAAGATTAAATTATTTTTAAGAAGTTGTCAAACAAGGTGGAAAAATTTACATTTGGAGTTTAATATGGATATTGACTTGAAACAAATTAAAGTTGAAACTTTGTCAGTGAACAGATGACTTTTAATTTACCTTTAAGTTAAACCCAATTTAATAAATAGATCTGATTAAACCTCATACTGTAGGTCTACCTTTACATCTGACCAATACATAATTAATATATATTATTATTAATAATAATACCTCCAAATCACAAGATATTGGCTTTATTCTTATTCTTCCTCTCTGCAGTTTGAATATAAAGTATAAAAGACTAAAAAGAGATTTTCGTAGACATCCCAGCCTTTGAACTACCCAAGGAACTGAAACAGCAAAGTTTCGCTGTCGGGCAAGCTTCCACGTCAGCCGCCTTTCTTTCCTCTCGCTTCGCCTCTTTTTAACCTCACACCCCACCTTCTGTAAGGGAAGGCAAAAGGCTCGCTCACCATCTCGTGAAAGATGGCCTCCATGTTTATGTGTCTCCCACAGCCACCATCCACACCACATGGTCCGACCCAGCCAATCAAGCCACGCTCTGGCTGTGGTGCTCCAGTGCCTCATGGCTCCTCCTAGAGGAGGCAGACAGTGCCGGAGGGGACCCCACTCGCACCGTACAGCCAGCGGGGCATTTTCAAAAGCAAATGAGGATAGGAAGGGAAACAATAGGAAAAGAACACAACTCTGGAAAATCCATCGAAAAAAGGTGCCGGAACTCTGTTCCGGTGTGTTCTATGACAAAAAAAAGCCCTGGTTCTGGGAATTTTTAAAAACTTTTTCCACAAAATCTCGATAACCATTAATATCAATTTGATAATTAAAAATGACATTAAATACGAGCAATTGTTCTTCAGCTGCTTTCCATGGAACTAGTACTTCTTTAATATTCCAGTAATCTGGCTCCGAAAAATTGAGAAATTGTAATTTATTCTTATCTTGAAATTGGCTACAACTTGCTTTTAAATGTTCACTATCCATTAGTCTTTTTTTCAAATTTGTTATGATGTTTTCTAAAAGTCTTTCCTGAGGAACCCTGACAAATCGATGATTTTCTACAAATTTTATATTTTTGAAGGTTTCTGAAGTAATTAATTCATCAAATTTTTTTTGCATGGGCTCTTTTACTTTCCAAGCATTTGAAATGCTTTAATAGAACTTATCACAAGTTTTTCAGCCTTTATTATGTGTATATTTTTTGCTTGCAGTGCATTTGAAAAAAGAGAAATTTCATTTAAAATATCAATCATCAATGCCAAATCAGTTATAAAATATATATTTTCAAGATGGGCAGCCATACCTAAGTACTTTTCATTTGAATAAAAATAGTGATGTAGTGCTGGATAAGTGCGCCACACAGCTAGGGTTGACCTTAAACTACAGGCAGCCCATCTTGGTCCCAAAACTCTACCGATCTTTATAATTTCAATTCCAAGTTGTTCGGATATTTTGTTAAGTTCAATTTGGTCCTTATTGGATTGGTGAAAAATAGTATATATCTTATCAATAAATATTTGAAAATGATTTACTTGTTTTATTTCCTTTATCAAATCATCCAAAACAAGATGGAGGTGATGGTTTAAACAGTGCCGTATTATTGTTTGGAAACACTTTTGCTATCCTAGTGCTCACTCCAGATTTTCTCCCAAGCATAATGCTGGCACCATTTTTTTTCTAGGTAGTTCTTAGTAAGCCCAACACTATTTAAACTTTCCATAACTGAAGAACATATTGTCTCTGCATCTGTTTTTCCAATTCAACTAGCTCAACGAAAATTGTTGGTGATGTAACTGAATCTTCAACTTTTAAGAAAAGTATAACTGGTTTGCAAGATATCGTTGAGGCTTTGTCAATAATCAAACATATTTTCAGATTATTTTCAATAATTTTAGTAAATATTTCTTTTTTAATTTCCTTTGCAATGAAATCAGCTACTTTCACAGCAGTTTTACATGAATGTAATCCTATTTCCATATCTAATCCATTTTTAATTTGCACTTCTATCTCATCTTCTGTGTCTGAAAACGGTTTACATCTTTTTGCCAGGCTGTAAACTGTATTAAATACTCTACAAGTAGTACATAGATATTTTTCATTCATCGTATCTATTACGTTTTTTATTATCCTGCTCACATTGTTTTAAATTCTCTTTACAAATGTTATGAGCTTTTGATGAAATTTTTTTTCATTTTTTTCCTTAGAGAAGCTTGTTGTACCTCTTTATTTTTCCCTGATGCCTCAATCTGAAAACATTTCCATTCTTTTAACACATGAACATTTTTCTCTTTCATGAAGCCATATTTTGCACAATATTCTTGTTAAAAATTACCAGCCCAGTCATATTTTTCCTTAAAATTGTTATATTGTTGCACTGTCCAACATTCCAGAAGACTATTTTCAATTTTGGAGTTGTTATCATTTTTTATTTCAATAATTGACATGCTGCTTTCTTCAAGTTGGAGTGGTTGTGCTTGTGACTATTTTGTATTATCTAAGGCCAATTCTGATACAACTGATTCCGATTTTGGTTTCTTATTGAAGAAATCTGTCAAACTCTGTTGCCTTTTCATCCTTTTAAGAGGTTTAAGAGGTACTGCAAAAAAATTAAAAAATGTTTTATTTTAATATATTATTATTATTATTATTATTATTATTATTATTATTATTATTATTATTATTATTATTATTATTATTATTATTATTATTATTATTATTATTATTATTATTATTATTAATACCCTTTATCAAAGATTACAAGATATTGTACAAAAACTTATTGAAAAGTGTATACATCAATAACCAAGCAAGGACATGTAATAAAGAATGCAAAGTTTTATAACATATTACTATAATCACCAGAGAAAATTATAGAATAAAGAGTAGGCAATAATTAGAATCGAAAGAAAAAGGAAAAATTGTAAAAGATAAGCCAATAGCTGGGACAAGACAAAAATATCACAAAAATAAGCTGATATTTCTCAAGTAGAAAAAATATCATTATTCAAACAATGTGTGTAAACTACATTAGTATCAGTATTTAGAAATAAGGTATTTGAAGAATAAAGGATAAATATATAAGGGAACAAAAGAATATATAATCACAGAGAATGGGGGGGGAAAAGAAAAAATATAAAGTACCAACAATGGAAGTTACATGGCAACACATTACAAGTATGAAAAATGGTCATAAATTACTTTTTTCAATGCCGGTCACTAAATCAAAAGTTGTAAGCTGAGGACTGCCTGTTTAGAAGTTATCTCTGACTAAATCAGTGTTTAGTGCATGCAATTACATATCTCTGGGCTAAAAACAATGTTTCTGGAATAACAGTTCATGAAATCTCTGCTACTTATAACAGTTTACTCCATAAAATGACAAAATTGCTTAACTAAATAAGCATTTGCTATATGAAATCACAGGTTGCTGCCACTGAACCACTATTTGCTGTCTGAAATAGCACCTGTCACTTAAACAGTGCTTATTATATTAAAACACTAAACTAAGGTTTGATATATATGAAATTGAAATTCTGCTATTTAAATTTAAATCATAGGTCATGGTATAAAATAGGAAAGCCCATTCTGCTACAAAGAACTACATTGGAGTTTAATGCATGAAATCACAGAACCCTTTAAGAGCTTTCCTGCTCATCATTAGTTGTGCTCTGTATAGCTAGACAGGAAAAAGTTCCAGAGCCACAACCCCAGCTAATACTTGGTGGCCTCGCCCCCTTTCCCATATCCACCAATTGGGAAACTAGAAAGATGAAGCGTCTATTCCTGAAATTACTCTGAGAAGCACCATCTAGTTTTCACCTGAGTGACATGATCGAAGGTGCTACGTCTCCGTTTGGTTTCTGTCGCTCCCCTCTTGGACTTTTGGGGAGGGTTTTTTTTTTCCTGCCTGGAAGGAAGTTGAACAAAAAACAGACATGTTCCGGAAAACACAGATTTGTCATAACTGGTTTGCCGAACTCAACACAAAATTAGGTATCGGTTCTGCCGAACCAGTGCGAACCTGCTGAATCCCACCAGTGCTTAATGGCATCATGTGTCCATCTACAAAGCAAACTGCAGTTGAAGCTGAGCCGACAAATTGTTCCAAATAACAATTGTGATCATTATTGCTAAAGTGGAATACCAACTTTCTCCTTAACAAATCTTGAACCCTGAAGTATCTATGGTTGGAGGTTGTGATAAAATATTCCTATTCTACAAAACAAGCAAAATCATCTTTGAAAATTATTCCAGAGTTTATCTGTTGCCTTCATTACTTGACAGGGGAATTTCCCATGCCTTTGCAACATCATCCATCCTCTGGAAGAAAATCCATTTGATTTCTTACCTAGATCTGATGGCACTTCCAGGAATATTGCCAAATCTCCCCAATTATTAAAAGAATTGAATTTTCTTTGCTGTTCATGGGCAATCCATATTTCTGATTATGAAACTAGAAAACTTCATGACTATAAGTGAGATCTGCAATTCAAACTACATTCTGCCTCCATCCTTTAAAAAGGGATGTTTTTGACCATTCTTTCTACCTCTTGCTATTTACCACGTCTGTGCATGACACTATTCCTTACCTGTTCCTAAACAAATGACAAACTTTACCAGGTAATCATTTCTTCTTGTCATATCTTCATAATGTTGCCTTCATCGCATCCCCAATGCAGAACTGACTACTTAAAATTGTCTTTAGCAGTTCTAGTTTTAAACCAGAATTACCAAGTTGGAAGGGATCTTGGAGGTCTTCTTGTCCAACTACCTGCTTAAGCAGGATACCCTATATTATACTGGACAAATGGCCATCCAAACTCTTCTTAGAAACCTCCAGTGATACAGCACTCACCTCTTCTGGAGGCAAGCCATTCCACTGATTTATTGTTTTCACTGACAGGAAATTTATCATCTTTATTGATCTCTACACTCTTTCTAGAGTCTCAATTTCTTTTTTGTATTGTGGAAACCAAAACTGGACACAGTATTCCAAGTGTGATCTTACCATTGCAGTACAAGAGGTACTAACACTTCATGTGATCTTTATACTGTCCCTCTGTTAATGCAACCTAAGATTGCATTGGCCTTTTTTGACTGTTGTCTCACAAGCAGTCAAGCTCATATTTAATTGGTTGTCTACCAGGTCTCCTAATATCAGGTCCCACCTATTCTATATCTGTGCATTTGGTTTTTCTTGCCTAAATATAAACACTTATTTTTTCTCATCACTGAATTGTATTTTGTTGGATAGGGCCCAGTGTTCAAATCTCTCAAGATTCTTCTAGATCTTGAGCCTATCTTCTAAAGTGTTGGCTATTCCCCCAAGCTTGATGTCATCTGCAAATTTTATGAGTTCCTGTTCTATCCCTTCATTTAATTATTTACAAAATGTTGAAGAGTATTGGACCTAAGACAGAACCTTGAGGTACCCCACTGCATACAGTACTTCCTTTTATATAGAAATAGTTCCATTAAAAACTACACAATGAGTGTGGTTGGTCAGCCAGTTACATATCCATCTGATGATGATGTTGTCTATTCCAGGGGTTCCCAACCCCCGGTCCATGGACCAGTACTGGGCCGCAGCAGGCCAGCAACTGGGCCGCACAAACAAGGAAAGCCCCATCCGCTGGATGCAGGCAGCACACAAAACCATGCCTCCTCTGGTCCGCAGAAAAACCTCTCTATACGTAACCAGTCCCTGCTGCCCAAAAGGTTGGTCTGGTCTATTCCATATTTTTCTATCTTACCAAGAGGTAGGATATGGTCTGTTCTATCAAATACCTTACTGAAGTCCAAATATACTATGCCCACCTCATTTCACAGGTCCACTAATTTAGTCACTTTGTCAAAGAATGCAATAAGGTTTGTCTGACATGATCTGTTTTGGACAAACCCATGATGGCTTCTAGTAATAGCTTTGCTTGTTTCTAGATGTTCACGGATCCACTGCTTATTTTTTCCAGGATCTTCCCTGATATTAATGTCGGACTGATAGATCTGTAGTTTTCTGGGTTCATTTTATTTCTTTTTAGAAGATTGGAACTACATTAGCTCTTTTTCAGTACTTCCCCAGTGCTCCAAGATTTTTGAAAGATACAGTTCAGTGGTTCAGAGATCACATCTGCCAGCTCCTTCAGAACCCTGGGATATAATCCAATTGGTCCTAGTGACTTGAACTCACACTCAAGTGGATAGATGTTGTATTATCATTTTCTTTCCTATTGCGACTTGTATTCCTAATCTGTCTTTTACAGTACTGCTTTCGTTTGGTTGGTCTATTTCTTCCTTTTGTAAAGACAGAAGCAAAGAATGAATTAAGCAGTTCCACTTTCTCCCTGATGCCTGTAACTTCCTTGCCATCTTCTCCCAATAGTAGACCAATCATTTCGTTGACTTTTTCTTGTTTTTTACATGTTGAAATAAATTTTATTATTATTATTTTTAGCATTTGTTGCAAGTCTTAGTTCATTCTGGACCTTAATTTTCCTGACTTTATCTTTGCAGATATAGATAGATGATAGATGATAGAAGATAGAAGATAGATGATGGATGGATGGATGGATGGATGGATGGATGGATGGATGGATGGATGGATGGATGGATGGATGGACGGTTGGATGGATGGACACAGACAGATAGATAAATAAGTTCTGCCACCATTATAGGATTTCCATTGCATCTGCTGACAAGGACTTTCATACTTTTTACTGCTTATTTCATGGAGGAAGAGCTGCGCTATTTTGTCTATTCCATCTGGGTTTGGGAGCAATGGTACCCCAAAAATGGAACTGGACTCCTTGGACTTTTGCTATCAGCATTGCCATTTTCTTGCAACTGACCTCATTAGCATTGCCTCCTGCTTCATTCCATGACCATCCTCAACAGGCTTAATCTTTAGCCAGGCTATTTTTTAAACACAGATTTATGGGTATTCCAGAAGAGCAGATCTGATTTCAGAAATAGCTCAACTGACAGGTCATAGGCATGGAGAAGGCAGAATGGGATGATGACAGCTGCTAGGTCGACGTGGATGGGTGGGTGCAGCTTGGTGGGTGCAGAAGAATGCTGCTGACTTGGTGCAGACAGAGGGGCAGGGACAAGTGAGCATGGCCAAGTGGATGCAGCCTGCTGGGCGCAGATGAGTGGGCATGGCTGGGTTGGCATAGAACCAGCTAAGTGGACAACTGGACAACTTGGTGCCCCACCAGCTCTTTGCCTCCCCCAACTGCTGGCAGCCAAGCATGCTGGGAAAATCTGTGCTGGGAAGCTGCCAATTGTGTCCTGGCTTGGGGAGAAGGACTTCTCTTTTGATGTGCTGGATGCTCCCCACACATGAACACGCACACCATTCTGAGTTTGAGGACTTTTATCTGGATCTGTGCTGGGAAGCTGCCAATCGTGCCCAGGCTTGGGGAGAAAGACCTCTCCTTTGGCATGCTGGATGCTCAAGTGCACACACACACACACACACAGAGAGAGAGAGAGAGAGAGAGAGAGAGAGAGAGAGACTTGGAACTTGGAGACTTGCCTCATTCTGGCATCACGTTGGCAGTAAGATGCAGATCATGGACCAGCAGGGATAGCTGAGAGCCATCACAAGACAGTTAAAGTTTGATCTGGAGGAAGCTTGCAAAAGGAGGTACTGCAAACACAATACTAAAGGGAAAACGAAGTCTGTCCCTAGATGTCTGCATTTGCAGAATTGAAAATTTGTGCTTCAAAGGGAGCCTCCAGCTTGCTAATCAAGGGGAAGGAAAACAGTTTATAAAAATCCCCAAATTTCAAATGGTGTGTTTGTGTGTGTGTGTTTGTGTGTGTGCAGGCACACACAAGCACCCAGCATGCCAAAGAAGAAGTCCTTCTCTCCAAACCCAGACACCATTGGCAGTTTCTTGGCACGGATGTGATAAAAAGTCCCCAAATGCAGAATTGTGTGTGTGTGTGTGTGTGTTTGTGTGTGTGTGCACACTTGGCTGCCAACAGTTAGGGGAAGGAAGGAATTGGTGGGGTGCTGAGTTGTCCCCAAATCCAGTTACCTGGTGCGACTTGTTCTAAAATAACTATAAACGAAACATCAACTGCACATACTTCTAATCTACCTATGTTTTTGCTTTGATAATTTGATTCCTGAGAATTTATTTTTTTATCATGTTATTTGTCAGTTTTTATGATAACATGGATAGTCCTCACTTAGCAACAATAATTGGAACCAGAATTTCTCTTACCAAGCAATGTGGACATAAAACACAGTGTCACATGATTGCATCCCTTAGCAATGGCAGTTCCAGTTACCATCGTTAAGCAAATCCAGTGGTGGGATTCAAATATGTGAACAACCGGTTCTCTGTATGGTTGCCGCTTCCGGAAGTCCATTCTGGACCTGGGCAACAAAAAATTAGCTACCGGTTCTGCCGAAGTGGTGCGAACTGGCTGAATCCCACCACTGAGCAAATCCCATAAGATCATTAAGTGTGACATCGGGTGGTCACCATTTGGGACTCCCTGCTGGTTTCCCCAGCACTTTGCTTGTAGGAAGCCAGCAATGAAGAATTACATGATCATGTGACTGTAGGTACTTCAATATCATGATTGCAAGCCAGTTACTAAGCACCCAGATCATGAGCATGTGACTGCAGGACGCAACCATTGCCACAATGGGATGAAACCATTGAAAATACAAGGACCAGTGATAAATGCCACTTGTTTGACACAGTTGAACAGTCACTGAATGAATAGTTGTTAGGAAGCAAGTAATATATTTATTATCTTGATTGTTTCTTCTTTATAAATATGTAAGATTCATGTAAGAAAGTTCTTGCCACAATTCTTTTTTTTTTTATATAGTCATGAACATAGATGGCCATTCCAAATTATCAAAGGCTTTCTTTATATCTAAAAATATCATGGCCATTTTCTTACTTTTCTGATTTAATTATCAATAACATTCAAAATATATCTAATATTATCTCTCAAATATCTCTTCAAAACAAATTCAGCCTGATGTGGGTACATCACTTCAATTAAAGGCCATTTTCTCTCTTTGCAATTATTGTTATAAAAAATCTATAAACTATAATTGTGTAATTAAATATAACTCAAGACATAAACCTCTATATAACTCAAGACAACTGAAGTCATTTCCCTTTTTATAAATCAAAGAAATTAAAGCTTTCTTTCAAGAACAAGGAATTACTTGACATTATCAAATTTCATTCATTTCCTGAGTTAATGATTTAATCAAAATTTTCTGGAAGATCTTGTAGTGCACTTCAGAATATCTGTTAGGTTCTGTAGTTTCCATTTTTGAATTATGTTTTTGTTTCCTCCTTAGTAATTGACTTATTAAGTTTCCTTTTCTTGTTGAATCAGTTTTGTAAGTTATATTGTGTCTAAATACTCTTCAATCTGTTTTAATATGTGTTTGCTATAAAATAATTTAATTTGATTTCATGTCATTTTCTTTTACATATTATGCACCTTTTTGTATCCTTTCTGCATCTAAAGCTTTTCAAAAGTATTTAGAAGCCATTCTTACTTTTAGGTGGCCTGTTTTAGTTTCAGACTGATAGGCACTCAATAGTTGAATTTGATATTGGGGGGAATTTTGTATGTACAATGTTTATGTCATTAAAATGAATTATTAATAATGATTTTTGAAAAATGATGTGGTATTTTGTGGTTTGCTGAGAAAAAATGTTTTCCTGTCTTTCAGGACTTGTCCTCTCAGACATTATAGAAAAATACTTTGTATCACCTACTCTCTTCAGGGTCATCCGGTTGGCCAGAATTGGGCGTGTTCTTCGGCTGATCAGGGGAGCAAAAGGCATCAGAACACTGCTCTTTGCCTTGATGATGTCTCTGCCAGCACTATTCAACATTGGTCTCCTCCTATTTCTAGTTATGTTCATTTATTCCATTTTTGGAATGTCAAACTTTGCTTATGTAAAGAAGGAATCTGGCATTGATGACATTTTCAACTTTGAGACATTTGGCAACAGCATCATCTGCCTTTTTCAGATCACCACATCAGCTGGTTGGGATGGCTTATTAAACCCTATCCTGAACAGTGGTCCCCCAGATTGTGATCCTCGTCTAGACAACCCTGGTAGTCATGTGAAAGGTGATTGTGGCAACCCCTCCATGGGCATCTGCTTTTTTTGCAGTTATATCATTGTCTCTTTCTTGATTGTGGTTAACATGTACATTGCCATCATTTTGGAGAATTTTAATGTAGCCACAGAGGAGAGCAGTGAGCCTCTCTGTGAAGATGACTTTGAAATGTTCTATGAAACATGGGAGAAGTTTGACCCTGATGCCACACAATTTATAACTTACAGCACACTTTCTGATTTTGTGGATACCCTGCAAGAGCCACTGCGAATTGCTAAACCCAATAAAATCAAACTGATCACTATGGACTTGCCTATGGTTCCTGGAGATAAAATACATTGCTTGGACATTCTCTTTGCCCTGACAAAAGAAGTTTTGGGAGACTCTGGAGAAATGGATGCCCTGAAGGAATCAATGGAGGAGAAATTTATGGCTGCAAATCCCTCCAAAGTATCTTATGAGCCCATTACCACAACACTAAAAAGAAAACAGGAGGAAGTCTGTGCCATCAAAATCCAAAGAGCATTCCGTCGATATCTGTTAAAACGATCAGTGAAACAAGCTTCATATCTGTACAGGCAGAGTCAAGATATAGAAACACCGAAAGACGACGCCCCAGAGAAAGAAGGAATGATTGCAGAGAAAATGAATGCAATGTATGGCTCACAAATAGAAGTGGAAAAGTCCCCAGAAACAGCTCCATCTCTCGTACTTGAGCCAATAAGTAGCCCAGAGATTAAGAAGGATTCTGGTGAAAAGGAAGAGCAGGACAATAATGGCAAGAAGGAAGATGACTCTGGAAAAACTAAAAAAAGTGAGAATGCCAAACGTGGTGTAAAAGAATCATCTGTATAATGAACACACATTTGGACAACAAATGTTGGTGTGTGGTTCCAAATGACCTTTTTCACAAAATCCTTTTGGCATCTTCTATTTTAATACACAAACAAGGTTCTTTTGCCAGATTTCAGGTACTTCACACCACAGTTTAACATTGAAAGCAGAACTCCATCTGGTTTCTGGCTTGTTTGCTTGTTTTTAAAATTCACCACAATGTGCAAAATGCTTTTTGTCTTCTTTTCTCATAATGCAAATGTCAATTATCTCCTCTTCTGGTGAAAAGACATCCTAGTTTCATGTTAATGCTTCAGAATCGGTTCTGATGATTCTAAATACCGAATCATATCAAATGAGTTGAGAATCAACTCTTTATTAGTAGAGTGATTAAGCAGTGCTAGAAATAAAGGGGAAAAGAAAGAAGTCTTTAATTCCCTGCAATCACATTCAAGCTTTGAATGAAAACAGATTATTTCTGGAGAATTTCACCAGAATCTCTTAAGCTCCATTTGCTAAAAAATGTGCCAAGAATAACCGTTATTTAGTTATTGCTCTGATCAATTATGCATTTTTTCAGAAGGCTGTATATTTTACTAATTTATTCTGCTAATGCTGGGGAGATGTAATTGGGCATGGAAGCCTTGAATTGAATCCCTGAACAATATGTAGGTATATATGTCTGAGAATTCATTTACTTGTTAATATTCTTTCAATTCTTATTCAGCCATAAGAACTAGAAATATGCTTGCTTTTTCAGTTAAACCTGAAGTTTCCAGTTGGCTGAAATTAATGCCCATTGCCAAATTTTGCCCATATACAGAAACTGGATATGATCATGGAAAGTAAAATATGCAAAGCCTGACCCTAGTGACTAGTGCTTCTTAAATCCAGTTTGGAATGGTGGGAAAATACTCATCTTTAGCAATTTCCTCTCTTCTTTGTATGTCTTTCTTGAAGATGCTGGGAGTGAAAGTTAGGATCTGTACTGGTCCTCACACATTAGCAACTCTGATTTCTTTAAAAATAATAGACATAAATTTGGGCTTAGGATTCTTTCCAGCAGGAGTGGGTGCAAAGTGAATGGCATGGAGTAACAGCTGAGATAACAGTTTAGGAACACAAAACTGCAATGTCTTAAATGGGTTCAATTTTTTTGTTTAAATAATTTGAGCAGGCTTAAAAAATTTTTTTGTTAGAAGTGGCTGAAAGTCCAATTAAGTCTTAATTATGTATATGCTTTGTTTCTTTTAAACAAAAAAAAATCAAATGTGATATGCTAATCTGTCCTAAAGGTTTATTGCCAATTTAGTAATTTTTCTAAATTAATTCTCAACTCTACAGATAATAATCTTGGAATGTAAGCTGCATTTTTTATTTGCCAATCCACTATTTTCTTCTTTAAAGAGCTCTGCTTTAGAATGTGGCATGCCTGACATTCCGATTCACAGTCCAAATTGCAGTTTGCCTCTTCCCCTTCTCTCCTCCATTAGCTAGTCAGGAGGAGCAGAGTTCCCATGCACCCAGAGGAAAGGGTGTCCCAGAGGAAAAGATACATTTCCCAGGAGGAAAAGATACATTTCCCGGGAGATGATTTGTGCCCAAAAGTTGAACAGGGAGGAAATCTGATAGCGAGGTATGCCATCAAAAATTTCCAAATAAATTCTGTTGAGATTAGAGTATATAGTATCTGTCAAGCATAGTAGTGCCGTTTTGTGAATGTTTTATTTATTTTTAAAGCATTTACACAAGAAGAGTTTCTCAGCAATTTGTATCCTTATCAGTGTGGAATCAGCACAAGAAAAATAAAACAGGAGAGAGATTATTTCTTAACTTTATTCTTCTGCCTATCCCTTAATCAACCATTATTCAAAGTCTGCCTTAATGGCAGCCATTGTGGCCTTCAATCAACAATTAAACTAGCCATAATGTCATGCCCTATAAATAAATAAATAACCTGTGGTACATTCAAATGGAAAAATGTAGTGGTTGCAAAATCTCTGCTACAGATATATGTACTATGAAAATAATAAAGATGTAAATAAAGAAAATAAAGCTGTATCTTTAGATGTATTTTTGCTGTATCTATAGTCTGCTGTTGTTCACCCTGATGACCATGACTGTTGTGCAAGGTTTGCTTCAAACCATATTGTGAAGTATGCAGATGATACAATAGTATGGACCTTATTCAGGATGATAATGAAGGTGCTTACTGGGAGGAGGTAGAGGGTCTGGTGAGGGTTCGGTCTGGTGTATATAAAAACAGCTTGGTTTTAAATGTAGGAAAAACAAAAGAGATCACTGATGATTTCAGAAAAGGCATGCTGAGCCACACACCGCTGTAGAAAAGATTTAACTATGGAGATGGTTAGTTTCTGAGTGTGCAGTTGACAAGCAGATTAGCTCAACACTGGGACACTGGTGAAGCAGGCATAGAACCACCTGCATTTTTTGCATCATATCTTCCCCTATCCTTACTACTTTCTATAGAGGGACGATTGAAAGCATCCTGTCATCTTACATTACTGTGTGGTTTAGAAGCATTACTGTTTCAGATAGGATGGTTGTACAGAGAGTGGTGAGGACAGCAGAAAAGATTATTGGATATTCCCTTCCTTCTTTTCAGGACATGGCATATAAGCGCTGTTTGACCAAGTCCACAGTATTGTCATGGTTGCTACACATCCTTTCCATGACTGGTTTTCTTTGGTACCTTCTGGGAGGAGGCTTCATGCTATCCAAAGCAGAACAACTATATTCTATAATAGCTTTGTACAATATAGTATCAACCTTGTTAACTCTCAAGATTCTTTTTTCCACTATGTGTTCAAAATGGATATATATATACATACACACACACACACACACACATATATATATACACACACATATATATATATACATATATGTCTTTGATAACTACAAAAATACGAATCCCGGGCATATCTGTTCAATAACACAGTCCTCGATCTCCGGGAGAAATATAAACCAGCTGTTTATTGTTAAAGAGTTTAAAACAATAAAAACAACTATTTACAATATTAAAACAACAGCTTTCTCTGGTCCCCTGCCAGCGTCCTCAGAGTAAAGTTTTGGGGTGGAAATTACTTTTATAAACCTTGCTAGCCTAACTGCTTACTCATTGACCGTGTGATAGGGCCATCTGTCCTGGCTGACCGTAATTGCCTTAATTGTCCCGCCTCCTCTTTTTTGCACTCCAGTTCTCCAACCTTCCTCCCTCCCATCCTTGTCAATCCCCTCCTTCCTGGCGCTGCCGCCGTTAGCCTGCCCTCCAGCTGCTCCCCCGCACTCGCCCTGGGCCCCACACCCAGATCCAGTGCCTCAGATGCCTTCCCATCGCTGCTCCCCTCCTTTCCATCCCGTTTGCCCGTTGTTCCTGTCTTCCACTATCTATCCCTATCAGTGCTATTTCCTCCGATTTCCTTCCGCGCTTGGATGTGCGTGCGCACAGCCGCATCCCGTCCCTCTGCCTTGTCTGCCCACGACCAGCTGGGCTATCTGCCGGCTCGCTCCTGAACTCACCCCCTCTCATCCTTGCAGATCCTATCCTTCCCAACGCTGCCGCCATTGGTGCGTTTGCCAACTGCCTCACACATACATATATAATGTATGTGTGTGTGCATGCAATACATAATGTATGTATATGTGCACATGTATGTGTGTGCACATGCATATGTGTGTGTGTCCATATGCATGTATGTGCCAGAACTAAGAATTGTGTGCCAAAATCCCTAAATTCAATTTTTCTCTCCCTTAGTTTTAGCAAGATGTTTTCAGAATAGTCACTTGAGGAGTAGGTTGGTATGCAGCTGCATTCTTCTCCCAGCCAGATGATCTTGAAACAGCATCTCAGAGAAATACAGCACTTTCATTTTCTCCCAAGCATTCCCTCTCCCATCCAGATACATCATTACTTTCATTTTTCCCCAAGCATTCCCCCTCCCATCCATCCTCCCCAGAGTTCATGGCAGATTGTCACGGCATGGTAACGAAGCCTACAAGCAATGGAGAAAGGACTCACAAATTTTTCACCCAGCTTCTTCAGAGGTTGTCTAGATTGCAGATACTTGGTGGACAAATACACTTCATCCCCTATTTTGAATTTTTTCCGAGGGGACCTCTTTTTGTCTTTATGTTTCTCTGGCCTCATCCAATGCCTTGAAAACCACTGGCCATGTAGTTTGTAATCGATTCATCCCCTTGGCCAGGGAGAGGCATTTAGGTATTTCCTGTGGGAGTTCGAGCATGGCTACAAAATCTCTGTTGGTTGCGACCCAGAAAGGGGAAAACCAGTGGTGGGATTCAGCCGGTTTGTACCACTTCGGCAGAACCGGTAGCTAATTTTTTGTTGGCCAGGCCCAGAATGGACTTCTGGAAGCAACATCCACACAGAGAACCGGTTGTTCACATATTTGAATCCCACCACTGGGCAAAACCAATGCTGCTATGTACTGCATTGTTATACTCTAGTTCTGCGAATGGGAGCAAGTCTGCCCAATTATCTTTTTGATAATTGATGTAACACCTCAGGTATTGTTCCAATATGCTTTTGGCATGTTCACAGGCACCATTAGTCTGAAGGTAGTGCGAGGAGCTAAGACTCTGGGTGGTCCCTAGTAATGTCAAGAACTCTTGCCATAATTAGGAGTTGAACTGCACTCCTCAATTGGAGATAATCCTCTCGGGAGCTCCATGCAGGTGATAGATGTGTTGTACAAACAGTTCTGCAAGGGCTCATGTGGATGGGATCTTGGAGCATGCCATAAAATGTACTTGCTTTGAAAATAGGTTGGTGGTAACCCAAATTACAGTGTTCCCACAACTCTCTGATAGTTCAACAATAAAATCCATAGACATCTCTTTCCAGGGTGCCAAGGGGCTGGCAATTTGTTGCAATAGTCCCCATGGCTTATCCACATGCATTTTTATTGAGGTGCATGTGGGGCAACTAGCCATGTATCCCTCCACATATTTCTTCATAACTGGATGACAAAATTGATATCTAACTAGGTGCAGAGTCTTTACAAAACCAAAATGTCCTGCAATTTTAGAGTCATGGCTTCTCTGCAGAATCAGGAGCCTTTGGCTTGCGGGTACATAGAGCTTACTACTGACCCACGCAAGTCCATTGTGTAGGGAGACATCCTCCTTCTGGTTTACAAACTACTTGTCTTGGACCAGGGCTGTTTTCATTGCCTGGGTTACGTCATCAGTTGGGTTGCGCTTTGTTCTGGTCTTGGCTGATGCTATTTGAGTGGAACGGATAATGGTGTCTACTACTTCCTCTGTCCTAGTATTATACTAGAGCATTCTGGATAGGGCATCTGCCAGGAATTCCCCCCCCCAGGTAGGTACTTCAGCATGAAGTTAAAACTCTTAAAAGTATGACATAGTTGGCATTACAGAAAACTGGTGGGATGAAACCCATGACTGGAATGTATTGATGGAAGGATACAAATTGTTCAAAAGAAATAATAATAATAATAATATAATAATACTAATAATAAGAATAATAATAATAATAATAATAAAATAATAATAATAATAAGAATAATAATGATGATGATGATGATGATGATGATGATGATGATGATGATGATGATAATAATAATAATAATAAGAATAATAATAATAATAATAATAATAATAATAATAATAATAATAATAATAATAATAATAATAATAATAATAATAATAATCCCCCAGTGAGGCACTACCTTGACGTGGTTGTGGGGCTTGTGTACTCTGAGGAAGATGAGAGCTATGCCAAAGGTTCCACCATACTGGACAGGTCTCATCAGAGGAGTCAGACAAAGAGTGTCTCTCCCATAAAAAATATGGTGAGACGTAAATTTCAGAATGCCATACCGGCTCGGATGTCGCCCAGGTTAACAAGGTCCACGCTAGATGTTGGAGTTCCTGGATATCTGGTGAAAAATGGGTTACAGGACTCAGGACTGTTGGCTGAGCAACCAGGGCCAGCAGCTGCAGAACTACTGGAAGAAAAGGTGTTTACCCGTCGCAAATACACAGTGATTGAAAACAAAGAAATAATGATCTGTTATTACAGATCAAGTCCAACAAGAAGAGGATATCTAAAACGAATGCACCAGTTCTGGAAAGAACAACATCCAGAATCAGAAATAACAGAACAGAGACTAGCAGATCAACGCCAATTTATAATACGAAATAAAATATTCACAGAAACAGAATTGGATGAACTGCAAAGGTTTACCCAGGGCAAAAAAATCAAAGCCTTGCCAGAAGTAATTCAGAATGTAGAGGCAAACCAGGGGGAGTTGGCAGTGAAGGAATCCAGCAGAGATATACAACTGTTCTCATTTGGAAATCAGGTGCCTCTTCCTCAGGAAGAACAAAGCCCTCTAACTAAAGAAATAAAAGAATTGAAACAAAGAATAACTGAGCATCTAGAACAGCACAAAAACAACAGAATAAGGCTGCCTGCATTGAAGCTTGTTCCAACGAAACAGCTAGCACAAGCATTAAAAGATGCAAATACTGCAATATCAAGTATAAGCACCAATTCACTGCAAGAAACAAACCAACTAATGTACAGCACAGCTGCAGTTATAGCTGAATACCTGGGATGCAAAATCAACAAAGAAGAAAAACAAACAAACAATGCACCACAAAAATGGAAGGTTAGGCTAGAAAATAAGATCAGCAAATTAAGATCACATGCAAGCAAGCTAGAACAGATGAAAGAAAAGCTGAAGAACGAGAAGACCAAAGAATACCTAATCAAGAAATACCACTTAGAAACAAGGAAGATCAAGGAAGCACTGGAAATAATAAAGCAGCAAATAACAGCTATAGCCAGGAAAATCAGTAGATACGAAGCTCGAATTGCAAATTATAGGGAGTACCTCCAATTTCAATCCAATCAGAAACGTTTCTACCAATCCATCAATGGAGAAACTGCAATGAATCAGTCAGTACCTGACAAGGAAGAAACAGTGCAGTTCTGGAAGCAGATATGGGATAACCCAAAGAAATACAACAAGGATGCGGCTTGGTTAAAAGAGGTGGATGCAAATAAAACAAAAGGTGAAATGAAAGAATTAGTAATAACAACAAAAATGGTAGAAAAAAGAGCAAGGAAGATCAAAAATTGGTCAGCACCAGGTGAAGATGAACTGCATGGGTTTTGGTTGAAACATCTAACTGTTCTATAACCATCCATTGCCAAGCAGTTCAACAATATACTACAAGGAGGAGAAATTGAAAAGTGGCTAACAACTGGGAAAACCTACCTAATAATGAAAAATCCAGCAAAAGGGGCAACACCAAGCAACTACAGGCCAATTACCTGCTTACCAACAACTTTCAAATTGCTAACTGGTGTGGTAGTTGATGCAGTACAACAGCATCTAGTTGAAAACAATATCTTTCTACCGGAGCAGAAAGGAAACCGCCCCAATAGCAGAGGAACAAAAGATCAACTCCTAATAGACAAAATGATCTTGCAAGAAAAGGAAGACCAACCTGAATGTGGCATGGATTGACTACAAAAAGGCATTTGACTCTCTGCCACATGATTGGATAATCAAGTGCCTAAAAATAACAGGAGTCAGTAGAAACATCAGAAAATTTGTGCAAAGATCGATGGCACAATGGAAGACACAGTTGCAGATCAATGGTTAGAGACTGGGAGAGATTAACATCAAGAGAGGAATATTTCAAGGAGATTCATTATCACCATTACTATTTGTTATTGCACTGTTTCCTCTGTCAACAATACTGAATAATTCAGGACATGGCTATCAAACATCAAAAACATCTGCCAAACTATCCAACCTCCTTTACATGGATGATCTGAAGCTATATGGAAAAACATCATCTGAAATAGAATCGCTGCTCAACACTGTCCATATATATAGCCAAGATATTGCAATGGAGTTTGGCTTGGACAAATGTGCCACACTTACTATCAAACAAGGAAAAATAGTGAAAACTGAAGGAATCAAGATGCCCCACGAAAATAACATTAAAAGTCTGGATGAGGAAGATTACTACAAATACTTGGGTATCCTTCTAGCTGACAACATCAAGCACACTGAAGTCAAGAAAAAGATTAGAGGTGAATACATCAAGAGAGTGAAGAAGATTTTAAAGTCCAAACTCAATGGAGGAAATACCATAAAGGCAATCAACACCTGGGCAATTCCAGTCATTAGATACACAGCTGGAATAGTGGACTGGACTCAAGCAGAACTAAAAGCAATGGATAGGAAGACCAGAAAAATAATGACAATGAATCATGCCCTTCATCCACACAGTGACATTGACAGACTTTATCTACCAAGGCAAATAGGTGGGCGTGGAATGCTGCAAGTACATCAGATGGTTGAAGAAGAAAAAATGGCTTTGGAAGAATATCTGAAGGACAGTGATGAAGATGCACTGAAATTAGTATATCAGGAAGGCTTACTGACTACTGGAGAGACCAAACTGGCCTACAAGAAAGACCAAATGATGAACAGAATAGAGGCATGGGAAGACAAAGCACTACATGGCCAGTACATTAAAAAAATAGCTGGGAAAGCAGATAATAACAAGACCTGGCAATGGCTAAGAGCAGGAAAATTGAAGAAAGAGACCGAGGGACTAATTCTGGCTGCACAAGACCAAGCCTTAAGGACAAATGCCTATAAAGTCAAAATTGAGAAGACAGCAACAAAGAGTAAGTGCTGCCTATGCAAACATGCTGAAGAAACAGTGGACCACCTGGTAAGCTGCTGCAAGAAGATCGCACAGACTGACTACAAGCAGTGGCATGACAAAGTAGCAACAATGGTGCATTGGAAGATCTGCAAGAAATATCATTTGCCTGTAAGCAAGAACTGGTGAGATCATAAAATAGAGAAAGTCATAGAAAATGATAAAGTTAAACTGCTCTGGGACTTCAGAATTCAAACAGACAAGTACCTGCCACATAACACTCTGGACTTAACAATTTCAATAAGAAAGAAAAAAAAAGTCTGGATAGTGGATGTGGCAGTGCCTGGAGACAGCAGAATAGAAGAGAAAGAACTGGAGAAGATAACAAAATACAAAGACCTACAAATAGAAATAGAAAGACTGTGGCAAAAGCAAGCAGGGGTAGTACCAATAGTAATAGGTGCCTTGGGTGCAATCCCAAAACAACTGGAGCACCACTTGAACACCATTGGCATTGACAAATTCGCCATTAGTCAATTGCAAAAGGCGGCCTTACTAGGAACTGCTTCCATCCTGCGACGATATCTGTAATAACATCAAACATCCACATCTGCCTATCCCAGGTCCTTGGTAAGGACTTGATAGGTAGACAAAATGCCAAATCCAGTCTAAACATCTGGCTGACTGTGCGATGATCCATAATAATAATAATAATAATAATAATAATAATAATAATAATAATAATAATAATAATAATAATAATAATAATAATAATAATAATGTTGGAAGGGACCTTGGAGGTCATCTAGTCCAACCCCCTGTTCAGGCAGAAAACCCTATACCATTTCAGACAAATGGCTGTCCAGTCTCTTCTTAAAAACTTCCAGTGTTGGAGCACTCACAGCTTCTGGAGGCAGGTTGTTCCACTGATTAATTGTTCTAACTGTCAGGAAAGTTCTCCTTAGTTCTAGGTTGGAGAAATTTCCTGACAAGTAGAACAATTAATCAGTGGAACAACCTGCCTCCAGAAGCTATGAGTAGATCTACAAAAAGAGGAGGGGGAGTTGCACTATATGTGCACTACATGCACATGATCAAAGATAAAATCCCTCCAGAATGTATATGGGTCAATATAAAATGGGGGGAAAGTGACATTGCCATAGGTGTGTATTATAGGCCACCCAACCAATCAGAAGAAATAGATGAAATCTTTGACAACCAGTTAACAAATATATGCAGGAAGCATACCACAGTAGTAATGAGAGATTTCAACTATCCAGATATGAACTGGGAGACAAACTGCAGCGAGTGGGAGATCAAACAGATTCCTAACCATCCTAGCCGACAAGGTGGAGGAGGGAACTAGAAGTACAGCTATACTGGACCTAATTCTTACTAATAAAGAAGAAGCGATAGAGGGAGTTAAAGTTGCTGGAATTCAATATAATGCAAGCACAGGCAATAGAAAATAATGTAACCAGTGTCTTAAACTTCAAAAGAGCTGATTTTAACAAACTCAGAGAGAACCTAGTAAAGATTCCATGGATGAAAATCCTAAAGGGGAAAACAACTCAAAAAGCATGGGAAACTCTGAAAAATGTGATCATAAAAGCCCAGTCCAGCACAATACCACTGAAAAAGAAAAACAAGAAATTCAAGAAGAAACCAGCATGGCTGCACAAAGATCTCTCTGACAAACTGAATGACAAAAAGGACAAGTACAAAAAATGGAAATTGGGACACATAACTAAGGCTGATTATCAGCAGTCAGCCAGAACATGCAAAGATGAAGTCAGGAAAGCAAAGGCTCAGAATGAACAAAGACTTGCAACAGAAATCAAGGACAATAAAAAAAAGTTTCTTTCAACATATTAATAACAAGAAAAAAATCAAGGAAACAGTAGGTCCACTAAAAAGAGAAGATGGCAAGGAAATAACAGACAGTAGGGAGAAAGCATTCTTTGCATCAGTCTTCACACAAAAAGAAATTATATCCCAACATACAAAAACAAACCCTACTGCAAAAGACAAACTAGAAACAAAAATTAAAATAAGCAAGAAAATGGTAAGAGAACACCTATCCGACCATGATAAATATAAATCACTGGGATCCAACAGATTACATCCCAGAGAACTGAAGGAGCTGGCAAATGTTATCTCAGAACCATTGTACCATATCTTTCAAAAATCCTGGAGCACCGGAGAAGTACCTGAGGATTGGAAAAGGGCTGATGTGGTTTCCATTTTCAAGAAAGGAAACAAACCAGACCCAAGAAACTATAGACCAATCAGTCTATTTCTATTTCTATTTCTTCAATACCTGGGAAGATCCTGGAAAAGATAATAAAAAACAGATAATAAAAAAAATCTGCGAACAACTAGAAGCAAACAAAATTATAACTAGTTGCCAGCACAGATTTGTTAAAAACAGATCATGCCAAACCAATCTTATTTCATTCTTTGATAAAATGATATTAGTAGACCAGTGAATGCCATTGACATATTATACTTAGATTTCAGTAAGGCAGTTGACAATGTAGATCACAAGCTACTTCTTGGTAAGCTAGAAAGAGGCGGAATAGACAATATCACCACCAGATAGATTTGTAGCTGGCTGACAAACCGTACTAAACGAGTAGTCCTCAACGGTACTACATCCACATGGAGAGAAGTAAGCAGTGGGGTATCACAAGGCACCTGACCCACTGATAATTCACACCCTCCAATGACCCTAACCTGAAGTAATCTCCCCATCACAAGACCCATCACAAGCCTCTCTCTGATGACTCACACCTGACCCATCATAAGACCCTCACTTGACATACCCACACCTGAAGCCCTTATAAACAGTTGAGCACTGACACAGACATCCCCTAAACATCGCTGAAGATGTTATCTAGCCTGGTAACTAAATGTTTGGAAATCAACCCACAAGCTCGGAGAATGAACCTTCACCCCCACTGTAACATTTAAAATATCTTAAGAACTGATAGGATTGCAAGGAGCAACAGGGTGCCATTTTTCAGGGGAGGGCCTAACCCTGGCATCATGGGTAAGGGAGCATATCACAAGAGTGGCTAACCACATGTGAGATGCCAAATGCTCAGAAAGTGTAAACATTGAAGAAAGTATATGATAGGTCAATACCTTACACCCACTGTTACGGAATCTATAATCTGGTTCTTATGTTTTAGAATAACATGAAAGAAAAAAGACCCTCCTATAGGACTCAATATTAGATCCTGGAAAGAAAAAGTCTACTGATAAGGCAGCTAAGAAAAAGTTTGCTCTTCTATTAAGAGTGTTCTTTCTTCATTAGGCAAAACTCTGACTGGCCAAGATAAAAAGCATCCAAAGGGCACCAGATTGGAAAAGGCTTCTTTAAGGAGACACTGATCCAGGTCAACTGTTTTATCCTCAGGTTTAGAAATGTGCTTCAGATCTAACTCCATCTTTTGGGGAGAGATGTTTGGAATGAAAGCCTAACACTCCTGGATGTCTCACTGTAAGCAGGTCCCATCTAAGCAACTGCTTGTTACTCTCTACCATAAATTAATGATAGCCAGTTGCTGGGACAAAAACTGAGGGCATTGTGGTGTATTATCTCTGATTTCATTAAAAAAAACCATGATAATACCATGTCAGCAGTAAGGTAAAGTACAAAGCAGTCTTGGTGAATAGAGCATATGCAGGCAAAACTTTTAAGTTCCCCATCTCCAAAGGTAACTTAGATGGGAGCTGCATTACTTTTAAAACAAGCAGTGTCAGGTCTCTTTCCATGACCATTCAATGATGTCCTTTGTTTTGCTATTTTCAATCCTTTTGCTAATATATCCATGATGTAATGTTTTCCTTATCTGTGGGAACGGTGTGTCCCTGTTGAACATTAATTCTGAATGTCCGAGAAATGTCCCCTTAGAACAAAGAGTGCAGGCAACAGAGTAAGAGGTTGGATCCGTATAGTATATCATCTGATACAATACCTGTTTTTACTGGCACCAGGAAGTTAACATGAAACCTGATTTGGTGATGAACAGGAATGGAGGATGAAGGGGCTGATAAATTTAAAGATAAATTCTAGCTGTGTGGGCAGCTGTGCGTGCATGTCAAGCTGACCCTTCAGCAGGCAGCCCTGATTAGCATCAGGTATGGATAAGAGTTGCCTTGCAGGGACCAGTTTACTTCTCCCTAGTAAAATGTAGAGGCACAGCTACTACTATGGAATGGCTATAGGAACAGCCAGAAGAGAGGGAAATTCCCACTCTGTGAATTTTATGCAGGAAGAAGTCACCAATCTGAAGCTTATAGAAAGAAAAAAAATGGAATCTTTTCAATCCATCTGCCACAACATCCATGACAATTCTCTTTTACTGAAACAACTTCATAAATGCTAGCTGCATTCATAAAGAATAGCCAAACCTTGAATTGGAGCATCCTGTTAGATGCACATTTTGCCTTCCTCTCCATTTCAGGAGTTTTCAGAAATATTTCTGGCTCCTTCTGGCACCCAGAGAATGAGTTAGGCAGCACCCACTCTCTGATTCAAGAAGTTTGTTTTTATGTTCATGAGTCCATCCAGTGGACGGCTGCCAGGACCTGTCTAGCTGGCTGAATGCATTCACTACCACGTTCAGTGGTCAGCATGAATTCAGTTCAGCAAATGTAGATTTGCTCCTGGAGGGAAAAGCCTTTAAATGACCGAAAGGGTCACTATGCGTTAGCCATAATAAATCATTTTCAACTATTGTACTCAATTACTGTTCTCGTTTTTACTGTTGGTTATTGTTCTTAGCTGTGATTTTCTTCCGTGTATTGTTCTGGAGTCTTTGGAAAGGAACAGCATGGTATAAATAAAAATAAAATAATTCAAAGCACAATATCCCCAACAAGAGAAAAGATGGCAAACCAGAATAACTTCCTCCACTTTTCATGTGAGACCCAGTCACTAAGTGCAGCTCTTGCCAATCAAACTGCTCAGCACCCCTGTCACGTGACCGGCTGCACCCTGTTCAAAGCTCTCCCTTGCCCACAAGTCACCCGAGGGACTGCCCCTTGCCCGCTGAATCTGCAAGGCAGGAAACAAGAGCTTAGCCCAGGAGCCTCAGCCTTTGTCAAAAGAAAGAAGAAACTGAGGGCTGAAGGTGTTTTTCGCAAGGCTCCAACTAGTCCAATCCAAGACACATTCTTTCCATCTCTGCTTTTGCTCAGCTATGGCAGCTTCTTCCTTTTGGATTTGCAGGGACTTTAGGGCCACCCAAGGGCTCTTGCTTGTAGTCACAGGCAGTGGTGGAATTCAGCCAGTTCACACCAGTTCGGCAGAACCAGTAGCTAATTTTTTGTTGCCCAGGCCCAGAATGGACTTCTGGAAGTGGCATCCACACAGAGAACCAGTTGTTCTCAGATTTGAATCCCACCACTGGTCACAGGTATGGCTTCTTCCATCTCCTCGGCCAAATCCATTGATTCAGATGTTTTAGGCACCTTAATGACGTTAGTTGTCTCTCATGAGCCTAATTTGGGCAAATAATGCCAATATACTTTTCTAACAGCTCAAGGGCTGGAGGGAAGCATGTTGACATGGCTGCCTATTTATCTGTCTTGGAGGATACACTCAGTCTTCTTGTTATATCCTGCCAAACACCAATTGCTATCCACTCTAGCAGCCTTTGTCAGATTGCAGTGAACGCTGGTTGGAACTACTGAATCTTTTGGATGTAACGTTCAAAATATCCAGCTTCGCCAATCATTTAAACATCCAAAGACTACTGAAAGCATATCCAGCATCAAAATTTATAGAAGTGAATTTGGGAGAGGGAAATGTTGCTTGATTTTTTTCTCTCCATTTGTTTAGATCATTCTGCTTGAAGGCACAGAAGACAGAAAGAAAATCAAACAGCCTCCATTTCAATTTTAGTTGAATGAGTAAACTGGCTCTTTTTCAGACCATTTTTCCTCTTTCCCCAGGTATAACAATCAACAAAGCTTCTAGTGAAAGAAATGATGTTTCTCAAAAACAAGGTATATGTGTACTTTCAAGATAATATTGTCTTCCAGTTCCTGTTTCTGAAATTCCCTTGCAACATCTTTTCCCCCAAGGCTGTGTTACTTGTCATTTGTAAACTGATTGCCTGATTTTGAGCATAACCAGAGCTGTATGGCTGCCATTTTTTGAACAATTTAGGGTCTGTAAAGGAATCCAATGTTCATATTTATGTCAAATCACTGAGTGCCTTATGGACCTTTAGCTCTTTGTCCATGGACCAAACCAAGGATTGTGTTTCACCTGTATTGTGTTTGATTAAAAAGCCCTGCCAATACTCTTCTCTCTCGTCCAAAGAGACTTGAACTCTGTAAGAGGATGAGCCCTTCAAATCCAGCCTGAACTGAGAAAGGACCAACCAGTGCCTGACTCTATCCAGTTCCCATCTGTCAGTCTCACCCCAAGGGTGAAGACAAAGCAAAATAGGCTAGGAGTCCTAATCTATTGTGCTCTGTAGATGAATGAAGATACAAACCAAATATGTATCCCAATTAAAACTAGGTCTCCCTACCCTGGAACTCTCCAAGGGTGTTGGGAAGTCTTCACCTAATTGCATAACTGTTTGTCATGAAGCTTCCAAGGATACAAGGACCATCCTAGAAAAGAACAGCTCCGCACCTCCAGTGAAGAAGAATTGACAAACTCATTCCTCTAGTCAGGAATTAGCTGGAAGTTGATACATGCTTCAGTACCTTATTTAGCATATAAGGAAGACAATACTTATCTTCCTTAGACTTAGTATGATCCAAATACTGGCTCCATATAATGAGCCCAGCAATGCAACATTTCTAGAGAGAGCCTGGCTAGAGAAGATTGGTAGAAAATCCAGTAAAAATATTTACCCTTCTTTTCCATCCTGTCCTCCACCTTTCCCTTTTTACCGTAAGCTTTCTTCTTCTACACAGATACAACCACTTTCATGAATGTGATAAATAGCAATAGCAATAGCACTTATATACCGCTTCACAGTGCTTTACAGCCCTCTCTAAATGGTTTACAGAATTAGCATATTGCCCTCAACAATCTGGGTCCTTATTTTACCGACCTCGGAAGGATGGAAGGCTGAGTCAATCTTGAGCCAGTGAGACTCGAACTGCCAAACTGTTGGCAGCCGGGAGTCAGAAGAAGTAGCCTGCAGTACTGCATTCTAACCACTGTGCCACATTGCAATGCTGCAAAAGGGGGGCTAGAATTTCCCTTAGCTGTTCTTTGGGTTCTCTGGCAAGTTGGCATAAGGAGACTGAACAGGGCAAATACCAGGAGATTATGAACAGTTCCAGAGTCCATGTGACCAGAAATACTTCAATGGTAATGATGCAGAACAACAAACTCCAGCACGCCGACAATGGTATCTACCACTGTAAGATCAAGGACTCATTGAAGCCCTCCTGTGGTACAGAACTCAAAGTCATGGGTAAATCTTTAATCTTCTAAATACTGCCCTCTCTGATGCTATATACTTGGGTATTGCTATCTATGGACAATAGTTCTTGGACACAAGGCCATACATTCTGTTCCCAGAGAAAAATATACCAACTAATATCTGGGACTCAGTCAGTTCATACTGGCAGCCTGTCTTAGCTAGAGACAAGCTAAGGATATTTAGGTACACACATGTACATCAAGGAATCTGAATTCTGTCCTGCATATAGTACAAGACTATTTTCAGTTCAAAAATGTAGTTATCAAAACTGGATATTTCTGTCAATGTAGCCCTAGGGCAGTGGAGTACACAATCACTTTATGACAAGCAAAACTGAGAGGTGAGGAGGGCTCCTCTTGTTGTTTTGAAGATATCAGCACCTATGAGCAAGTGCAGAGTTGGCACAATGTGAAGGATGCTATCATCTTAATCCAGAAAATTCTTCTTGTCCTTTTTTGTGAGCATAGCTGTCTTCCTAACCCAAGGGAAGGTCAGTGAGTGGGACCTTCATAATAGCAGTTCAGCTATTATAACTGTAGTGTAGCTATTGACTGACCACTACATTATAACCGTGATCTTTGATACGAGTGCATGTGGTTGGCTTCTCCCTGAATAAGGGAGGGGCTTTGGGGCATATTGAAGCACTGCAGGAATATAGTTCAAGACAGTGGGACTGCTTTCTCAAGGTGGAATCTGGGGAGAGCTTTCCTGCAGACTCAACCCCAAGGAAATGCCACTAGTAAGCATCTGAGAGTGCACCTTCTTATTCTCAGACCCTCTCCTCTAGAACAGTGGACTCCAGATACAACGGTGAGCTCTTTCTTATTTTCATTCTGGAAAGCTATTGAGATCTGGCTCTTCTGGAGGAAATTTAGGGGGAAAGCTGATATTTCACTGATGCATAGTGCCAGCATTATAATACATCTGGCATGATTTTGTTTCTTGTTTCATGTTCTGCGGTATCTGTAAATGAACAAATATAAAATATGGACAAATAAATGAGAAAACACTTGAAATACTTCAGTAACATGCAAATTGGCAAATGATTGTTTGAAGATTGTTGCTCCAGAAGCAACAAATTGAGCAAACTCAAATCAGCTTAAATCAATGAAACCTGAGAAAACTATAGGCCATCCAACCAAACAGAGGAAATAGATGAACTTTTTACTAGTCAGTTAGCTAAGATATGTAGGAAGAACATCACAATAGTAATGGGGGACTTTAACTACCCCGACATCAACTTGGAGACACACTCTGCACCAAGTGGAAGATCAACCAGGTTCCTGACAAACCTAGCAGACAACTTTGTCTTCCAAAAAGTAGAGAAGGGAACTAGAGGATCAGCCATATTGGACTTAATTCTCACTAACAGAGATGTCATGATAGAAGGCGTTGAAGCTACAGGACCCTTGGGGGGGGAGTGATCATGCAATCTTAGAATTCAACATTATGTAAGCACAAGCAATAGTACAAAGTCAAAGTAGAGTCTTGGACTTTAAGAGAGCTAATTTCAATAAACTTAGAGCTTGGGAAGGATTCCATGGATGAGATTCCTCAGGAGGAAAACAACCCAAGAAGCTTGGGAAATTTTGAAAAGTGAGATTATAAAAGCCCAATCCAGCACAATTCCAATGAAGAAGAAAAATAACAGCTCTCAAATAAACCAGCATGACTGCACAAAAAACTCTCTGATAAATTGAAAGATAAAAAGGACAAATACAAAAAGTGGAAAGAGGGGCACATAACTAAGGCAGAATATCAGCAAATAGCCTGAGTCTGCGAATATGAAGTCAGGAAAGCTAAGGTTCAAAATGAACTAAAGCTTGGGACAAAAGTAAAAACTAAACAAAAAAAAATCTTCTTTCAACAAGTAATAAACAAGAAAAAATGTCAAGGAAACAATTGGTCCATTAATGGGAGAAAATGGCAAGAAGGTGACAAGCAACAGGGAGAAAGCAGAACTGCTTAACTTGCTTTTTGCATCTGACTTTATACAAAAGGAGAAAACAGTCTAACCTATCAAAAACAGTACTGTAAAAAACAGAATTGAAATACCAGTTAAAATAGGCAAGAAAATGGTAAGAGAGCACCTCCTAGACGAGTTCAAATCACCAGGATCAAATGGATTACACTCCAAAGGTTCTGAAGGAACTGGCAGATGTGATCTCAGAACCATTGAACTATATTTTTCAAAGATCCTGGAGCACCAGGGAACTGTCAGGGGAGTGGAAAAGAGCTGATATGGTTCCCATCTTCAAAAGGGGGGAAAATATATCCAGGAAACTACAGACCTATCAGCCTTACATAAATACCTGGGAAGATTTTGGAAAAGATAATGAAGCAATGAATCTGTGAATACCCAGAGGCAAACAAAATCATAACCAAAAGCCAACATGGGTTTGTCAAAAACAGATCATGCCAGACAAATCTTATTGCATTCTCTTCAATATAATAATAATAATAATAATAATAATAATAATAATAATAATAATAATAATAATAATAATAATAATAATAATAATAATAATAATAATAATAATAATAATAATAATAATAATAATAATATAATAATAATAATAATTAATAATAATAATAATAAAGTTGGAAGGGACCTTGGAGGTCATCGAGTCCAACCCCCTGCTCAGGCAGGAAACCCTATACAATTTCAGACAAATGGCTGTCCAGTCTCTTCTTAAAAACTTCCAGTGTTGGAGCATTCACCACTTCTGGAGGCAGGATGTTCCACTGGTTAATTGTTCTAACTGTCAGGAAGTTTCTCCTCAGTTCCAGGTTGCTTCTCTCCTTGACTAGTTTCCATCTGTTGCTTCTTGTCCTGCTTTCAGGCGCCTTGGAGAATAGCTTGACTCCCTCTTCTTTGTGGCAACCCCTGAGATATTGGAATACTGCTATCATGTCACCCCTAGTGCTTCTTTTCATTAAACTAGACATACCCAATTCCAGCAAACGTTCCTGATATGCTTTAGCCTCCAGTCCCCTAATCATCTTTGTTGCCCTTCTCTGCACTCTTTCTAGAGTCTCAACATCTTTTTTACATCGTGGTGACCAAAACTGGATGCAGTATATTCCAAGTGTGGCCTTACCAAGGCATTGTAAAGTGATATTAATACTTCACGTGATCTTCATTCTATCCCTCTGTTAATGCAGCCCAGCACTGTGTTGGCTTTTTTGGCAGCTGCAGCAACTGTTGGCTCATATTTAAGTGATTGTCCACTAGGACTCCAAGATCCCTCTCACAGTTATCTTCATCAATGATTTACATGAGGGGATAGATGGGGAAATAATCAAATTTGCCGACAACATCAAACTGTCAGGAATTACCAACACTCCAGAAGACAGGCTTAAGATACAGAGGGATCTTGACAGACTTAAATTTTGGGCCCTGTCTAACAAAAAGAAATTCAATACTGAAAAAAGTAAGATTCTACATTTAGGCAAGAAAAATCAAATGCAAAGGTATAGACTAGGTGGTACCAGGCTCAAGAGTAGTAATTATGAAAGGGATCTTGGAGTCCTAGTGGACACTTAAATATGAGCCAGCAGTGTTCTGCAGCTGCCAAAAAAGCTAACACGGTTCTAGACTGCATTAACACAGGGATAGAATTAAGATTATGTGAAGTGTTAATATCACTTTATAATGCCTTGGTAAGACCACACTTGGAATACTGCATCCAATCTTGGCTTCCACAATGTAAAAAAGATGTTGAGACTCTAGAAAGAGTGCAGAGAAGAGTCACAAAGATGATTAGGGGGCTGGAGGCTAAAACATATAAAGAACGGTTGCTGGAATTGGGTATGTCTAGTTTAATGAAGAGAAGGACTAGGGGTGACATGATAGTGTTCCAAGATCTCAGGGGTTGCCACAAAGAAGAGAGAGTCAAGCTATTCTCCAAAGCGCCTGAAGGCAGGACAAGAAGCAACGGATGGAAACTAATCAAGGAGTGATGCAACCTAGAACTAAGAAGACATTTCCTGACAGTTAGAACAATTAATCAGTGGAACAACCTGCCTCCAGAAGTTGTGAATGCTCCAACACTGGAAGTTTTTAAGAAGAGACTGGACAGCCATTTGTCTGAAATTGTACACTGGAAGTTTTTAAGATTGGGCAACCATTTGTTTGAAATGGGATAGGGCTTCCTGCCTGAGCAGGGGGTTGGACTAAAAGACCTCCAAGGTCCCTTCCAACTCTGTTATTCTGTTAAAGTTCCAGCTTTGGAGCTTGTTTCTGAGCCATGGATTCCTCCCACTTCACCCATGCCTATGGATGGCATAGCCTGATCGCAACCATCCTCTAGATTTATTGGACTACAGTTCCCATCATGAACAGACACTGAAACAAATCCTCACAATAGAAGTTGAGGTAATGGGCTGAGATAAGGTCAAGTGCTTTTCTTTGGATGAAGCATGTATTCTGTGAAAAATATGAACGCAAGGCCTAAGCAGGAAGGTAGGGTAAGAGGATCTTACAAAGAAGATGGTGAACAGAGTGTTTTCTTGATTTTGCCCCTAATGAAATGAATTTCAGAAACAATCTCAAATATTTCAAAATCAGACGTGACCACAAAGTGAGCAGAGACCAAGAAGTAACTTCTCTTTCAAATCATCACATTTCATCCAAAAGGATCTTCCCCAATTAGTTAGCCTTTTCTGTTGTCCATCGATAAAATTTTCTAAATATAGCACTTTTAATAAAACATTAAGAATACTGGATAAATAAGCTCTGTAAGAAATAAAAAAGAAAAGGATTAGGAATACTTAACTAATGGGCCTCAAGTGATTATCAGAAGAAATATCAAGCTAATTGAAGTTTGATTACATATCCCTATACCACTTTAGGGTGACAGAAAAGATGCCTCTGGGGAGGAATATACTTATGAGGTAAGCAACAGAGTGAGAGATTCTTGGTCTTAACCACATAAAAATGTTTGCATTTCTCTTCATATTCTATGCTGGCCTATGGTCTTCAGGCCAGAGAATGTAGCCAGCCATGGAGAAGTCTCTTATTTATATGCAGAAATGTTCAGTTTTCATCTCTTCTCCAAGCTGGGCTTAGGACAAAACCTATCTGGAATTCTGGGGAGCCACTGCCAGTTAAAACAAATAATTTTGTCTTGAATGGATTATGATTATTTACTTGTGGCTGAACAGCCCGCCAGTCAAGAACTTGACTAGAGGGGCCTTTTGTGTCATTAAGGAGGATTCCTTTTATGTCCCCATAGGACATCTCTTTTACTGGCATGCAGAAAGAACAAAATTAAGTTGGTCAGCATGTTTCTACTCCCCTCCCCAAATAAAGCACTTTGTTGCCTTGCCTGACACACTTTCCATTCATAGGGTAATTCCATTTTTGTTCTTCAACAGGGGCTGATGGTTGAACTAGCTGATACATATGAAGACATTGGTGTGTGATGACCCAGGGCACAGCACCGAGGCAGTGCAGTCAGCTGGCAATTCAAACCGCCCTTTAATTGCTCCAAATTTTCCCCAAATGCTCCCACATTTCTGGCAAGCCTCCAAACACAGGAAGACACACATACCTTCAGCCGCCTCTGACTGCAAGTAGTTTCACATACAGTCTGATTAGGAGAGGATTTTACTCAAGGCCATGGAGATAACAAGGAAATGACACATACATCATAAATTTAACGAGTCTGTGTGAATACACGCTTGCCTGCACAGTTTCAAAAGGGAAGCCAAAATACAGTCCGAGATCTTTAAACATCCAAGCAACGTTGTCAGCCAGTCCAATGGTCAGAGTTTCAGGGTTTCCAAGCAGAAGTCACAGAACAAGAGATCAGCAACAACACACACAAAACTCCAAGGAATCAGCATTTGTTCCCGACAAATGCCTCTCCCCACAGCGTCTTCTTAAATCTCAGTCTTCAGGTATGCCTTGTGGAGAGGGGCGGGATGCTCTCCTCCCGAGTAGTTAAGCCTGCCTGTGTTGTTCCCTCTTTCTCTCCACCCTCCATGCTCTAGGATTAGGTGGGGGTGGCCCTTGCTCATCGCCTGAACTCTGTCTCTCCTGTTCCTCCTGTCCCACTCCTGAAGGGCCCTGGCCTGCCTCGGCCTGCTCTTCCCCACATTCCTCTGAAATCACAGACACATCTCCCTCGACCTCCATAGGGTCCCGTTCCAGCTCATTTTCCTCCGCAGATTCTGGCTCCGGCGGACGCATGACATGGTGCTTACCAACACAGACCAGACAAGTGGGATTTTGGGGAAACATCCGTTTGAAGAATGAAAAGGCTAGCAGCTTGGTTGGCCACAGCTGACTTAACCAAATGGACACCAATTCCTGGGGCAACCAGAATCCAGTGTAAAAATTCCACTCTAGAGAAGATTTAAAAATGTGCTTATCTCTTGTTTTCAATTGATCTGCTAGAAACTAATAAAAAGCAGATTTCCTGGGACTGTTGAGTCAAAGACATATGAATGGGGAGAAGGGAGGCAAACACAATTTGAGGCACACCATAAAAATGAAAGCAAAGAAGCTGAGAAGAGCTGAGAAGACAAATGGATTTGTGAGTAGATGGGTTTTCTGGCTTGAGTTTGCTCCACATTCCACAATGGCATCTTCTTAACTGAATGGATTTCTGCTCTCACTCCTAACTGGCTAGGCAACAAAGGACTAAATATAATAAATTAGTATCTAACATCACATTACTTCAGCTTCTGTAACCCAGGATCTTCCAGATAGTCTGGACTACTACTTCCAGGATTCCTTACCAAGATAGCTATGGTGAAAATATCTGGAATATATTAGCTATAGGACACAATGATTACTACTGAGATTTACAGTTTTGCAGTTAGGATTTTCCTTCCTTAGGCTCATGTTAAAAAAATGTTTCTAGCATCTTTATGAAAGAATTTCAAACATATATGCTGAACTTTTCAAAATAATAAAAAGTTTAATATTTATGGTTTTTTTTCAAATTTTGAATTAGCATATTCTTTATTTCAGGAGCATAAAAAAATGTATGCAAGCACTCATTGTGTGTTTTCAAAGTACTACATTACAGAAATCTAAAGATGTAACATTTTTAGCTTAATCTGCATAACCAGCTTCTTAGGAATAAACTTTTACATCTGGGCAGTGAACAATAAAACTTGTAAATAATTATGTCTTTGGTCTATGAAGCTCCAGGTGCCCTCCAGCTGGGCTGATTTTAAACAATCAGCATAGTCAATTGCCAAAGCTGGGTGAAGATCACAAGAGTTTAATTCAAACACATCTGGAAGGCACCAGATTGGAAGAATGATATATGGTAAGGGATGCAGAGGTTTTTATTCCTAGGTGAACACATCTGTCAATGGGAAGACCTTCAGAAGTTTCATTTTGAAAACAAAAATATTGGCTTCCAGTTTTGACATCATGGCAGAACGGACACAGGAAGATGGGGCTCCATCTTTTGCATTCAATTTTGCCCCGCTGGGGACCCTGGAAAGGGTCAAAAGTCGCCCCGTAGAGGTGACAAGCAAGGAGGGTATCAGCTCTTCCGTTTGATCTGAGGAAGCCCTCCAAACCAGCAGGGGAAAGACTGGCTGACAACGGAAGGTAATAAGCACTAACAAGCAACCTTTCAGCAAGGTGGATTTCAACATTGGAAATGCACATACATCCAATGTTCATACAACTAGGGAAAGTAATAATGTATAAAAATATATTAGATGAGAGAGGAGAATTGAAATCAAGGAAAAATCTTCAGGAAGAAGGGATAGAACTGGAATGGTGGGCATATCTCCAATTGCAATCAAGATATAGGAAAGATAAAAAAGATTGGGGTATAAAAACAGAGTCGACAGAGTTAGATAAAATATTATTAGGAACTGAAGATAAAATGATTAAAAGAATATATCACTACCTTCTAGATCAGGCAATGTTTGAAGAGCAGGTCAGGGAAACTATGTTAACGTGGAGTAGGGATTTCGGCTTTAATATTGATTTACATATTTGGCAAGAATTGTGGGAAAGAAACAGGAAACTCACTTTAGCTACTTCTTATAAGGAAAATCTTTATAAGATGTTTTACAGATGGCATTTCCCACCCACGAGGTTAGCCAAAATGGGCCCAAATCTTTCACCTATATGTTGGAAATGTAAAATAGCAACAGGGACCTATTATCACATGTGGTGGGAATGTCCTAAAGCCCGGGATTATTGGAATAGGATAAGAAAATGGTTGAAAGAAATATTAATGTTGGAGATAGAGCTAAAACCTGAACTTTTTTTATTGGGTATAACCACAGATAAATACGACAAGGGAATAGTCTATTTGATGTTGCACATCTTGACTGCTGCTAGACTGGCTTTTGCACAAAAATGGAAGAACAAAGAAACTCCCACAGATGAAGAGATACTGCATAAAATACTATCTTGTGCTGAAATGGACAGGCTTACGATGGAATTGAAAGATAAAAGCGGATCAGAATATTTTGAAATCTGGGATAAATTGTACCATTGGTGGGAATCGAGGAGGATTGTTGGGGTTATAGATTAGCGATAAGATGGAAATATATATATTCTTAGGTTAGCAAATAGAGAAACTGTATTTAGTATTGTATAAAAAGTTTGTATATATTTATAGAGATAAAGAATTGAATTTAAGAGGAGAAATAATTTGATAGAAATGTTCAAACTGGAATGTTACATCATGTCCAATGTTTTTTTTTATTGTATTATAAATAAAAAACTTTAAAAAAAAAGAAAATATGGATGAAGAGCAGAAAGAAATTCTCTCCATGTTAAAATCAATACAAGAGGCTATTGCTTTAGCTCATGATGAGACTAGAAATAACTCAAAGGAGATAAAAGAACAATTTTCTAATCTAAAGTTACAAACCCAGAACATGACTACAAAGAAAGAACTAGCAACCCAGAAAATAGAAGGAAAATTAGAAGAGCAGATCCAAAGATTGAGGACCTAAAGGAAGGAATTAACTGACAGATTCAGACCACTGAAGAACTAGAAGATGGAGCAATAATATCGGAAATGGAAAAGACATCTTACCAATTAAAAATTCAGGACATATTTGAGGAAAAGGAAGAAGAACTGATTGAATGGAAGATAGAGCTTTTAGGAAAACTGTGGGTATTTGGAGAAGGAGGGAGGCTGTTTAATGAATATCAATGGGTTCGTTCTTCCAAAAATACTTTAACCAAACAGTCTTTCTTATTCCAAACAATATACACAAAAACTGAGGAAAAATTACTTGATTCAAATGCAATGACTTGGAAAGTTAGTTGGCAAAGGAAGAAAGCTAGAGTAAGACAGAAGAAAATAGAGGTTTTGATCCATTAGATGGGATATTATATTACTAACTAGATATTTGAATATGGTGGAGAATAGATAATTGCTAGAAATAGAAGTACTATCATAACTAAAAAGATGAGATTTGTAATTAGAATATTAGATTTTGGTATGAGAAGGGAAACAGGAAAATGCTAAAAAGTTTGAATAAAGGAAGCTTTTGGTTACCCAAATATAATTTACTTTGAAATTATAAACAATAGAGACATTTTGAACACTGATGGGAAATTAAAATTTTAAAAAAAGCGAAAACAGGATACTGATTGACATATGGATATTAAGTGCAAATGCAACTAAGATATGTTTTGATGAGAAAAGTTATCTAAAACTGACATTATTGATATTATGAGAAAAAATGTAATAAAGATGTTGATATTCAATTGTATATTTATTAATAACAATAAGAATTGTATTTGCCTAGTGTGGGAAAACAGGTACTACCGGAAGAAGAGAGGAAACATTCGATGGTGTAGTATTGGATCTAGATTGAAGAAGTTAATATATACCATTGAATTACTAATGGACCCAGACAACACGTTGTCTATTAAGTATTTGATTGTAAAACTAGAAAATTAAGAAAATGTTTATAAAAAAAAGAAAAGAAAACAAAAATATTAAAAAAAAAACTTTTTGAAGTAGAGACCTAGTCACTGTTGGCTAATACAGAGGCTTTGCTAAACACCAACCTGGTCAAAGTATTTTGCTGCTCAAAATGTAACAATTGTGTTCGCATAGACATCTATTTCCAATATAAAAATAGTGAAAGGCTTGTTGTGATGTCATACCATAAGCTCCACCTTTTGTACTAATGTTGCACAGATGAATATCCAAGGGTAAGAGCTTGTGTTGCGATGGTTTGCAAATTTAACCCTTTCTCCGAAACACCTACGTGTCTCTTGTTCCCTCATACAGATCAAGTGTTTCCAGTGAACGCTTGAGGCAGAAAATACTGCAAGCCATTTTTCCATTGCTTGACCAAAAAAAGTCCATAAGAAAACAATAACTGAGCCTGTATTATCCTTTCATACTGGTTAAGGTTACCCTGCCACTAAACACTCTTCACATCAAGAAAGTGGCAATTCGAAGCCACATTCCACATATAAAACACATATGCAGTTATTATCGAGACACTGCCCCAAATGTCCTTTTAACTGTTACAGGGATGCTCAATTTCAAACTGTTTGGACATGTTTTTCTGCAAATTGCTGACTGGAACCATTTACTTCTTGTTTTTTCACAAAGCATAGCTAAATATCTTCTCTTCTCAGAGAAGGAAAATGGATGTGGGAAGCAGGTGGACTGGGGTAAGCAGCCTCATGCACAGACAAAACCAAAGAGACAAAAAGTTAATTTTCATAATTCAGCTTCAGTTCAGTAATTGTTTCCACAGGATTTCTGAGTTAAACGTTTCCAGCAAAATCTGGAAGTCACTAGATGAATTGGGTTGATTCACAAAAGCTTAAGTAAGATTAAACTAATTAGTTTCTATTTTTAGTTATTCATTTATTTCGGTGCCTTTTGACTCCAGGAGACTGCCTGGATGAATCCCACAGTTTTCTTGGCAAGATTTCCGAAGTGGTTTGCCAGTTTGGTGAAGTTATTAAGACACAGCCTAGAAACAAGGAGTTTGTGAGTTCTAGTCCTACCTTAGACACAAAGTGTCTAAGTTTGACATTGTCTCTTTCTTAAGGCTGAAAGAGAGTGACTGGCCCAGAGTCACCTAGCTGGCTTTGTCAGGACTAGAACTCACAGACTCCTCATTTCTAGACTGTGTCTTAGCAACTACACCAAACTGGCTCTATTAGTCTTTAAAGTGATCACAAAACTATAGAAACAATAATTATATTGAAATATGCCAAATTCTGCCCAGCAGCGTTCAAAATTCATTGTGCTATAAACTAGACTTAAAGAGCACTAGTTTACGCATTAGAGAGCTTTGTAATTTCATACAGTCTTCCACATACTTTTATCCTATCCTATTCCTACCTAATTTTAAATCACATATCTTTTATATCTTCTGGCTTTTCAATTTTTTATGATTTAGATTTTTGCCCTTTGTGCTTTTTTAATAACTGTACTCCACCTTCTTTGTGATGGCCTTGATTGTAATAAAGATTTAATTTAATTTGGTGCTTAATGCACCTTACCACACTATAGTGTCTGTGCAATTTGCTGACCAAAGGCTGAGTGCTAATGAAGATCTCTGAAGCAATTTTCCTATCCATTTGATGCTGTTAGTTGTCTAAGACATGCCTTTTCTGTCACTGATAATTTCTTCCACACCCCAGTCCTCTCTTTGGTTAATTACAACTCCCAGCATCCCAATGAGCAAGCCTCATAGTTCAATATATTGGAGGCTGCCAAGCTAGGAAACATGTCTTCAAAGAAAATGTGCTCCATTTTGTCTTTTGTGTAGTCTCCAGCAATGATGTAACCTCACGAGGTGCAAGTGCCCAGAATTTTATAAAGTATTCAAAGTATGGTCATTATCTAAAGCCAGCTCTGAGGGAAAGGAAGAAAAAAAACACTCCCAGGTGTTTCTGCCTCCTCAATTACTAGACATCAAAGATGTAACTTTCCCTCCCACAATGGCTTTCCTAGGAGATGACCTTTATATGATGTTATCATCATGCTCATATGAGGGGTTTCTGAGAAGAGGCCCACAACTCATCTCCTAAATCTGTGTTTATTAATGGAGTGACATCAAACCTTTTCTCAAAATGCCACAAACTGGGAGATTCATGGCTGGCTTGCATAAGCCCCTGTGGGCGTGTTATCAACTTCGCGATTGATGAGCAGGCAATGCACTTGCTATGTAAAGATTAACACTCTCAGCATCCTGACCTAGATAACAGAACTTTACTCTCAATTACTAAATCCTCCTTGGTTTGAAAGAAAAAAAAAGTTTTTAGTCCTCATTGCAGCTAAAGCCTAAAAAGTTTCATTTAAACATACAGAGAGATAAATCAATGCCATAATGAGACATTATACAAATGGCAGCAATTGTTACCATTGTTTAGAATCCAAAAGTGATTTTTAAGGAATGGATAAGAACTCAGTTTTCCACAATGACAATTATTAGCAACTTTTAAATGATGCAGAAAGTGTTTTAAAGTTGGTATGTATTTGAACAGTTTATATAGCTACCTAATCAGGAAGTGCTTTGGGGCAGCACACCCAAATGGAAATCACATATAATGACTGCAGGAGACGGCACAGCCAGAGCTGGGTGGGCGGGGCTAAACATCAGCCTAGAGTCATTATGGTCCCATAAACAGTCTAAGACCAACCCCTCTTGAATTCCGCTGACCCTTATTTGGTGCCAATTTAGTGCTGAACTTTTAGTTGACTAGATTCCTGTGTATAGGTTTGAGAAATAAATCTTCTGAACTGCAACTTAATGTATCCTCCAGATACTTTGCATCTGACAATGACAAAACGTATATTAAAAGTAATAAAGCATATCATGGCCAACTTCATCCAATCAAGAACAATGCAGATGGGCACAAAATCTCCAGACTTAGTGCCTAGGGAAAATTCAGGTTTTAAAAGCCTCCTGAAAGACAGCAGAAACAGGGCCATCCACATTTCAAACTGTTCCATAAGGCAGACACGGCAATAGAGAAGCATGTCTCTTGGATCCCACTAGATGAAATTGTTTAAGTGATGAGTTCTGGAGAGATATATAGCATAATAGGCAGCATAAAAATATCGTAAAGAAATGATTTTCAGGAAATTTTCACTTTTCTGATATGCTTGCTTTAAAGAACATTTTACAAAATGTTTTAAATATTTAAACAATGCCTTTATGTACAGGTAATTGCATGATTGTTCTTCTAAAAGTGTTTTTTACAGTGTTAGTGTCATGGTTCCGACAGATGAAGCTCTTCAAAAAACTTTGAGGCATTGTTTACTTTAAAGAATCTTTATTCGAGAA
The DNA here is from genome assembly GCA_023970755.1 of Azemiops feae. Classification (NCBI taxonomy): domain Eukaryota; kingdom Metazoa; phylum Chordata; class Lepidosauria; order Squamata; family Viperidae; genus Azemiops; species Azemiops feae. The sequence goes on along the minus strand of JALGBA010004150.1, from coordinate 454,289 downwards.
ACATAACATCAGCACTAACATAATCGAAGCCAAAAACTGAATTCCCCTCCCCTGAGCACATAGTATCAAAACACAATTCCCTCCTTCAATTAACGGTAATAAATCACATTCCCCAATTAGCTTGAAGCGCGGGCCCCCTCTCCAGTTCTCCAGCCCGCCAAGTCCTTATCAGCTCTGGTTACAATAACCTTGCTTCTCACGCTAGGTCTAGTGTTATTATGTCTAGCTGGACTCTCATTCACATCCCCCCTCCCAGCATCATCTAACTCTAAAAGCAAAAGGTAAAAGATGGCTACATCTCCATTTGTTGTCAATGCAGAAACATCTGATGTTAGCAGCGTTGAGAGTTAGTGTGTGAAGCTAACAAACCTATAGACCTGTTTTAGCATTAATTTAAGTTAGTATAAAAAGCAGCACAATAAGAAACGGGGCCTTTTCACCCACCTATAATAAACCAGAGGACAGAAACACATACATACCTGTTCTTTCCCCTGCACACACCTTTTGAAAGTAAAATTTTTCCTTTGGTGTATGTTCAAGTCCTCAGTGTGAACTTCGGCAGTGTGAACTCCTGTCTTTTAAAGTGTCTTCTCGACGAAGGCCACACTTTTCTGCCCCAAAGGAGAAAAAAGCATGTAGGCAACTGGGATGAGCTAGAAAACCTATAGAAGGCAGCATAAAAGAATAAAATTATACAACATCCAAACTACAATTTACCTCAAAATGCTGGGGGAACAAAATTAAAGTTCCCCATCTTGAATCTTTATGGAGACTCCTGTCCTGGTGTTGCTGCTTATCTCTTCCCCAGAATCCTGGTTGATTAGCTAGATCAGAGTCGGGCAGTTTGTGCCCCCCCCCTTCCAAGAACCATTTTTCCAATCCAAATCCCCTCCCAAGGTGGAAAGTCAAAATTGGTGGACCTTTTAAAGATTTGTGAGAGGGAGATAGAAAGCCAAAGGTGTGCCACCTATTCCACTTTTTAATAACTATTTCATAACCACCACTACAATAATCACAAAAAGAAGTTTATTTTTCTCAGTTTGGAAGAAGGTCTGTATGTCATCCTTTAAGTCCCCTCAAAGAAGTCTGACCTGCTAGCTACACCCAGTCCAATGGTGCCATGATTCCTGGGGTTCCAGGCAGAATATAAAGGCAAAGCATCGCATCCCAGGGCAGAAACAGCTACCCATTCTTAAAGTAGGATTTGGGAAGTGGGTGAGGCTCTCCAGGCTCAGCAAGGAACACAAAGGGCTGCTTGGCCAGGGGCCGCATGTTCCCAGAGATCTAAGCATTTCCTATGATTGAAGGAAGGGAAACTTGATCCTTTGAAATGGAGATGCCAAGGTTTGGCCGTGGAACCTGTTGCTGATATGTCACTCTCAACCTAGACCAGTAGCCTAAGGCTCCATAGCACTGCTTGTATGTCCAAGAGCATCTCCATAAATTCAGGCTGGGAGACTGCTGGGTAGGAAAATGGTTTGCATATGGGAAAAATAGGAGAGGGAGCTATGTCCTTCGTCTAGACCTCCAGAATGAATGGTGGGCTACTAATACAATCGATCAATCTATACTTCCCCACACAGTATTAAACAAAAACATTTGGCTGAGAAAACTTTGTTCAGCAGGAAAGCAGACACATTAATAGTGCAAAGCATAGAACATAGAATAACAGAGTTGGAAGGGACCTTGGAGGTCTTCTAGTCCAATCCCATGCGCGAGCAGGAGACCCTATACCATTTCAGACAAATAGCTCTCCAGTCTCTTCTTAAAAGCCTCCTTCTAAAAAGCAATCTGTTTGAGGCAGAATCCATGACAAGGAGATGGTTAGGGTGAAACTGGTGTAATCTATTCTTTTTTGCACATTTGAAGTCTGCTTTAGTTATGAAATGTCTTGGACCTATGCTTAAAAGAACCAAGAAGTCTTCAACGAAGAGCACTAAGAGTATTCTAATATTGGAGGAGAGTCAGACAGGACCATTAGACCCAAGTTCTAATGCAAGTCTTTGCTGGGATGGTTCTACAAAAATGATCATGCCAGTTCTTGCTGCAGTTACTGTTGGTTTGGTCAGTTTCTGAACACAATTCAGTTCAAAGGATCCATCAACCCTCCCCCCCCAAAACGGTTTTGTGAAGGACCTCATGAGGATTAGCTCCTGAGATCTTGTTCCTGGCCCAGCATCTGAAACTGCATGGTTGAAACAGGAGCCATGATCTTTGCTGCGATGGTACCTCTCTCTAAAATTCTTTTTTCCATGGAATATGACAGCTACGCTCTTGGGCTTAATTTCAGCATCATATGATTTTCTTCTAATTGGCACCTTTTAAGGGGATGATTTAGGTTGCCAGATTATTTTATTGCTCAACTATGGAATATTATATAATGTGATAATTGTAATTTATTATTAATATGCCATTCCATGATTACAATCCTGTGTGGTGCTGCCACCAAAAACCCAGGGGGCCACAGCTGAGACCATTTCCCCATCAGTCCCTCCGAGTGATACAATCCAGGTTTCAGCATGCCCGCTTCACCCATTCACATGGTTTACCCCTTCGTATATGCCTCAATGCATGTTGATGAGCTTCCAGAGATCAATAAACATATGATTGTGTATATATATGTATTATATTCGTGTATAAAAACAGCTGAGAACAGAGCATCAACAGCATCAGCAAGAAAAGTGTGAAACACCTCTGTGATTTCCTAATAGGACATGGCTTCAGGTAAGCTTCTGAGCATCAATAGGGAAGTTACTACTTTTTAATGGATGGAGAGCTGGAATCTTTAATAGCTATAAGGCATCCATTCAGTGGGTGCAGCTTTTTCACTGAAAATAAATGCTTGTTTACTAATTTTCCATGCGATATATATCTATCAAGCAAAATATAGGCAGCAATCCTGGTTATTAAATTTGGGAGCTAGAAGGGGTATTTATTTTTATTTCATTTACTGACATTTTAAGATTTTATACTGGTGAGTTTCAAGGAGACTGAAGCAACAGTTAGACCCAATTCTCCCAAGGGAGAAACAAAAAACAAACAGAGAATGCCACTAATTGTGCCCAAAAATGCTTTTTCACGAGGCAACTGGACTTTCTTGTTTTTCTTTGAAGATGTTTCACTTCTCATCCAAGAAGCTTCTTCAGCTTTGACTGGATGGTGGGGAATGGAAAGATTTACACTCCTGCAGACAACTGTTCATTTGCATTCTTTTAGCGAGTTGTTAAAGCTACCTGGAGGCTTATCTGTGAACATCCCTCTCTCAACAAAGGGGGAGGGATCCGACATCATCTATCTCCAGTCTACAACACAGTCCTTTCAACAGCTCCAAGAAGGCTCCACACCCATTTGCACAACTCAGGTGACCCTGAAGACACAGATAAGCCTCCAGGTAGCTTTAATGACTTGCTAAAAGAATGCAAATGAACAGCTGTCTGCAGGAGTATAAATCTTTCCATTCCCCACCATCCAGTCAGAGCTGAAGAAGCTTCTTGGATGAGAAGCAAAATGTCTTCAAAGAAAAACAAGAAAGTCCAGTTGCCTCATGAAAAAGCATCTTTGGGATAACTATGACCTGGATGACTGAGAATGTCTATAGCCACTAATTGTGGTTTACTCGTCACATCCAGGTATCTGAAAAAATGCTCACCTAACAAATGGAGAAAACAGGAATTGCATGTATGAAAAGTGTGTGACACTGCTGCAGTGGCAACTCCTGTTTATCAACTCATCTAGAAGCATTAGGATGGTCAGTTTGAAGAGAAAGAGGGGGTGGATGTACAAATCATGCATTCTGTGTGGTTGTGTATAGTAGTGCTTCTGTTTTACATGGGTTCCTATTTGCTTCTGCCACCCAGAAACTCAACTGATGCTCTGCTCAACTGAAGCATCAGCAAGGTGGAATCTTTGTGCATGTGCGTCTTTTATACATGTGTAAGTTTCCAGTCATGAAAAGAACTTGGGGTTAGTGCTTGATTATGCTTTAGAGCGGAGAACTTACCAATATTTAATTTAAGAAGCCAACCTCCTTCACCTTCCTCTGCAGGAACCAGTAGACCTTCCTCTTTGCTTACCATTGGCTTGTTTATCTTGGCTCTGCAATGGGCAGACGGAGGAGCCTTCCCCACAATACCACTCTCCAGTCTGTTTACCAACGCTGTGCTAAGAGCACAGCATCTCCACCAGCTTGCAACAAATACCTACAAGGAATTTGTGAGTAGCGGTCCATGGTTTAGGGCAGCTAAACATTTAGGTCGCATCATCATTCCTGGTAAAAGCAAGCTAGAGTATTTAGCAGTTTGGAAGCAGAACAGGTTCATCTAAAAGTAACATGGGGAATTCCCTAGGCTCGCAGGATATATTAAAGCTTAAAAAAAAGAGGTATCCAAAGCATGACAAGTAGCACTTTAATTGTTAAAACGATACGGAAAAGTGCTTTTCCCCTTTACATTTTTTTATATCTTCTCAAATCTTCCGTTACCATATCAACTAGGAATTGCCGCAAACCAGAACAATTTTTAGATAAGGGTCTCTTTTGAAACATTTACTATCTGTTTACTCTCCCAATTAATATTAGAACTTCATTGCTTCTGATTTTAATGTCTTTGCTCAGTTAGTGAATTTTCAGATAATGTTATTCAAAGCTCTGCACATTCTCATCTTTCCTACTTCTTTGTAAATGTGGCATTTTATGGGACTTATATAGGAGCGTTCCTATATCCCAGAAGAGCAGCGATACTCCAACAAGAATTCTCAGACTGTATATTGTTACTCTGAAGCTATCCCTTCACCCACGAGGAAAGAGGAAACTCAACAAAAAACAGTAAGCAGACTCCTATCATGTTTTATTCCATAGAAGAATTATTTTGCTGCCCCAGATATATAACCTTGTGTTGCCTATGTAAAAACTTCCCACTTTCACAAAGTTCTCAAGAAATGTTCAACAAAGAGCAGTAAGCAGATAAGTCAATGGAAATGGACAGTAGATAAGGGTAGAAAGAATTCAAAGTGGGCTGGGCTTAGATCTTTTGTGGGCATGAAGGAACTCATGACTGATGACACATTTGACCCCTCCCTCCCTCGGTTCAGACTGGTCATCTCCTACACAAATCAGGATTTATTGACCACAGAGACATATTAACTATTCCTGACAGTTAGAATAATTGATCGGTGGAACGGCCTGCCTCCTGAGGTTGTGGATGCTCCAGCACTGGAGGTTTTTGAGGGAAGATTGGATGGCCATTTGTCTGGGGTGGAGTGGGGTTTCTTGTTTGAGCAGGGGGTTGGACTAGAGGACCTCCAGGGTCCCTTCCAACTCTATTATTAGTGTTATTGTTATTATCTACTGTTTTTTCTGTTGACCGGTTAGTAGTTTAGATTCTTGTAGAGAGCTGAAGCTTGCAATAAATCTTTATACTCATTTGAAAAACAAACAAAACAAAGAGCAGTAAGTGTATTCTAAACATTGGAGGAGAGTCAGAGAGCTAATCAGATACCCAGGTAAAAAGGAAAGGGACTAGATAATATAGTCAACCATCTGTAGGGCTGCCAATTCTTCGTTTCTATGTTGCAGAATCTGATTTCTTAGAGGACAGAGCATTAGAAACTCCACGCTTTTATCACATTTGCAAATTTCAAATATCTTTGGCCAAGATTCAGGCAAGGATCTGGACATAGGCTGTACCTCTCTTGCATGTCCTGGCAATATCTTTTTTTCCTCTGATGCTTCCTTATGATGTTACCTTTATCTTGACCACAACCCATGAGTAAGACATACTTAAGCTGTCTTTTATCTAGACATATTTCCCAAGCTGTACAGGTCAGTTTTCCATATCTCAATAGCCATAAAATGTGTAAAATCTGTTATGCTTCATCACCCATTCATCAGAGGTAAAGTCAGGGGACCAACAGTGGGTGGGATTAGAAAGATGCTTATGGACTGGTCCAGGATGACACAGGCATGTCCCTCTCTCTAGTCTGGTCCAACTCCTCTGCTGATATTCCACTTTTAAAGAATTTGATTCAGCAGCACTTGGTCTATCACAATTGCACGATGGTGCCAAACTACTTACCCGGCAGTATTGTATGTAGCATTAGAATGGAGTCATGGGACCAACTCTTTCCATACCTCCATTTCCAGCACTGAAGTATCTGGAAGTTTCTAATATAAAAAAGTATATGGCAAGGGAGAAGAATGCTAAACAAAAGTTTTGTTTCGCATTTAGTTCCCTTCATGACTCCAATCTTCTTTATTCAGTTTGGAAAGGCAGCACAAAAAGGACCCTAGTGATACAACAATTCTGAAATTATATCTTTCCTCTTCTAACTGGAGTGCTATGAGTACATCAGTGCTTCAAAGAAGAGGGTAAGAGGGTGACATCACAGCCCCACACCTTATCTACATTCCTTGTGACGTTGCACACATAGGAGGACCTTGTGAGGCAATAGTGTGAATCTGCTCCACAAATAATAGGTGTTTTTCCAATCAACTAGTGATGTGAAGAAGGAAGGCACCAAAGCCACAAGACTATACAAGTTTTCGTAAACTATACTCATAATCAGAGTAACACCATTAACAGTGAGTCAGAATGAGGATCAGCACTAGAGGCAACACATTTTCTGCAAACAAACTGTACTTTTCTGTCAATGCAGGGATCTTCTGGATAGCATTTGAACTCAACAATGAGAAAGACCAAAAGCTAAAATCACCTACTTTACTAAGCCGAAATCATGCTTTACAAATCACAAGTCTGGATTCATTCAGCACATGGTTAAAGGCAAACATAGATTATGGTTTTGTATAATGAACTCAGTCATATTATACCAATCCATCACAGAACATGCTACTCTGCCAATGGTATCTCTGCAAATTTTCTCCTTATTGCTTCTTTCGGTTAACCAATATCATATCTAAGGTAGGCAAGAATGCTGTTTGTTTTTGGCTTAATTAAATGTATAACAACCCATCCACTGTGGCTTATAAGCAATTATTTCCTATATAGAGAAGCTTCCACATTAAGCCAAAAAGAAATCAGATCGTATTATGGATTAGTATTACATGTCATGCTTTCGTAGAAGCAAGGAGACATATTCTATCTATAAATATCTAAAAGCCACCCAGGAAGCATTTTTATCTATTACTATCCATACATGTCCTCTCCAATAATGGAAAGTGTATCACTGCTGTTTAGCAAGAAACTAAGTTTAAAGTAGGTTCAAGGAACTGATCAGAAAATAGGCGGTTTACCCTGGCTGGAATTTTTCTTGCCTGTTGAACTTCTATTGCCATTTGTCTTAAGACAGACAACAGAAGGCTACTGTCCTTGCTTTGAGCTCTAAGAGGTCAGGATAGAAAATAGAAGTTTTTAAACTGCTTTTTAAAAGTGTATCTATTTTTCTAGGACATGGAACTGCTGAGGTTTTCGCTGATTCTCATTCAGTCCTGGCTAAACCCTATACGCTTTCTAAGCAGGATGTTTACAAACAGTCTTGTGTTTGGGACCTCAGACAGAGTCTACGAAAAACTCCAGGACTTGGAACAAGGCATCCAAATTCTTATGAGGGTAAGCAATCCCTCCCAAGGAGCACTTTTTAAGTATTATCACAAATTGTGCTGTCCCACCTGGCTAATGTTATGAAATTAGAGAAGACAGACCTCTCTACACATAAAATCAGAACAATCCCAGCCCTCAAGATTATTACCTTCCATTGAGAAAGCCTTGCTATTATGATTTATCAACACTAGAAAAATAGAGAAATAGAGAAAAATATAAGTAGTCCTTGACTTATGGCCAGTCGCTTAGTGACCATTTGAAGGTACAATGCATTGCCAAAAAGATTCTTGTGATCCAGATTCAAAGTTCCAATGGCTGCTCGCTCCTTGGTCACATGACCGCATTTTGGGTTCTTGGCAAACGGTCCTCATTTACAGCCTTTCAGCACTCTGTTGTCAGGTCCCTGCAATTTATGATGTTTCTTGTGGGAAATTAGCATTTACTTCCAAGTTCCAGCAAGGGGGGAAAAAACCACTGCTTTTTTGGGGGGGGAGGTGGATTGCTTGGACAATGGGCTTGCTTTTTGTGTTTGCTTAACTGCCATAAAAAAAAACAGGTTGGTCACATGATGACCCACCTAATAACCAGCATGACTTACAATCATAATTCTGGACTCAATTACAGTCATAAGTTGAAGACTACCTGTTTAAAACTGTGACATGAATGGGACTATTGATAAAGGATAAAGAAAATTACCTGATTTTGAGATTGTAACTGATAGTATATGGATTTACAGTATTCTTTAAGAGCAAAAGAAAAATAAACCCCAAAATGTGTTCAATGATCATGGAATCTGCAGGATGAGATTAGACCTTCATAGTTATTGTTATAGTTATTCAACTCAGTGTCTTCCAGACATCTTTAACTCTCCCATTAATCTGCAACCAGCACAGCCCTTGGCCTCCTACTCCAGAACTCAAAAGTTGCTAAACAATATGGAGCTCAGACTATATTCAGATGCTTCCCCGAGATTGGGAAAAGTGGGAATTCTGTCACCCACCCATGGTTGTGCACCCACCCATGGACCATGGTGGAATGGAGTTCAGAGGGTCACAATGATACAGCTACAGGCTCACTATTCATAAAACAGGAAGTACACAAAATTAACCATAAAAACCATATGTCCCAATCCTTAGGCTTAGTACTTAGCATATTACAAATTACATTATTATAAATTATTATTATAAATTATATTGGATAAAATTTATATTTTATTGTAACTATATAGAAGTCATTACATTAAATATATTAGAAATTATACATTATTATAAATTATCTTAATTTCCTAGTTTAAGTACTTAATTCAGTAAATCTGAGTTGAGGATGTATTTGTGTGTTGTGTGTGATTTTTTTTTGAAGCAGAATGAGATGCTTAATGCTTTTGTACACTTACAACATCTACTTCCAGGAGGTGGAGGATGGTACTTCCCAGGGCCTTCAGTTGCTTAGACCCACCTATGAAAAGTTTGAGTTCAATCTCCGGAGTGAAGCTGCTTTGCTGAAAAACTACAATCTCTTGTCCTGCTTCAGGAAAGACCTGCACAAAGTGGAGACCTTCCTGCGAGTGATGAAATGCCGTCGTTTTAGAGAAATCAGCTGTGTGCCCTAAAGACAGAAAAGACCCGCCACTCCATTCCACTTTTCCTGCGCAGTTTCCTAGAACCTGGAAAAGTGAATGTGCTGTTGCTGTGCCAACTGCCTACATGCCTAAGTCAAGTCGAGAGCAACCGATTGCATTTCAAAGCCCTGCTGTTTGTGAAGTCCCTCAATGCTCCTTGATATCTGTGCAAAAATAAATACAATTTTGCTGCTGAAGAATGAGTGGTATAAGCTGACTGGCTCAATTAGATCTGTCTCTTAAATGATAAAGAACACAACCTTAAAGGCATTGACCTCGTTTTACACAAAAATCACTATATTGCTGTCAGGCAGCTATTCTGCTCAAAACAAGGTATCTGTAAACCTGCTTATAAATGTAATTTTCCTTCACTTTAATTCCTAGAAAATTAAGAAAAACAAATCCAAATAAAAGACTACACGAAGAAACCCTAAAAAATCACCACTCAGATAATCTTATTAACTTGTAGTTTAATTTTTTTTTCATACTAGCAATAGCATGTAGACTTATATTGCACTTCATAGTGCTTTACAGGCCTCTCTAAGGGTTTAACGAGTCAGCATATTACCCCCAACAATCTGGGTCCTTATTTTACTGACCTCGGAAGGATGTGTAAGGTTTGTTGGCGAATAAAATCTGAGACCCTCACAAGCCAAAAGAAAAACTCAGACGGAGGCTTCAGGAACAGGAAAACAGCTCTTCATTCAGCCGAGTGAAGAAGCTGGGTGGACAACCTCCCGGCACATGGGCAGCAGAGTGCTAGGGAAGAGCCACACCTGAAGGGGGGGAGGGCTTCATTTTTATACAGTGTCTTGCCCAGTCGCAATTGCACACAGCAGCAAAGAAACAATTGTTTGGCGTTTCCTGCACAAGCATAGTGTACAAAAGCTTCTTCGTTTCCCCCCTTTTTAAATCGGCAGTATGCTTACTGCTATCTGGTAGAAACTAGGGGCGTATTCTTTTGGGACTGTGGTAAGAATAGCTTTATCTTGGTCATCTATTTGTAAACAACAGTTGGTCAAGTTAAATTTTCCACAGACACCGTCTTCCTTTGCGAGTAAATAGTCCAGAGCGAGTCTGTTTTGATAGATTGCCATGCAGAGCTTGGTGTTATGTTGGGCAAGAAGATTCAAAGCTAGAGCAGTTTTGTTAGTTATTATCTCTAGCACAGCTTGTAAATGGATTATTCTGTTGAGCATGTAAATGGGGGTATGGTATCCCCAAGACCCATCCTCAGCCCTGGTTGCAGGACCATATATTTGAATGATTCACTCATCATCTTTCCAGGTTCCTATTTTCAAAGATCACTTTGCCCGGTAGCCTACCTCCTCATAGACAGGGACTCCCAAGCGTTCTCCCTGGGCGATTGATAGTAGGAAGAAGCTGGGTTTTATGGTCCCCAGGAAACAAGTGCTTGTCCAGTTCTGAGGAAGGGTTGCATAGGCAAATCTCCCACAAATCCAATAAAATCCATCTGGAGCCTGCCACATATAAGAGGGCTCATATGGCTGCTCCCATATGGCTTTGAGTTGGGTATAATTTTTGAAAGAGTTGGGTGGTTGGGTTATATTGGTCCCATTCCACTATGTGGAGCTTGTATTGTTAGCCACAACCATACTTTCACATGTAGACACTCCGACTTTTAAGAAAAAGGTCTCAGACTCTTCTCTTGAGAAGCAAAGCTGACCAATGATGGATGTTTGAGTTACCCATCATGGAGGGTGGTCAAGAGCAGTCCACGTTAGGTTCAAACAATCTACTCTGGATATGTTAAGCTCCCTAGCTTCCCATGGCCACTGTTCTCCCATGTTGGTCCCCCGCAAACATAACAGTTGGTGACATTTAAAGAACCAGCGATTCGTTTTGCTAAATCGATAAAAAGGTTCTTGGTAACAGAAGGAATTTCAATTTTGTTTTCCAATTCCTCCTAAAAGGAATGGAATAGTCTCTTTTCTATTGAGGTCAGATTAATTTTAGTTATATTGATGGTGATACGGGTAGTTGGGTCCCTCCTTGTACTCTCAATTCCCATTCCGTATTCTTGGGATCCTTTTTCGGGGTCCACAAAATGCAAGCATACAGGGGTACAATGGTCTTCTGAGCAATCAGATTTTCCAATACCATTGGTTAGATTAAACCAACTGTTCTGCCCTGGTCACACCCTGGGGGGCCCTACCATTTGTATACCAATGGGTCTGGGAGGTACCATTGTTGCTGCAAGCTGAAAACACATGCCAGCTTAGGTCCCAACAGGTGGCCCAAGGACTGAACTTTAAGGCATAGCAGGCATCGAAGCAGATCTGGCTTTTGGGACTAGTGGAGGTGCTGGTATTTTGTCCTAATAGAAGTCCCTGACTCTTCCCGTTTTGGAATGCTAGAACCTGGTATTTTACACTAGAGGGGTCAAATCATGTTGCTTTTCCCGTATCATTACAAAGGGAAAATTGGGTAGTATTATGGACACATGTCCCAATAACCTTTTTGCAGTTCATCTGAGTATGGTATATCAGGGTCCTTGTAAGCTTGTTCCCCAATTTGTAGTAATGGTACAAGCAGAACAATCAGCTGGGGATTTGGTAGATCCTACCATCTCAAGAGTAAAAGCATTAAGACAAGCAGTATGGCCATGCCAAAGATCAGATCCGTCCTTCCCTCTTTCAAAGAAGGTACAGGGGAAGTAAGTAATAACAGCACAAGACAACCAAGCCACACAAGACAACCAAGCCTGAAATGAATGAAACAAGGCAGATTATTTCAAATGGAGTCCAATGCATGATTTGGGTGGTTGTCTGGCTCGTCAGAGGGTGAGAACAAGTCAGCAAGTGATGCCGGAATTTTAAGGAGTTTCAATTTGAGTTCGTCTAGCTTTGAGCTTGCCACTGAAAAGATGGAGATGATACCTTCTTTATCCTTGATCCATGGACCCACACCTTTAACCCTTCAACCTTTACTGCAATAGAGGTGCTGAGCAGCACTTGTTGAGGCTCTGACAACTTCGGATTGACCAATGAAGGTGACAGTTCTTTCACTCAGGCCCACTCTCCAGGTTCAGCAAGCAGTGGGTTGTCTGAGACTGGTGGCAGCGTAGCTTGAGGCTGTTTAGAGATAGACAACAACACTTGCGCCAGATTATACAAATATTTAGTCACATTCTTTTCCCCAACATCACAGCTCATCTGGGAGGTGGCAACAAAGGGTTGTATTTTGAAAGGGGAAAGGGTGAATTTCCCTGAGGGTAGGGCTCTTATGCGAGTGAGGGCAACAGGTAAAATCTTGGGCCAAGGTAGGCTAGTTTTTTGGCAGAGTTCGGCTACATGGTTTTTGAGAGTTCTATTCATATGTTCAACCGGCTTAAGGCCAGTAGGCTGAGTGAAGATGCCATGGGATGTTGAGCAACTTGCTGACATCTTGGGTGATTTGAGAGGTGAAGTGCCAGCCATTATCAGATTCTAGGCCTTTGGGCACTCCAAACCTGTGTATTATAATTTCAACCAATCCCTGCACTACTTCTTGGGCCTTTCAGGTAGCTGTTGGGATGGCTTCTGGCCATCCTGTTTAGAGATCCACAAAAACAAGCAAGTTGGACTTGGGCATCTCAGTAAAATCAACCTGCCAGGCTTCTCCTGGGTATCTGACAGTCCGAATATGGCCTGGGGGAACGACTTCTCCCCCTCTGGGATTGTTTCTCTGACAGACCTTACACTGATGCACAACTGTTTTAAAAGCCTGCCTGATGCCTGAGTTACAGTAATGACTATTTAGCTATAAGCCCAAGATGCGGGGTCCTGAATGGGAGGCTTGGTGGCTTTTTTTGACCACCTTCCAAAACAGAGTGCGAGAAGTTACACCCGGCCATTCACAACCCACCATCCATTCTCCCACTTTCCCCCGGAAGCAACTTATCCCATTGGTCATATAGGGGAGGCATGTTTCAGACAGGGTCAGTGAGAACAAGGGGCAAAATGTTGTTTGCCAGCTCATTACCCTAGCAAGGCTGCTTGTTTGGCCAAATGATCGGCTGCACGGTTTCCTCGGGCAACCTCACTGGCATCTGATTGGTGACTTTTGCAATGAATTATGGCCAGTTCCTTGGGTCCCATGACAGCAGCAACAAGCTCTTCCAGGAGGGGCTTCATTTTCAAGGTCTTTCCATCTGCCCTGAGAAGTCACGGGCTTTCCATAGTACAGTGTGAGTGTGAGCAGCGAGGAAAGCATAGCGGCTTCTGTATAGATGTTAACATGCTGTCCTTCAGTCAGTCAGCAGGCCTCGATGAGGGCCATTAATTCTGCAGCCTGAGCCAAGTAGTGAGAGGGGAGCTGCCGCATAAGCAGGGGGCCATCCTTTGTCACAACTGCCAGGCTCGTATGTCTTTTCCCATTCCTCATGAACGATGAACCATCTGTCCAAAGCTGGCTATCTGGGTGTTGCAGGGGCTCGGTTTTCAGATCAGCTCAGATTCCAACAACTTCTTCTAGGACTCCGAGACAATCATGTGGCTCCCAGTTTGGGTCAGGAGTGAGTGGCAGCAAAGTGGCAGAATTCCACCGCTCGCAGCAATATAGTTGCACATTTTCTTGTTCCAATATAAGACTAACATAATAGGAAACTTGGTTCAAGGTGGCCCATGTGGGGAGTTTTTGTTCTAACAAGGTCTGTACTGAGTGAGGGGCATAGACGTTTGGGGGAGCTCCAAGGATGATCTTTTGAGTTTCCTGGACCAAAACAGCCATAGTAGCAATGACATGCAGACATGTGGGCCATCTTTTCACCACGTTGTCCAGTCCTTTTGATAGGTAGGCAACTGGGACCTTTTCAGGGCCTAATTTCTGAAGGAGAACACCCAAGGCGCATCCTTTTTGTTCAGTCAAGAATAATTCAAACCCACGGCTTTGATCAGGTAGGGCCAAGTTGGAGGCCATGGCTAGAGATTGCTTCAGAGTCTTCCAGGCCCGTTGGTGTTCACCGGTCCTTGGTACAAAGGTTTAGCAAGGAGAGAATACATGGGGATCCAAAGCCAGGCATAGCCTGTGATGCCCAGGAAAGTTCTTAACTGTCTCTGGTTCTTAGGCACTTGGAGGGAGTCTATAGCCTGTAAGCGACTTGAGTGGAGGAGTCTTTTGCCTAAGTACATAGCCCAAGTATTGAACTTCTTTCCTCACCCATTGCACTTTCTTTTTGGGCACCATGTATCCTTTCTGGTCAAGGTGATTTAGCAACCTTACAGAGATCTCCTCGGTATGTTCTTGGTCATGGCCAGCAATGAGGAGATCATCTATGTATTGGAGAAGGGTGGTCTGCTCAGGAGAGAAGTCACACAAGTCCTGAGCGAGGGCAGCGGCAAAGGCTGTAGGACTGTTGCGGTAGCTTTGGGGAAGACGAGTCCATGTGAGCTGGCATTTGAGGTGTCTGGGTCTTCCCACTCAAAAGCAAAATAGGGTTGGCTTTCCTTCGCCAAGGGGATGCAAAAGAAGATGTCTGTAAGGTCAATTATGGTGTACCATGTCTGTTCACTGGAAAGTGTGGTCAAAAGGGTATACGGGTTGGCCACAACAGGGTACAAGGGTTGAATCCACACATTTGCCTCCCGGAGATCGTGCACAAATCTCCAGGAGCCATCTGGCTTTGGAACAGGGAACATCAGAGTGGACCAAGATGATTGGATGGTGCGAAGGATATTGTTCTTAAGGAACAACTCAATCTGAGGTTTGATTCCCATTTGTGCTTCCCGCTTAATTGGGTATTGGCAGATGGAAATTGGCTCGGCATTGGACAACAATTTAGCAAGATGTGGGGTGGCAAAGGGTGCCAGGCCCGGGGCCCCCTAGTACCAAACCTTTGGGTTGGTATTCAGGTAATCAGGAGGTCCTTCAGTTGGTGAGCCCTGTAGGAAACAGACATAGGCTCGGTTTGAAGGAATGTTTAAGCTAAGCCCCTTGGGAGAGCACTCGAGAGTAGCTCCCAACTTCCCAAAAGATTCAAGGGGCACTGTGGTAGGACAAGGAAAGAATGTTGGAGGGAGGGACCCTTATGAGGCTGAACCTCGAGGGGCAGAGTTTGGGGAATGGCCCTTCCTCATGACCCCAACTACAGGTGTCACTTGGGACGAAAGACACAGGATAGAAGGGTCTGTGAGAACACTGTACATTGCACCTGTACATTACTAAGAAGGTGTATGGTTTTCCCCCAATTGTTAACTCCACCAGAGGGTCGGGAGAGAAGGTAATCCCTCTGGAGCTCCTCTAGTAGATTTCAGGGTAAAACTCAGGAGCAGTCACAGACATGAGCAGCTGGGCCTGCTGGTGGTGCCACTGTCTTTCTCCCTGATTTGGGCCAGAATTGGGTTTCCCTTGGAAGCTTCGGTTCTGTGGGGACTTCCCTTGTTCTCCGAGGGGGCATTCATTTTTCCAGTGGCCAAACTTTTTGCAGCGAGCGCACTGGTTGCATTGGATTCTGGCGTATCTAGGTGGTTCAGCTTGGTGCCCCCCTTTTAATTGCAGCTGAAGGGCAACTGTTAGGAGGGCCGCTTGTTTTCTTATTTTCCTCTCTTCTTTCTTTTCTTCTTCTTCATCTCTCTGGGCAAAAACGGTAAAGGCTGTTTGGATGAGGGTTTCAAAGTTCTGCGTGGTTGGACCTCAAAACATTTGGAATTTTCTCTTAATATTGGGGGCACTTTGTCCAATGAAAGTCATTTTTAACATTACTTCATTGGCTGGGGTCTCAGGGTCCAAATCAGTAAATCTTCTGAACCTGTCCTTGAGGCGGTTCAGAAAGTCTGTAGGACTGAATGATTTGGTAGACCCAGTGAAAATTGACAGTCTTGGGGACACCGGGACACCGGTCTGGAGACCATGGACAAAGGCATCCTGGACATGGTGCAGGCATGTTGTATGTTTAGGACTATCTGTATTTGCTTGCTAGAAGATATTAGATCTAACATTGCCACTCCCCCTCCCCCCCAAAATTATTTAATTTCTAGGATAAGGTCGGTAGGGCAGATAAAAGGACTCATCTGCTGCACACAGTTATTAGTAATGGATTAATGATACAAATCAGCATTATATGTAAAAAAAAGATGCCCTGTCTGGTCAAGCTTTCAGCATTAAACTGCTTTAATTTCTGCCTTTTGTAGTGAATACATATTGTGACATTTCTTTGCCTGGTAACTTTGGTTACCTTGATCCTTTTCTGCCGAATATCCTCCCTCCTTCCTTCTGGCCAGAATGGTGTTAATAATAATTTATTTAGTTGTTATGCCATCTGACTCCCAGAAACTCTGGGTGATTTACAAAAACATTTAAAAATAAATAGCATTCAAAAAATAAAAAAACAAAGAGGATAAAAAGAGGGCAGGAAAAAAAATCTGGATAGGAACACAGAAACAGAAGAAATGTCACTCATCTTCCCCAGAGACCTGAGTGAAGACGCAGGCCTTCAAAGTCCTTCACAACACCAACAGCGTGGGAGCCATTCAAATACCTTATGGACAAGGCCTAAAATATTTCCATAAGTTTTCTTTCACATGCCCCTCGTATTACAAAATATTCCCCAGAACACATTTTACATGCTAAAAAGTGATCAGGTCCAAGTTATATAAGTAGTTTTAAGCTCAGATGCACATTTTTTTCATTTATATCCCACTGAAGGGATCAAAATATAATCTTTTATATACAATCCAGCCATTGTTCATTCTTTCTTGTTTGCACTCTGTGCTTTGCTCAGAGATAACCTAAAATTATGCTGACTAAAAAGCTAAGCTGTAACTTTAAATGTGTTCTCTGTTAGCTTGCAATGTATCATTCTCTCACTTTAGCTTGCAAATGTATCCACTCAAGGATTCTGGGCTGCCTGCCAGCAATTGTGTATTCGAAGCAAAAGCCTTGTAACAAGCTATAACTGAACTAACCTGATAGATAAAGAAAACACGTATTCAAACGAAAAAGAAATCTTTTAGTTTGTTAGCATGTGAAAATGTTTTAGCTAAAAAAGGGGGGGAAATTTATCTGTGTGCGTGTATCTTTTCTCTTATATCTCGCTGTGTCAGGAATGGGAAGATTGGAACACCCAGGCTTTCTTCGATCAAAGAATAAAGCTGTTTCTTTTGCAGTAACCTCGTGTTCTGAGTCTCAATGGGATTTCTTATGATTCTAAGCTAAAAAACCTTACATATTTCCTGGCACCCGAACTTGGGGCTCGAGGGCATTGTTCTCTTGGGGCAACTTGCATTTAAGCCACCATGAGCCACGGTCATTTTTGGAAAGACAGAGAGCGTTCTTGTAATCTCCTGGAGGAAACCAGACCCGGCAGATCTCGACGTCAAGAGCGCTCTCAGGGCCATTGTCCCTGGTGATTTCGTGACCACCGAGGACGGAGGACTCCACTCTGAGAGGACCGGAATGCCCTGGCTAAATCAAGGCCCTGACTGTTTAGGAGGTGGGAAAGGGAGACCAACTTGGTGGTGAGTATAGTTTTGTTAGGGGAGAAGTGGGGAGTGCTGTTTGGATGGAAGAATGAGACAGAGAAATTCCTGTTAGAGGTTTGCTTCGAAGCGAGTGGGAGGAATGATCTATGTTTTCATCTCTCCACGAGGGGAACAGCCGTTGACTTCCAACGTGACAGACGAAGAGTGCTTGTTGATTTTTGGGGAGGAGGGTCCAGTCTGACATACAAAGAGGGGCTTAGCGGTCCTCGATTCTGAACGAAAGGAAATGGGAAACTCTTTAAGGACAGGACAGGACAATAGGGAACAGGCAAGGCAAGATTGTTGGTCTAACCACCTTAGGAAAAGAGTGCACTCCATTAAAATGTGTTTTTATTAACTGGGAAGCATTGAAACCCCGGGTGGCCATTAAGATAAGCTTTAGTAAAAACAAATTTCGAATCTTTTGCACCACCATCTGGCCCACATATTTTCTTGGGTCCAAATTTTTGCTGTGGCCAAAACAAGGTTCTGTGGATATAGAGGAGATCAACGCTTTAACTGATTATCTCAATACTCAAGGAAGAATAGAGAAAGAATTATATGCGGGTTTCTTCCTCGATTTGGCACTAAGACAAGACATCTTGAAACAATATCATCTTAAGCCCACCAGATCCTTGTCATCTAAAATTTTCCCTGTTCGAAAGGGGGAGGAAAAAGCTGTGCCAGAAGAAATTTTGCAGGACCAATTGGAGGAAGAATTTCCACCCCCCCCCCCCTATAATTCAGGAACAAGTAATCCTCCCATCCCAGCACCATTGCCTCTGAATCCTCCACTTTTTACACACACCCTTCCTCAGCTCAACGAGGAATCAGAAGATTCCTTTGCAGTCGCAAATGAAAAGGGAGGGGAGTTAAGTCCCCCTCACACTAGAAAAGGAATACCTTATGGAGGACTTGATAGCTCATCTATGACCCCACTGTTGGCTCCTTTAAGACAATTTCCAATGGGAGACAACCTTGCTTATGTTCATACTCTATTTACTACCAATGACCCCCATATAGAGAAGCCCCTCAAGCATATGTATAACTGGTCCAGAGGATTGTGGCAACCCACAGACCAACAGTGCCCAACCTGCATACCTTACTCGCTGCCTTCTTGGGCCCAGAAGACAAGCGACAGGTTTTGGAGGCTGCAGAAAAACATTACAAAGCCAAGCAGGCAGTCATTAACAATCTTCTGTTAGAACGCTGGCCTGAGCCTGCAAATTTATTGGCTCCAACTTTTGAAGTAAATGCCAATGATCCTATAGGCATAGACGTTTTGAGGAAAGCTCAGGAAGCCATTATTCAAGGTCTCAGAAAAGGGGTGCCAAAAACTGTAAATCGGTACACCAAATCATGCAAGAACCAAAAGAAAGCCCAACAGACTTTTTGATCCGTTTGAAAGATGGCTTCCGACGTTTCACTGACCTAGATCCTGATGCCCCTCAGAATAAAGTCATTCTGAAAATGACTTTTGTGGAACAAAGCTCCCCTGATATCAGGAAGAAACTCCAAAAATTAGATGCTCCAACTGCCCAAACTTTGGAACTCCTGATTCAAACAGCTTTTACCGTCTATTCCTAATGAGAGGGAAAAAAGGAAGAAACAGAAGAAAGGAAGATGAAGAAACAGGCTACCTTCCTAGCTTTGGCATTACAGTCACAGCCTAAGAAGGACCCCCAGACCAACAGTTTGGGAAATTACAGAAAAACCAATGTGCCCAATGTAAACAGATAGGACATTGGAAAAATGAATGTCCATTAAATCGCCAAAGCCCTCCGCCCAATAGACAACAATGATGGCCTCAATTCCAGCCATTGCCAAGCCCTTCCCAGAGACAGATGATGGCACAACAAGAAAAACTATATTGACGGAGCTCCAGAGGACTAGTTTCTACCCCTGAACCTCTGGTGGAGTTACAAGTGGGGGGAAGTTTCCAATCTTTTCTTGTTGACACCAGGGTAACTTACAGTGTCCTCAATGGTCCTACTGTGCCATGTCTAACCACTCAAAGTACCCCCATAATAGGTGTTATGAGGGCAATGGAAACTGTCATCCTTTGAGGTGCTCTATGGCAGACCTTTTTCATCCCAGTCAATATCAAGGGATGAAAGAGGGATAAATATAATCCAGTATTTGCAGAAACTGGCCCAGGTTTGGTCTTGTATTTCTAAACAGGTGCAGGACACTTTACCGCCTGTTACAACAGTCCCACCATGTGTCCAGCCTGGAGAGTGGGTTCGAATAAAAGAATTCTTCCCGAGCGCAACCAGTGCCAAATGGTCAAATCCCCACCAGGTTCTTCTCAGCACACCCACAGCAGCTAAAGTCGAGGGCATCAAAGCATGGATCCATATTCCAGATTGAAGAAAATTCCACCGCCCTAGTTGGAGTGTCAAACCATCACCGATTTGAAGCTACATTTGCAACAAACTCCAGTTTCACCTGCATACCTTTTTTATTACCTAGATTCCTCACTTTCTGTTGTTCACTTTTATAGCAATTTGCTTATCTCTTTGGATTATTGCTGCCTAGTATATTGGAAGAAAACTGCTGCATTTTTTGAGAGAAAAGCCACTGGTGATTGAAGCCAGAGTGGACTTCACCACTCTCCCATCAGACCTAGTGGTGTTCTGCCTCCAGTGTCTTCTGTTGTTTCCCTCCCACAAGAGGCTTTGTCAAAACTATTTGTTATCAAGGACTCCATCTCCCACGACGACCTGCCGTCAGATGAGGAATACGATAACGATGACTATGATCTATGGCTCCAATTTTTTCCACCTGAAATGGATTATGATACTGATCTTGAGCCTGAAGTTGATTTCCCCGACTCCTGAGAAAGGCTCCACCAATGTCCTTTGTCTTCTCAACCTTGGTGTTTGGAGACCTGGCATGTCTCATTTTCCTTTAAGAGCTTGGGGAGTGGGAACTTATAAGGAAAAATGTTCATATGTAATGGATAGTAACAAGAGGAATGGTCTAGAACAGGGTCTAGAACAGAGAGAGAGAGAGAGAGAGCTGCTGCTTTCTGCTTTCTGCTGCTTCCTCCTTCCTGCTTCCTGCGAAGATGCAGCAAAGTCAGGAGCCCTGCCCAATAAGCTTGTCAGCTTGTCGGAGAACAGCGTGAGGCAGAAGATTGGAGAGAGAGAGAGTGAGAGAGAGTGAGAAAGAGTGAGAGAGAGAGAGAGAGAGAGAGAAGGGAAGCGCAAGTGCCTCTCTCTGTCTCTGTCTCTGCAAATGGCAGAGAAGGACTGGGAGGAGGACTGGGAGCCGCAATAGAAGGCTCAAAGAGCCACCTGCGGCTCCGCAGCCGCAGGTTGCCGACCCGTGGTCTAGAAGTTTGCTCAATCAGAAAACACATCCATGTTACCCAGGAGAATGTAATCGCTGGGAACAGACCTTGATTAATGATTGTTTGTCCCAAGTACCCAGATACTTATGTGTAATGGTAGCTCACATTCTGAGGATAGGAGTTTGTCCTTTCCTAAAGATGCAACATGCCTTCCCCTTTCCCCTAGACTGTGGAACAGAAGGTATAAAAATAGACCCAATTCACAAAAAAGACAAATTTGCAAATAGTTAAAAAACTTAAATATTTAGGAATTTACTCAACAGCAAGATGTACCACATTAAAAGAAGATAACTACGAAAGATTGTTGAAACAAATAAAACTAGACTTGGAAAGTGGAAAAACCTCCAACTGTCATTGCTAGGAAGAATAGCCACAGTGAAAATGAGTGTCCTGCCGAAACTACTCTTTTTATTCCAAACAATTCCTGTAAGATTGGGAAAGGCATTTTTTGATGACCTAAATGCAACAATATTGAGATTTATATGGCAAGGGAAGAAAGCACGAATCAAAGTGAAAATGTTACAAGAAGCTAAAGACAGTGGAGGATTTGGACTCCCGGACTGGAGACTATATTATCAAGCAGCCATTTTACCATGGCTCAAAGAATGGATAACGCTGAGAAATAAAAGGTTACTCTACCTAGAGGGGCATGACCTACAATTGGGTTGGCATGCCTTCCTGTGGTACGGGAAAAATAAAATACACAGATATTTCCAAAACCATGCTATAAGGAAAGTACTGTTTGTAGAATGGGAGAGAATAAAACAAAAAATTTATATCAAAATACCAGAGTGGCTTTCAACAATGGAAGCCTTTGCTTACCCAAATTTAATTAACTATGACAAAGTCGTTACTTACAAAGACATTTTGGACAAGGACAGAAAACTTAAAGAGAGGCAAGACTTACAACAACATGGTATTGACTTAGCATGGTGGCCTTATTTGCACATTCAAACCAGATATGAGAAAGATGTAAAGACAATGGGATTTTATAAAGAACAGACAGAATTTGACCAAATACTTTTAAAAACAGATGAAAACCTGATTAAGAAACTTTATAGATTTCTTCTAAACTTGAAGATAGAAGAAGAACAAGTAAAAGAAACAATGATAGTATGGGCAAAAAACTTTGGATATTCTATAGACTTAGAAGATTGGCAAAAGTTATGGGATAGAAACATTAAACTGACTAAAGCAGCTTCGTATAAAGAAAATTTGTATAAAATGTTTTATAGATGGCACATGACACCAGTAAGACTAGCGAAAATGTTTTAAAATGTTTTGAATAATTGTTGGAAATGTAAACAAAAGCCAGGTACCTACTATCATATCTGGTGGGTATGTCCTAGTGCGAAAAACTTTTGGCTTAAGATTCATACATGGTTAGAAAAGATGACTAAAATACAGATAGAATTTAAACCAGAATTGTTTTTGTCAGGAATATTAGGAGCCAAATAAGGGAAAGAGAATGAGTATTTAATATTACACATATTGACAGCAGCGAGAATAGCATTTGCCCAATATTGGAAAAATGAAAATATACCATCTGAAGAGATTATAATTAGGAAAATTTTAGAATGTGCAGAAATGGACAGATTAACCTTAGAGATCAAAGAGAAAGAAGACTCAGTTTATTTTAAAACATGGGAAAATTTTTACCAATGGTTAGCAAAACAAACTAGCGAGAAATGACTGTGATATTTAATAAGATGAATGATATGTATTGATTAATTGATACTCTTTATGATTATTGTTTCTCTTATTTACTATAGTTATTTACTATTACTATTACATTAATTACTGCTATTGAATATATGTACCCGGACAATAGTCTGCTTGCCAAAGCTTGGAAATGTTAATGGGGGTGACCCCATTGTTGTACCTATCCCTATCCCAACCCCAACCCTGATCCTTACCCTGAACCCCAACACCCATATTGACCCTATGCCTTCCCTAACCTTATAAAACATAATAAAAATACTGTATAAAAAAAGAAGGTATAAAAATAGCGACATCCACACTCCATCTGACTGGGGGATGGTTAGGCAAGTGTGCTTTACACTTTAATGTTTCTCACAGAGCAAGGAGAAATGTGAGCTCAGATGACAACTCATCCTGTCAAAAGTGTATAAAAACCAGCCGTACAGGAGCCAAGATCACTAGAACTTTGGTCTACCATTCAGATTACACTTGTCAGGGAATAAAATCCACCTGCAAACATAACCAAATACAATATGCCACCTGTTCCAGAAATAACCAAGTGGTGTGTCACACTCCAAAGGGAGTGAGGCATACCTCTAAAAAATGGGTGTATGCATATGTGGGAGGTAAGCAGTATGTCAAACAGCTGGCTTATAACCATACTATACTTGACCAAAGTCCAAAAATGTCTGTTTGTTTTGACACTTGTAAAGCAATAAACCAAGGACAGGGACAAGATGGCAACTATGGAATCCATTGCAATTCCTTGGATTGGGAAAGATCCTACATTACTGAAAGTAAATATGTATATGATACCAGAGGTGATGGCCCAGCTCCTGGATCTTTTGGAGTACCGGTATGTCTATTAGTACACATCTAACATGAAGATGAAGAAAGGTCCCACTATTGACCCTCATTCTGATCAAATTTGGTTTAACATGACTGAAGGTGTTTCCTCAAGTGACATGTAGCCCTATTTGCCTACATTTCAGAGATCCACCCACAAAGTCTCAGCTTCTTGGAACAGGGATCTCAGGAAAAGGAAGAGACCCTTATGGGATAATTATTATAAAAACTGTTCGTGTACGAGAGACACCTAAAACTTACCAAGTTCATAGTGTCTTTTGGGAGACTATGAAGCAAAAGATTGAAATATCTCCAGTTATCAAAAATTTGTTCATTGATTTGGCAGAAAGAATTGGCACAGGCTTAAATATAACAAGCTGTTATGTTTGTGGAAGAACCAATATGAGAGAGCAATGGCCTTGAGAAGCTAAAGAAATACCCACTGCCAACATCTTTTCATATAGCTTTACATGGGAGGACTGGCAGAGACCAACACTATGGGTTTTGCAAAATGCTGTGGTAGGAGAAAGATGCTTTGTTTGAACAGTTGACTCCCCATATCTTGAACCAATGGGAGAATTGGCCTGTGAATCTGGATGGTTATGCAACCACACCAAACCTACAAACTGTTCCTGGTGGTCTAACCAAAATTTGTCAAGTTCTAATCCTTTTAATTCATCAACACAGGAACTGTTGTACCAAATATGGAATGATCTTGGAAATCCTTCCCTTCCATAGATCGCACCTGACCATTGGTATTGGATTTGTGGATGAAGCACATATACTCAGCTACCTTTAAACTGGACTGGAGCTTGTATTTTGGGAACCAATTAACCCAGCTTCTTGTTACCCCTTAAACAAGGAGTAAAGCTTGGGGCCCAGTTTATGATGAGCTGGGAAGAGCAAAAAGAGAAATACCTGGTGGTATATGTGATTAGGAAAGGGATAGAAGGTGGACTCCTGAAAGGATCATTCAGATGTATGGTCCATCAGTCTGGACCAATGATGGTAGCTGGGGCTATCAAGCCCCGATTTATATGTTAAATAGAATCATTAGGTTACAAGCAGCTTTAGAAATAATTACTAATGAAACTTCTTCCGCCCTTAATCTGCTGGGAAAAACTAACACTCAGATGAAAACTGCTATTTACCAAAATCATTTAGCTCTAGATTATCTTCTAGCCAAAGAAGGAGGAGTCTGTGGAAAATTTAACCTAACCAACTGCTGTATCCAGATCGATGATAATGGAAAGGTAATTGAAGAAATCACAGACTGTATGAGGAAGCTTGCACATATACCTGTCCAAACCTGGGATGGAATTATGGATTTCATTAGATGGTTTGGAGGAATGTTTGGAGATTGGAAGATAATTTTGTTCCTCATAGCTCTGTCCTTTGGAGGATTAATGTTATTACCTTGCTTGATACCTTTGATAAGATCAATAGTTGCTAGCACAATTTCTGGAATGACGGTTATAGCATCAGGAAAGCAAGATAAACCAGCTAAGGTCCTTACTCTGATGCCAGTACTCTGATGCCAGTACACTATTAGTCCAGCAATAGGAAGCATCATATTGCCAAAAAAAGGGAGGAATGAAGGGATCATAATATTATCTTTTATATACAATCCAGCCATTGTTCATTCTTTCTTGTTTGCACTCTGTACTTTGCTCAGAGATAACCTAAAATTATGCTGACTAAAAAGCTAAGCTGTAACTTTAAATGTGTTCTCTATTAGCTTGCAATGTATCATTCTCTCACTTTAGCTTGCAAATGTATCCACTCAAGGATTCTGGGCTGCCTGCCAGCAATTGTGTATTCAAAGCAAAAGCCTTGTAACAAGCTTTAACTGAACTAACCTGATAGATAAAGAAAACACGTATTCAAACGAAAAAGAAATCTTTTAGTTTGTTAGCATGTGAAAATGTTTTAGCTAAAAAAGGGGAAATTTTTATCTGTGTGCATGTATCTTTTCTCATATCTCGCTGTGTCAGGAATGGGAGATCAGGACACCCAGCCTTTCTTTAATCAAAGGATAAACCTGTTTCTTTTACAATAGCCTCGTGTTCAGAGTCTCAATGGGATTTCTTATGATTCTGAGCTGAAAAACCTTACACCACCTTTATTATTTTTACAGATAACTCAATAGATCTTCCTCACCCTATTTTCCCCACAACAATAACCCTGTGGGATGGGGTGGGTTGAGAGAGAGTAACTGGCCCAAAGTCACCCTTGCTGGCTTTCATAGCTAAGGCAGGATTTGAACTCACAGTCTCCTGGTTTCTAGCCTGGAGCCTTAACCACTAGACCAAACTCACTCTATTTAAAATACAAAACAAAATTAAAACATTTAAAACAAAACTAAATTAAAATATTTAAAATTAAAATTTTAATTAAAACATTTAAAGCAAAAGTCTCTAAGTTATAGTGTCGTCAATGAGACAAAACCATATTTATATAGGAAGAGTCACTTTAGTTATAGTACCTACTCTGTCAAATGTACACTTCATTTCTTGACTAAATTACAACTAGGTAGCTTAAGACTGTATGTTGTGTGAACTCAGTCATGTCATTTGTAATTCATAGGACAGATGAACCCAGTCAATCATGACTTATTCCATACGTATGCTAATCATAGTTCAGCATACTGTGTAAACTCAGAAGTAACATAAAAGTCCTCTAATCTTTTAATTATGCTCACAAGTCAACCTAAATTGTGTTGTTGAACAAATTGAAACTGGCTTGAGTAAAATATCTATGACTTATAACTGCAATGATATGATTCAACCGATGGCTTAGTGCTGCATAGCTGACGATTTGCCTTACAATCATTTGTTTAGTGACTGTTTGAAGTTACAACTGCACTGAAAAAAGTGATTTATGACTGTTTTTCACACTTACGACAGTTGCAGCATTCCTATGGTCATGTGATCAAAATTTGGACGCTTCGCACGTGGCTCATACTTATGAGGGTTGCAGTGTTCTGAGATCATGTGATGACCTTTTGTGACCTTCTGACAAGCAAAGTCAGATTCACTTAACAACTTTGTTACTAACTTAGTAATTGCAGTGATTCACTTAACAACCGTGGCAAGAAAGGTCGTAGAAATGGGGCAAAACTCGCTTAACAACTGTCTCGCTCTGCAACAAAAATGGTGGGCTCAATTATATTCTTAAGCCAAGGACTACTTGCACTCCAGATGTAGGCACACCGGAAATCATCAGGCAACATGAAACCAAATCACTACTACAGATTTGCCCAGCAAAGCAAGAATGAGCAATCTTCAGTTTGCTTCATGTCCAAGCCTAATCAACTTTCAGGAAAAATGTGCCTCTTATTTGCTCACAACCCACAATCTCAGACTCTGGCTTTTCCACAAAAATTGCTATTTCTAATACATTATTTTCTATTCTATTCTTCCTTCCAGCATGTTAGGTATCTTACCTTCTCTTCCTTTTGACTGCCCCATTCTATAAGACTCCACAGAATTGCTTCAGCAGCTGGGCCTGGCTATCCTGCCTTTGTTAAGTTCTACTCTGCCTGAGATGCCAGCAGGGCACGACAGGCTTGCAGTGGGGGGTCACCATTTCAGAAAACTGCTCTGAAAGTATCATCATTATTATCAACAACATCAACATCATCATCAACATCATCATTTTAGCCATTGTCTATCCACTACAGGATGACAGTGTTTCCAATTAATAAGGTACTGAACTTTCTTTTGCCATTTGGGCCCTCAATACTTGCTGATGTTGTCAATCCATCTTGTTTCAGGCCTCTTTCATGGATGCTTTTTATGAAGTGGGATACATTCTATGACTGCCTTGGTCTATCTGCCATCAGTTCTTCTTGTTATGTGACCAGTCCATTTCCATTTCAATTCTTTTCTCTCTTGATGATAATGTATACTATTGTTTGTTTTCTAATCCATGTGCAGGTCTTTCTACCTTGTCTTGTAATGCTGAGCATGTATCTTTCTATGGCTCTTTGCACCACTCTTAGCTTTTGTATCGATTATGAGGTTAGTGTCCATGTTTCACTGGCATATGTTAGAATAGGTAGTACACACTGATGGAAAACTTTTCTCTTCAGGCATAAGGAGAGGTTGTTCTTGAAAATTATGCTTACCTTGCCAAATGCCTGCCAATAACAGGCTGTTCAATTTCCTTTACTGTATCAGTTAGTTTTATAATTTGCTAATTATTTTTAAATAGTAGAATATGTTTTATGGGAAATATGGATATGGGAAATAGGAAGTAAACAAGTTGTTAAATGGTAATTAGAAAAAACTACGCATAGGTTCTTAAAATATTTTTACATAGTTCTCATGCTCATTTAATATAGTGCTCATTTAAATTTTACAATTCTATATTTTAATATATTAATCAAAAGAAAACAAATTAGCATTAAACCTGATTAAAATAAATTTCATTGGTATATGTGGTGTTAATTAAAACATTAATAATGAAGATATACAAGCAGGAACAAAGTCACATGCCTGATATCCTTACACAAGAAAAAAACAATGTTTATATATATATATAAATAGCATTCAGAGCTTGAACTAAACTTCCATTCTTTCAAAAGAATATCTCCAAGATCTGATAATAAAGAAAACCCAGGGCAATGATATTGTTAAGATATTATATAGATCAAAGTTTGTTGTTAGGTTTATAATACTGTTGTTTTCTGCTGAAACCCTGAAATCCCACTACTAGTAACCTAAATAATGGTGTAGGAAAGTAAACATAACATTGTGGAACAACAAGTCTCTGAGCACAGGCTTAGCAGAGATGAACTGAATGTATCCCCATGTTCTTCCTTCTGTCATCTAGAAACATTGCTTAGGTCCATCTTAGTTTCTACTCATTCACTTTAGAAGCATTCATTGCAAACTTAAGTATTAGACATTGAAGATGGGATTCCCAGGAGTTTTCTACATATTTCCCTACCTATCTTTACAATGTCCAAATCGTTGTGTATATTTATTATAACCCCTGTTCGGTAATACAAAGGTATGCCCAGAAGGGTAAAGGCCACTCATGCTGTGGCTTTCTTTTGGTGCTTTTATGTATTGTCAAATGGTCCCATACACTGCTGTGCTTTAATTCCCCTTTCAGGCTTTTGAAGACATCTACACAGAACACAAACATACAATTCGCACCATCTTGGAGTATGTTGGTAAGGACTTCATTTATGTTTTCGTTCTTGAGATGCTGCTCAAATGGGTAGCCTATGGGTTCAAGGTCTACTTCACCAATGCTTGGTGCTGGCTGGACTTCCTCATTGTTGATGTAAGTTTCCGCTTTCTGGAAGTGAGCATTCTGGGAAAGATTGCCAAAGATTCCTTTGGTCTTGCATTAAATCTGATTAATCATGTGATTCTATTAGTTTCCATTCCATTTTTTAAAACTCTAAACAGCTTACAACATTAAACCAAGAAATTACAAAAAAAACACAACCATATAAAATAAAGAAAAAACCATGGCAAGTGGTCAGAGTGAAGAGTGACGTCTATCCCCTCCCTTGCCTTTACTTTCCAGAGAACAAGGAAGGGTCCCTCCTGAAACGCTTCCTCCACCCTTATTCCTTCTGTGGCTAATGTAATTCTTCTCTGCCCATTGCCTTGGCTGCATCTCTTCCTCCTGTCTCCCATTCTCATAGCCCATTACACCCCCAGGCAGTGGGACAGATCCTTAAGTGTTTCACTTGTTTTTTTTTTAAATTTTTATAACATTATTTTTAAAATAGATTATCAAAGATTATGCAATTATTTATTAAGAATATGATGTTTTAGGAATCAGTTCTCTTGATTCTTGCTTTACATAAATGTATAGACTATCAGTATCTCTGAATTATCTATAGCAAGTGAACCCACAGATCACCAATAACTGTGAATTATCTATAGACCTGTTAATGCTCTAACTTGCTGCCTTTTCTGCATGAGTATAAATTTAACCTGGTCTCTTCTCCATCCTAACTCTGAATATAAGCCAAAAACAACTTTTTAAAAGGGCCATATTCTGAATTTGTGAAAAGATTTGAAGTTGATTTACTTTTATTAAATCCTGAGTAGATTCTTTCTCCTGATACTAGGTGGTTGTAAATGCTCTTTTGGGGGCCATCCCCTCCATCAAGAATGTCTTCTTGGTATGCCTTCTGGCTCATCTTCAGCATTATGGGGGTGAACCTCTTTGCAGGGAAGTACTATCGAGGTGTCAATACCACCACAGGTGATCTCTTTGAAATCCAACATGTAAACAACAAAAGTGACAGCATCGATCTTATCAATGTTGAAGATGCCACTGATGTCCGTTGGGTCAATGTCAAGGTCAATTTTGACAATGTGGGCTTAGGCTGTCTCTCCCTTTTGCAAGTGGTAAGTAAGCATGCTTTCCCTTAGGAAATGTTCTATTTTAGCTGGAACCTGACTTTCTTATATAGAGGCGCATATGAGAACCTGCCAACTAAAGCAGTGGCTAAAACTAGCCTCTTCAGCTGGTCCTTTGACCTATTTCATCCTGGCCAATAAGTTGATTTCTTCCTGGAAGAAAAACATAGCTTTGAACTCAAATTATTATGACCAGTTTTTAGTCCAGTCTAGTTTTTAGAACGCCTGGGCCTAAAAGAGGCACTCTAGAGCAGGGCTTTTCAACCTTTTCACCAATTGTACCACTTTTAGGATATGGCAATATTTGAGTACCACATAGCAAGGTGTCAAAAACTTGATGACCAAAAAAAAAAACCCTGTTCAAAGTTGCAATTGCACTGAAATGACTTATGACCATTTTCACACTTATGACCATTACAGCATGCCCAGGGTCATGTGATTTATATTTGGATGCTTGGCAACTGATTCATATTTATGATGGTCACAGTGTCCCAGGTCATGTGATCCCTTTTGCAAACCTTTTGACAAGTAGTCATGGCAGAGCTGCTGGTGGCCAAGTGCTAGGCGGACTTCCCTCTCCCTCCTCTTTCTCATGCCCACCTCCTTCTGAGTAAGAATTTGAACCCCCCCCCCATATTTTTCTCTTCCATATATTTCATCAAACAAGGAAAAGCCTCCAGAAACAGAAAAGACAAACTGCTGAGTGAACTAGCTTAAAAAGGCACATTCCCCTTTAAGAATTAGCTACTGGCTAGAAAGGAAAGTAAGGAAGAAAAAAAAATGTAAGTATTGGCTGCCGGCTAAGGCAGCCTCCCCAAATGGCTCCATTCATAAGTAAAGGAATCTACAGACAAAATCCATTCAGGAGAAAAATACTTCAAAATCCCTTGCAGGAAAACTTACAGCTAACAATAGCAGAGCAATAGAAGCTAACACCAGACATCAGACATCAGCCATCAGCCAAATAGAAATTGCCAAACACTCCTTAAGAACACAAAGCCCACATTGCACAAATCCCAGAACTTCAAAGTCACAAAAGCACATAAGAATCCTTCCAATCTCCATCTCCCTCCCTCCCTCCTCCGTGCCTCACCTCCAGCCATTGCTACCTTTTTTCATTCCTCTTGGAGGGCGACCCCTCCCCCACTGCATTTCTTGCCTGTTTGCTGCTGCCAGCACAGGTGGCTGCCATAGCAGTTGCAAATCAGCTCATGGCCGGCCTGCTTGATTTGATCTCCCCCCCCACACACCCTCCTCCTTCAGTGCAGCTAGAGCTGACTCGGCCTCCTCCCAAGGCTGCTTCTTTTTCTCTCTCTCCCTCTCCTGCCCAAACTGCCTCCTTTTATAGCCTCTGTCTCCGCCCCCCTCCTCCTCCTTTCTCATGGGGGAGGGTGAGCTAGAAGTGAGCCTGGGCCCTTTGTCTCGCCCCACCCACTCTGCAGCTTCAGAGGAGTCTCTCACTGTAAGTCCTTGCCTGTGCTGGCTCTTTCCCTTCCCCACTACACTTGGCTAGGCAGGGCTGCGTACCACCTGCCACTTGTTAATGTACCACAAGTGGTACGCGTACCACAGGTTGAAAAGCCCTGCTCTAGAGAATAAAGAGCAAGTTGACCTGGATGTGCAGAGAGGGGACCAAAGCCTCTTATTATTGCAATGGCATCCAGTTTAGTAGATCTTTCTTAATACATTACATTTCTAATGATTCTTTTCCCCACCCAAACATTAAAAGATTGCTTTAATTAGTCCGACTCAATTCTTTGTCTTTTTGGGGTTTTGAAAGAAAATTTCACCAATATTTCACTACAAGATCATCTTTATCTGAGATAGTTTTTGTGTGTTTTGATATGCTGTATTCTCAATCAGCCCTGGCATTCCAAATTAATAGTGTCCCTACTAACTTTCAACTTGGCAGATCTGATGAGAATGCCTATTTTTGTCAGCGGACTGGTCTGTAGAATTATCAAGGACAATCACCAACTGTTTGGTATGATCAGTATAAGGATGCTTTGAGATTAATTTTGGTGATGCCTGTGGCTCTCTCCCTAGTTTGTATTTTTTTCCCCTATTAATTTCCTATGAGTTCTACTGATTTAAACTAACTTTCCCTGATTTCCCCTGAACCAAACCAAACCAAACACAACTTTAGACATAGAATAATAGAGTTGGAAGTGACCTAGGAAGTCTCTTAGCCCAACCCTCTGCTCAAGCAGGAGACCCTGTATATTTTAGACAAATGGCTGTCCAGTCTCTTTTTGAAAGCCTCCAGTGATTACTCACAATTATGAAGGCAAGCCATTTCATTGGTTGATTGCTCTCACTGTTAAGAAATTTCTCTTTGGTTCTAGGTTACTTCTCTCCTTGGTTAGTTTCCATCCATTGTTTCTTGTTTTGCCTTTTGGTACTTTAGAAAATAGTTTGACCCCCCTCATCTTTGTAGGAGCCCCTCAAATATTGGAATAGTGCTATCATGTCATCCCTAATCCTTTTCTCTACACTAGACATACCCAATTCCTGCAACCATTGTTCATATGTTTTAGCCTCCAACCCCCTAATCATTCTTGTTGCTCTTTTCTGCACTCTTTCCAAAAACAAAAACTTTCTCTGATTATGTGATCAGAAGAAAATCCAATCTTCAAAATATTCTTTTATTTCTACATGCTGCAGTTATATATTGCTTGGGGAAGAAAATGTCTCCTATTCCTTCAGAATGGACTCTATTTCCCCCTCTAAAATGTGTTTCCCCTGTACCCTCACTGAAAATTCAAAACACTTTGGATCGTATATCCCCCTCCAAGGGTCACATTCAGAAATGAGTTCCAGTAAGTTACACTGTACAGGAAAGATAATTTCAATCCATGGGAGATGAGTTTCTACTTTTATTTGTTTTTATGAAAAAATTACTGCTGATGTAAGCATGTATGATTCTGTTCTATTTCTTCTTCATTTGTTCTTTAAAAACCAAATTTTTCAGAACAAACATATTTGTTCTATCTACTTGCTCAGTCAATATATATTAGCAAATGCTTCTAATTTTCATTAAAAGGAACATGCTAATGAGGTGATATAATCTCCTTTCTCTCCCTGTTTTAATAAAGCCAGTTGTTAATTTTCCTGGATATTAGTTTTCTGGTCTTTATATGCATTCTTTATAATCCAATATATTTCAAAGTATAGGTTCAGTTCTGAAAACAATATTTTATAGTAATCCCTTGTCTCAAGTATCCCAAAAATTGTCAATCAGGCAAGGTTGTAATCCACAATATTTGAAGTGTTCAAAATGTTTAACCTCTCTGAAAACAGATCAAAAGTCTCTCCCAGCCAGGCATAGTCCAAGGTCAAAAAAATTTTTCTCTCCCACTAGCTCTTAAAGTTAAAAGTCCAAGCTCAGTAGGTATTTATAATCCAAGAAGGTCAGGATGATAAGTATGCCAAAATATTTTCTTTTATTGCCAGCTGTTCTCCCAGGGTAGGAATCACCAAGCAAAGCAAATTATACACAAATCCACCACTAGATGTCATTCAAAGTCCATTTTCCACTCTTAAAACAAAGGATTGATTTCTTATATTTCGCCTCAATTTTTTTTTCTTTTTTCAAAAATAAAATCTTAACAGTTATCTCAGTTCTCAAATTTATTGAAACTGTAGCTTTATGTTACTTCCACTTCAATATTGTATGTTTCTGTCCCCCATAAAATTAAAATGCTGCTTCTGTTTACATTCAGAGGTTTTTTATTTCTTGAGAGCTTTCCCCAGAAATTCAGCTGTAAAATAGTAAAGAAAGGATCGATATTCTCACCCAGTTCCAGACATACTGTTTACGATATATTAAGTAGTGCTTTTTTCCTCTTTGGTTGTTAGTAGCTAATGGCCGGCCACAGGAATGTAGTCGATCTTTCCCCTGCTGGTTTGGAGGGCTTTCCTTGGATCAAACAGAAAGACCGCCACAGTTCCATGATTGACAAGGCACCCCTCCTCTTCATCGCCTCTTTGGGGCGATTTTAGGCCCTTTTTAGGGCCCCCAGCAGGGCGAAATCGGGCACAGAAGGCAGAGCCCTGCCTTCCTGCATCCTGTTCCAACACGACGCAAACCGGAAGCCGGGGTCTGGTTTTTTTTAACAGCTTGTATCCATCTATCAGTATGTTCCAGTCTCGATTTCATCTCACCACATTTCAGTAATTGCAACTATATCATACCTACCCTCATTTTTGTTCCCCAAACTTTGAGCATTTGTATATAGGCATTTGAGATCTCTGTGTGGCTCTAGATATGCTTACTATGTCTCCTATTTGGAATTTGAGTTTGTCTCCATTCCCATCACTCCTTGCCTCATTATTTGTTTTCTAGGGGTTTTTGCTTGGAATTAGGTCCTGGAGATCTTAAAGATTGGTCACCCTCCCTTCTCGATTTTAGTTTAAAGCCCTCCTGATAAGTTGAGCCAGTTTTTGTGAGGTGCTGCCCATCCCTTGCCAAAAGCCCATCATGGAGGTAGTGCAGACCATGATCCAGGAATCCAAAGTTCTCTTGGCAACACCAACCCTTTACCAGTGGTTCACTTCTAGAATCCTTTGTTCTCTTTCTGGATGTTGACCTTTCATTGGAAGTACAGATGAAAAAACTACTTTTGCACCTAACTCCTTAACTTTCTTGTCTAGTTGCTTGTAATCATTCATTATTGTTTTCAGTTTCATTTTCGTGTCATTTGTCCCTAGTAGAAAAGGATAGTAATCTGTGGGCTTTATTATTTTGGTTAAGTTCTCAGCCACATCTTTGATTTTTGCTCCAGGGAGACAACATACTTCTCTAGATTGACTATCTGGTCTACAGATGGCTGATTCTGTTTCCTTGAGAATTGAATCTCCTATCATAAACACACACACTTTTTTTCCTAGGGATGTTTGGGGTATTTTTCTACATATCATAGAAGCGCTTGATGATGCTACATTTTAGGGACATTTGATGATGCTTCTCCTCTAGGTGTCTGCATGTTTTCTTCCAGGGAGAGTCTATGAAATTGATTGCTTAGCTCCAGTGGGGCTGCAACAGAGTGGGTTGGCTTGGACATGGGTTTTGTACTAGGTTGGTGTTTTTTTCTATGAATGACATGTTTCATCTGTCTTCTTCTAAAGGGTCGATTCTTTTAGAAGTTGTTTGATCATCATTATGTTCAGTTTGAGCATATTATTCTTGGATGGTTTGGAGTTTCTTATTTTGTAGGTTGAGTTTCAGAGTCGTTAGAGTTTCCTCTAGAGTCTAGACCAGGGGTGTCAAACTGCTGGCCCATGGGCCAGATGCATCACGCTAAAACCGCACCCACCCCATTGCTGGCAATGGGAAAAAGTTGTGATACATCACGACACATCACGTGACATCACGAGTTTGACACCCGTGCTCTAGACCAGGGCTTTTCAACCGGTGGTACGCGTACCACCTGTGGTACTTTGCCACATGGCAGGTGGTACGCGACCATCCTAGAGAAGTGCAGAGGGGGAGGGGAATGAGCCGAAGTGACCCAAGCCTGAGGGAGAGACAGCTGCAGCTGCAGGACTGTCTGGGCTCGGCAGAAGCCCCAGGAGCCAGCAGGGCTCCAGCTGATTGGCTCCAGCTGATTGGAGCTTCCGGAAGCAGCGTGGAGCTGGAGGTGAACTGAAGAAAAAGGGGAGGGGGTCCCCTGGTTCGTTTTCTCCAGCCAGGAGAATGCAATCAGCGCTGATGAAATGAAAAGCCAGCAGACGAGCATATCGGAAAGGAGGTGAGTTTATTTAGTTCTGGATCAGCTGGTAGCTGTTTGGGACACAAAAGGGGTGGGAAAATCCTCCAGCTCCAGGCAGCAACAGGGAACGTGAACGAGGGTGGTCGACACTCCGCAGCCACAGCTCGCTCCACAGAGGCAGCTCCCCATAGCGTCCACACTCACACCAGTGATAGTAAGCAAAGTTTGGATGGCCGCTGGTCTCCGAAACCACAGCGACCAGCCTCTCCTTTCCTTCTGTCGATGCTCGTAGTCCCAGGTCTCTCTATGGCAATTCCCCTTTCCCCCCCCCTTCCTTTATGGTTAAAATCTGAATCTAACACTCCAGCAAACTTTCTCTCTGCCCACTCTCTCTCTTCCCTCCACTCAGGATATTCCCCCCTTGCGAAAGAAGCAATAAAACTCTGCTTTCTCACTCTCTCTTTCCTTCTCTCTTCCTTAGAGAGAGAGAATCAGCTAAAACCC
The DNA here is from genome assembly GCA_023970755.1 of Azemiops feae. Classification (NCBI taxonomy): domain Eukaryota; kingdom Metazoa; phylum Chordata; class Lepidosauria; order Squamata; family Viperidae; genus Azemiops; species Azemiops feae. The sequence goes on along the minus strand of JALGBA010004150.1, from coordinate 418,150 downwards.
TCAAACTCCTATTCAGCTTCACCTGGTCTCCCCCCCCCCCGACTACAGCAACAACCATCCCCACCCCTTTCTCCTTTTCCTTTTCTCTTCTTCCCCCCCCCCCCGATCCACGCCCGCCGCGCCCAAACCGGCTGCAGCTGTCCGAGCTTCCACTTCCCTCTTTCCGGCCAGGCTCCTGCAAAGCCTCTCAGCCAGCTCTGCTACAATTCTATAGTCCATATAATAGCTTTACCTGATTTCCTCTTCTTCCAATAATATTCTCTTTTGCCAACCTTAAATTAATACAGTTCTTATTTAAATAAATGACAATTAAATATAAACATTTTTTCTCATGTTTCTACAAATAATAACCACATCAATATAAAGCTTCTTTTCATTGATCATCTTGATTGCCTCATGATAAATCCTGTTTACATTCTTATTTAAATTTGTTTTCCCCACAATATTAAAAACATTCTTACTGGTTAAGATTTTCTCAAAATTAGTTACACTTAAGTATTTAAGTCTTTTTTCTCATACAAGCCATCACATTTTTACATTTCTCATATCTTAAAGAAAAATAAGAGAGAGAGAGAAAAGACAAAGCAGAGAAAACATTTCTTTAATGTAAACCATCCCAACATTTTTATATTTCGCATGTCAAAAAACCAAACACAAAAGAAAAAAGAAAGAAGGCATGCTATATTACTTGAGGGGTTCATCTCACTTAAACTAATCTACATTTATATTCAAAATCTTTCTATTTCTTTAACCATATTCAAACAAATGTTTAATTTTTAAATACTCCCTCTGGTAATTCCCATCATTTAATTTCTTAATTCTCATTTTAGCCTTTTTTTTTTTTTTGCCCAACATCTTCCCTGTTCAATATGTTTCAATGAATCAAAGAATCTTCCCATAATCTTATAAATGTTGTTGCAGGTACAAAAGGCAAAACAGGTAAGATGTTTTTAAAGGAAGGTTTCGCTCCTTCATATTCACTGAAAATCTTTTCCTTTTTTCCCCCTTGATTTTATTTATTGTTTTTTTGTCTTTCAAGTTCTTGTAATTCTTCTGGCAAAATCCATTTTGCCAAATCTTTTTTCTTGTCCTCAAACTTGTTTTGTAATCTTAAAGTGTAATTTGTTTTTTTTATGTCCAGAGTTTCCTGTAAAAAATTTTCCATCCGGGTTAAGTCATACTTCCTTGTGTTGTTAAATTCCATCTTAAAATCTCTCTCCTCTGTCTCGTATTGAGTTGTCTGTTTTTTCTACTCACTCTCTATTTTTATTTTCTGAGAATTTTTATGTTGTAAAGTTAAATTGGAGATGTGATCATTTATGTTTTCAAGGTTATGTTGAGATTATTGTTGTTTGGATTAGTTGAACATAGCATAGATCTCCTTCTGGAAAGTATTTGTTTTTTCTTGCTATATTCTTTCTGCAGATCTCTGGTTTTTCATGATAGCCAAAAATCAAGGTTTTCCTTTCTCTGCAGACAGCTTTAGAGTCACAGTTGAGTTAGTATTTATAATCCAGAAAGGTCAATTCTTTTTTTTTTTTAAGAGTTTATAATTCTTACTTTGTAGAAAGCCCAAGATGTTTTCTTTTTTCTTTTTCTTTTTTTGTCACAGCTGTTCTCTGTTATTAAGACATTGAAGGTCACCAGAATCAAATTTATCTTTTCCTGGGCCTTGCCAGTCCCTGTAATAGAGCAGCTGTTGTTGTATATTTTCATCCACCACTAGATGTCAGCACCAGTTCTTCCAGTATTAGACAATTATTTACTTCTATTTTCATGATATAAAAGGAAAATCTTAACAGATTACACCGATTTCAAATTTATCCAAATTAAGTCTTATATTCTTTTCGTGAAAATGTAGAATGTTTTACCACAGATTTTTAAAGGAAAAAATGTCCAATTTAGAAATTTGATATTCTAACAGATCATTTAAAAGTTTCAAAATTTAGGGTAAAATGTCTAGTTCAAAAATTTAAATTTCTAGCAGTTCATTTAAATTGTCGAATTTTAAAATTTCAGTGTTGAGTGGGGCTTAAATGGAAGGTTCGTTTTTATCCTGTCATGGAATAATTATCTCTTTCCTCCCTGCCTTCTTGTGACTTTATTTATCTCTTTCTTTTTTGCCTTTATATGTTCCATACTTGCTATTGTCTACTCGGCTTTTATTTTTGCGTTGTGTTCTGTAGTTGTTGTTTTTTTATCTTCTCTCCCTACTTGCTTTTCTCCTACCGCTAGTTGATATTCAGCTCTCCCTGCTTTTCTACTGGATCTTCAGTTCTCTCTGTTTTTCTCAGTTCATGTCGTTGCCTCCCCCCCCCAACTGTTGGTGTGCCATGGTGTTCCATTGCCATTCGCAGTCACCAGTCCGCTGATCCATTGTGCTGCAAAACTCCACCACTAACAACAGCCTCCAATTCCTCTGTTGCTCCACCATCATTTTCCACGCTGCCCTCCGTGAATCGCTCCATTTCCAAGCATCCCCATTTGCAAGCAGACAAAGCTTCCAGTCTCCCTCTGGGCGAAAAGTGTTTGGGTGCCTATGGGGCACTTGGGAACGGAGCGAGGATAGTGATGTCACCAATTGGTGAGATTAAAATATTTCAGGTTACTTTGTAAAAGTTAGGAAATATTAAGGGTGACATTGAAATGAATTAGACATTACAGGAAGTATCACAGCCCAACATTAGCCATTTTCTCACCAAAGTTCAACAGCAGGGTCAGGTGTCTTAGCAGAAGATGAGATTCTAATCTAGGGCAATACAGTAATCTTGTTTTTTCTCAAAATATAAGGAATTTTTTTAAAAATTATATAAACACACACACACACGCGCGCGCACGCGCGCGCACACACACACACACACACATATATATATATATATATATTTAAAGTCAATTAAATAAAATAATGAACTCCAGGATATTAGAAAAAGGCTTCTTTATTGCTGAGCTTTCGTTAACAACCTGTTAACATCATCAGAGTAAAGGGCTAAATGGCAGGGGAGCATGTGCATAAATTCACATAACAGTTGGAAAACGGTTACATTGTGGCATGTGCACATAGCGTGCTTAGGAAGCTCGTTTAGAAAAAATCACGTTGACAATAGCAGGTATACAGCAGTAAGCCTCCCGACAAGATTTAAAAGTCACGCTTGTCAGCTGTTAGGCGCGCAAGCCGGATCGTGCCTGTCAGCTGTTCGGCGCGAGGTTAACAGGGGGCCGCGCGAAGTCTTGTGCCGGTTGGATTCTTTCAGTGGAGAGCAGCTTGGATGTTCGTCTTGCCCTCTCACGTGCAGGTGTTGTGGGACTGGATCTGTCAGATGTTTGGCGCGTAAGTCGGATCGCTCTCATCAGCTGTTCGGCGCGAGGTTTTTCGGGGCGTTGCGTGAGGTCTTGTGCCGGCTGGATTCCTTCCGTAGAGAGCAGTTTTGATGTTCGTTTTGCCCTCTCACGTGCAGGTGCTGTGGGACCGGATCTGCAGGGAGAGAAAGTAGATGCCCTCGTAGGGCATGTAAGTGGTTTGCTTGTCCTTATTCCCCCCCCCTTTTTGGGAACGTTGTGGAATCGTTACTGTTATAGGAGTCACTCTTTTGGATTTTGCAGTTTTTCCAGAGTAAGGTTGCTGCGTGTGTGTGTGTTGTTGTGTATAATCAATTGGAAACATTCCAATTGATTATACACAACAACACACACACACGCAGCAACCTTACTCTGGAAAAACTGCAAAATCCAAAAGAGTGACTCCTATAACAGTAACGATTCCACAACATTCCCAAAAAAAGGGGGGGGAATAAGGACAAGCAAACCACTTACATGTACATACATATTTGTTTTCTGAGGTTTTCACGGGTGTTTGTATGTAGGTCTTTGGTAATTCGGGTTTTCTCCCGTGTAAAATTGGAAGTGTCTTGGCGACGTTTCGACGAAGTCCCATTCGTCATCTTCAGGCTGGCGTCTTCGGCTTCGTGCTTCTAGGAGCAATGTGTGATCGCAGCTGTTTCTTCCTTTTAACTGCCAGTGGGGGTATGAACTGATTGGGAGCTTGGCTGTGTTCTGATTGGGTGGAGGTGTGTTCTGATTGGTTAGGGGCTTGGCTGTGCTCTGATTGGCTGGGGGGGTGGATGTGCTCTGATTGGCTGGGGGTGTGTTCTGTTTGAGTGGGGGCTTTGTTGTGCTCGGATTAGTCTGAGTTGCAGGGGGATTTGAGATGGAGAGCTGCGTTGCTGTTGTTTGGCTTCGCGTTCGTGGTCGTGCCATATCTTCAAGGTGGGTGTCAGTTTGCTTCATGTATGGATTGGAGGGGTTTAAAATGGCTAATGATGCAGCTGTGGTCTGGTTTCTGGTTTGTGGTCATGCCTCATCATCGGTGTGGGTTTGGGTTTGCTTTTTGCGTGGATGTGTGGTGGTGACATCCTGTGTGGTTTTCGTGAGTGTGGGTCTAGTGTCATTCTTTGTGTTAGGGACTCGTTTGTCAATAAGGGTGGGTTTCCAAATGGCTGGTAGGCGTGAGGTATCATCTCGTTTATTCATGCTGTGTGGGCGTTTTTCTATCTCGATGGCTTCTCTGATTATTCTGTTGTTAAAGTGTTCAGTTTTGGCGATAGTATTTTTAAAGTCAATTTTATGTCCTGTGGCTTTAAGGTGTTGGACCAGGGAAGAAGTTGGTTCCTCTTTTCTGACTGAGTTCTTGTGTTCTTCAAGAACTTATTCTTCTGTTGGTTTGTCCGATGTATGTGGTGGAGCAGGCGGTGCATGGGATTTCATATACTCCTTGATTTTCTAACTCAATTTTGTCTTTGGGGTTTCTTAGGATGGTGGATATTTTTCGGTTTGTGCAGAATGCTGTCTTGATGTTGTGTTTGTGGAGGGTCTTGCTGATTCTGTCTGTGGTGCCTTTTATGTATGGGAGGAGGGCTTTGCCGTTTTCTTGTTCTCTGTCTTGGATTTTAGTGGGGGTTTCTTTTTGGATTAGGTTGGTAATCTTATTTCTTTGGAATCCGTTGGATGTTAGTACATTAGTGAGAGTGTGTAGTTCGGTTTTTAGGTGTTGTTCGTCAGCTAAGCATTTTGTTCTTGAGATGAGTGTCTTGGCTACGGAGTAGATCTGTGCTAGGTGGTGGTGTGAGAGTGCGTGCAGATAGCGGTTTGTGTGTGTTTTCTTCTGGTAGATGGTGTGTCCTAGGGAGCCATTGGATTTCTTGTAGACTAAGACATCCAGGAAGGGAAGTTGGTTGTTAGCTTCTGTTTCCATGGTGAACTGTATTTTGGGGTGTAGACTGTTGAGGTGTGTGAGGAAGTTATCTAGTTTTTCTTTCCCATGTGGCCAGATTATGAAGGTGTCGTCTACGTATTTGAGCCAGAGTTTGGGTTTGTGATCCGATTTTTCTAGAGCTTGGGTTTCAAAGTGTTCCATGTAGAGGTTTGCAATGACAGGTGAGAGGGGTGATCCCATGGGTGCTCCTTCTATTTGTTTGTATTTTTGTCCGTTGTAGATGAAGTATGTGTTGGATAGGCAATGGTTGGTCAGATCTAGGATGTGCTTGGGGGGTTATATTTGTTTTGGATAGCTGTCAAGGCTTCTTTGATTGGCACTTGGGTGAAGAGGGAAATGACATCAAAGCTCACGAGTAGGTCGCTGGGCTGTAAGTTTTGTTTCTTTATGATCTCTATGAATTGGAATGAGTTTTTTACGTGTGAGGTGATGGATTCTGCATAGGGCTGTAGTTGTTTGGCGAGAAATTTGGCTAGGTTTTGTAGAGGTGAGCCTATGGAGCTGACTATGGGTCTAAGTGGGGTTCCTTCTTTGTGTATCTTGGGGAGACCATAGAGCTTAGGGCATCTAGATGATTTTTCTCTGGGAATGATTCTTTGCTGAATCTCTTCGCTGATGGGGGAGGCTTTTATTTTGGATCTAGTGGTTTTTTCCAGGTAGGTGGTGGGATCTGTGTTTAGGGGCTTGTATGTGGAGTCTTAGAGTAGGTTGGTTAATTTGGTTTGGTAGTCAGATGTGTTCATAACCACCGTGGCGTTGCCCTTGTCTGCTGGTAGGATTATTATGATATATATAATTACTGTTATAATATATATAATTCAGAGTTAACAGATTGTTTCTTCTTTTAAAAAGTCATGTTTGTTACTTCTTGTTTCTTCAACCAGTAAAAATTCTTCAAGGCAGTAAAAATTGTAAAATTTTATTTTTGCATGGCACATCGGATGGTTTAGATTTAGCCCTTCACCACTTCAACTTTCTTCTTTGAGTTTTTCTCCATTTCTCTTCCCTTTGTTTCATGTCCATGTTTGTCATTATCCACGTGTCTTGCTCCCTTCCCGTCTTTCTGTCATACAGGCATGCATACCTTCCAAATTACTGAAGAACAAGTATCAAGCTTTTGATATAGTCATCATGATCTTCATTTGTCTTAACATGATAACAATGATGATGGAAACAGATGATCAAAGTCAAACCAAGATAAATATCATTGCTCAGATCAACTTGGTCTTCATTGTCATCTTCACATCTGAATGTTTTCTCAAGATGATTCCCTGAGACACTACTGTTTCACTATTGGCTGGAACATCTTTGACTTTGTTGTGGTCATTCTCTCCCTTTTAGGTAAGAAGAAAAATATAAACCCAACTTATTTCTTTCTAAAATTCTTCAGTCAATGGTATGTACAATGGAAGTAGTAGGGCAGGAATAAAGGTGATCTAGCAGAACTACAGTTAGCTAGAAAATATTATGTAACCAACATAATTAAACCCAACTCCTGAAGCAGATCTGTGCGTATAAATATTCATCTCATCAAAGACTTTTTAAAGCAATATTAAAAATGAAGACATGCATGAATAAATAGTTTAAAATGTCTTAAAAGGTGCCTGAAAAATGAGGAGGAAATCAAGACTGAAAAAATGGATAAAATGATGTATACTTAATGGCGTGATATGCCCATGTACAAAGCAAATTGCAATTGAAGTTGAGCTGAGAAATTGTTCCAAATAATAATTGTGATCATTATTGCTAAAATGGCATGTCAACTTTTATCCTAACAAGCCTTGGACCCTGAAGTATCTATGGTTGGAGGTTGTGATAAGATACTCCTACTCTACAAAAATACCAAAATCATCTCTGAAAATTATTCCAGAGTATGACTGTTGCCTTTAATTTGACAGGGGAGTTTCCCATTCCTTCTCCCAAATCTGCCATCCTCTGAAAGATAATCCATTTGGTTTCTTACCTATATCTGATGGTGCTTCCATAAATATTGCCAAATCCACCAATTAGTAAGCGCTTGATTTTTAGTAAGAGCTTGAATAAGAGCTTGATTTTTCTTTGCTGTACATGGGCAATCCACATTTCTGATTATGAAACTAGAAAACTTCATGACTATAAGCGAGAGCCGCAATTCAATCTTCCATCCTTTAAAAAGGGATGCTTTGGGTCATCTTTCTACCTCTTGCTATTTACCATGTATGCGCATGATTCTGAGGACTATTCTTTACCTGATCCTAAACAAATGACAAATTTGCCCAAGTAATCATTTTTTCTTGCCTTCATTATGTTACCTTCATCTCATCCCCAATGCAGAGATGACCACTTAAAATTGTCCTTAATAATTCTAGTTTTAAACCAGAATTATCAAATGGGAAGGGATCTTCAAGGTCTTCTAGTGACTAGTCCACAAGTCTGGACAAATGGCTATCCAATCTCTTCTTAGAAACCTCCAGTGTTGGAGCACTTACAACTTCTGGAGGCAAGCCATTCCACTGAGGTTCTCACTGACAGGAAATTTATCATCTTTATTGATCTTCTCTGCACTCTTTCTAGAGTCACAACATCTTTTTTGTATCATGGAGACCAAAACAGAATACAGTATTGTAAGTGTGGTCTTACCACTGCAGTACAAAGTGGTACTAACGCTTCACATCTTTGATGCTGTCCCTCTGTTAATGCAACCTAGGATTCCATTGGCTTTTTTGACTGCTGTCACACACTGCTGGCTCATGTTGGTTGTCACCAGGACTCCTAGATCCCTCTCACAGTTAACTGCTGTTGAGCCAGGTACCACCGATTCTACACCCATGCATTTGGTTTTTCTTGCCTAAGTGTAAAACCTTAGTTTTCTCACCACTGAATTGTATTTTGTTGGATAGGGTCCAGTGTTCAACTCTCTCTTCTGGATCTTGAGCCTATCTTCTAGTGTTGGCTATTCCCAAGCTTGATGTCATCTGCAAATTTGATGAGTTCCCGTTCTATCCCTTCATTTAATCATTTATGAAAATGTTGAAGAGTACTGGGCCTAAGACAGAACCTTGAGATATCTCACTGCATACTTCCCTTCCCTCCATGTAAAAATAGTTCCATTGAAGACTACACAATGAGTGTAGTTGGTCAGCCAGTTACATATCCATCTGGTGGTGACATTGTCTATTCCATATTTTTCTATCTTACTATGAGATTGGTTATGGTCTATTGACCATAATGACTTACTGAATTACTTAATGACTTATTGACCAATGACTTACTGAAGTCCAAGTATACTATGACTACAGCATTTCACTGGTCCACTAATTTAGTCACTTTGTGAAAGAATGGAATAAGATTTGTCAGATTTCCTAATCTGTCTTTCACAGTACTGCTTTTGTTTGGTTGGTCTGTTTCTTCGTTTTGTTAAGAGAAATGCAAAGAATGAATTAAGCAGTTCCACTTTCTCCCTGCTACCTGTTACCTCCTTGCCATCTTCTCCCAATAGTGAATGAATTGTTTCCTTGACTTTTTCATTTTTATATGTTGAAAGGTTTTTTTTTAGCATGCTCCTAATATAAGTCCTATCCCAAAAATAAGGCCGGGAGTGGGCATGGCTAGCACAGGAGGCAGTGAGCGCACGGGGACCAATGGTGTCCGGCTGCAGCCCAGGCAGTGCAGGTAAGTTCAAGTGCTGTGACCACCAAGCGAGCCCTCCAAGCAGAGTGCAGGGAGGAGGTAGGCAATCCAGATGTGCTGCGTGGACACCTGGCTTGCGGGAGGCTCGCACAGCAGCACCGGCAGCAGGCAGAGGCAGAGGCATGGGGGGGAGACAGGCAATCCCAACATGCCATCCACTCCATCCCACCATCTCTTGACTTGCCTACAGCTGCGCCGGGGCAGGCGTCCATGTGGCACATTGGGATTGTCTGCCTGTGCCTATGCCTGCTGCCGGTGCCACCCCATGAGCCTCCAGAGAGCCTCCCAAAGCCAGGCGGCCCCATGGTGCATCCAGATTGCCTGCTTTCCTCCCCAAGTGTCTGCCTCCACCTGCTGCATGGACAGGTAATCAATTCACCTGCATTACACAGGCTGCGCAGCCCCAGAGTGCGCTAGTCAAAAGGCTGTGGTTGCTGCTGGACATTGTCTGGCCCCACACACCTCTTGTACGTGCGCTGGGGTGGGGCACCCAGCCAGGCTGATTACCCTGATACCATGTTTTCCCGAAAATAAGCCCTAATGCATCTTCCGGAGCCAAAAAAAATATATAGACTGGGGCTTATTTTCAGGGAAACACAGTACCATATTTAGAGACGTCCCATCTCCCTCATAGAGAGGTTCCTCATGACAACATACTGTAATAACATAACAACATTAGAGTATTCTGAAATGTAGAAAAATATACAAAAAACAGAACAGATTTTAAGTGCTATAGGTTTAGAGAAAATTTATTCTCATACCAACAAAGCACAACTACTTCTCACTATACCTTCCTTTTGTTTTGCAGTAAATCATTTTATCTAGCTGTGTGGTGAGATGTGGTGACTTATTATGTGAACATAGAATTGTGCTTTGTTAATTCAGGTTAAGGGTTTAGCCTTTGAGTACAAAAATTATAACTAGATTTCTTAAATTCCAGTTTCGGATATCAATCTGATTTGGTCAGATTTTTAAAAATGACTTTTAGTTGTTAGAACATAAGGACAATTGATAAAATGCTGATGAGTTGCTTGACCGAAGTCAGTCAAGAAACCATCTGATCAAACCTTCCCCAGGGCAAATCAGAAGGTACCCAACTGGTTCCAGAGGTCCATACAATTCTCTTTAGGACAGGGAGCAATCTTAGTTTCAGTAAAAGGCAGAATAACAGAGTTGGAAGGACCTTGGAGGTCTTCTAGTCCAACCTCCTGCTCAGGCAAGAAACCTTATACCATTTCAGACAAATGGTTGTCCAATTTCTTCTTTAAAACTTCCAGTGTTGGAGCATTCACAATCTCTGGAGGCAGGTTGTTCCACTGATTAATTGTTCTTACTGTCAGGAAATTTCTCGATTCTGGATTGCTTCTCTCCTTGATTAATTTCCACCCATTGCTTCTTGGATGGAAAGCGCCTTCAGGTGCTTTGGAGAATAGGTTGACTCCCTCTTCTTTGGGGCAACCCCTTAGATTTTAGAACATTGCTATCAGGTCACCCCTAGTCCTTCTTTTCATTAAACTAGACATACCCTATTCCAGCAACTGTTCTTTATATGTTTTAGCCTCCAGTTCCATAATCATCTTTGTTGCTTTAGCAGAAGTAAAATTATTGAAAGAAATATTGTTGAATCAGGAGACCTATTGGTTAATAAATCTTTTCTGGAAAATGTCTATGGAGATTCTCAGTTATCCAGGTCATGGTTGTCTCAAAGGTGCTTTTTTCATGAGGGAACTCATCTAAGAGGCCATCTATATCAAAACTGAACATCCTCTCTCAACAGAGGGGGAGGGATACGACATCATCTATCTCCAGTCTACAACACAGTCCTTCCAACAGTTCCAAGAAGGCTCCACAGTTATTTGCACTACTCAGGTGAACCTGAGGACACAGATAAGCCTCCAGGGGCTTCAATGACTCACTGAAAGAATGCAAATGACCAGCTGTCTGCAAGAAGTATAAATCCTTCCACTCCTCACCATCCAGTCAGAGCTGAAGAAACTTCTTGGATGAGAAGTGAAACGTCTTCAAAGAAAAGCAAGAAAATCCAATTGCCTCATGAAAATGTTTTTGCACTCTTATCTTATAAAATCAAAATATCCCTGGCTGAAATAAATGTTCTCTATTCATTCCAACTGCACTACTGGTAGTCCTCAACCTACGATCACAATTGAGCCCAAATTTTCTGTTGCTAAGCAGAATTTATGTTAAGTGAATTTTGCCCCATTTTATGACCTTTCTTGCCACAGTTATTAAGTGAATCAGTGCAGTTGTTAAGTTAGTAAAATGTTTGTTTAACAAACCTGGCTGCTCCATTGACTTTGCTTGTCAGAAGGTGGCAAGCATGATCCAGGCACAACAGCAGCTGTCATAAATATGGCTCAGTTGCCCAGATTTCAAATTTTGATCACGTGACCATAGGGATGGCTGCAATGGTTGTAAATGTGAAAAACAGTCATAACTTTGAACTGTCACTAAAGAAATGGTTGTAAGTCCAGGACTACCTGTATAAGCCTGTTTTGGGTACTAAAAACTGCTTTCTAATAGGGCAAACAAAGGAAGCACAGGCTTATGGATTCCTCAGCAGTTTTTATTTATCTGAATTGGGTATGGGCCAAGGGATGGGTTCCACTCATATGAAGATGGCCATCTCTAGAAAGTGGTACTGGAACATTTCTTTTCAGGTTTATGCTTGTACCGTCTATATTTCAAATCATTGAAATCGTTTTGGAAATTTACAGGACATTGCCATTGATATGCATATTATTCTATCTTTTCCATCAAATCCAGGTGAAACTCTATGCTGGATATTATTGTAATCCATATTTTCATTGTATGATTGCTTTGTTATGTATCTATTTTGTCTAGTCTGGGGCAAAGATGTTCTATTCTCCTGGGCCTTTTATTGACTTGCCAAATAAAATTTAAAATTAAGTAATTTAGATCTTCAAAAAAAAAATTCTCTAGTTTTGTAAGTATCATTTGAAATAAGAAAAGTATTTTTGCTAATATATTCATTTTCACCGTAGCAATTCTCCCTAACATCGACAATTGCAGATTTTTCCATCTTTCCAAGTCAAGTTTTATTTGGTTTAGTAATTTTATATAGTTATCTTCTTTTTATCATTGAACATCTTGCTGTCAAATATATTCCCAAATATTTAACCTTTTTAACTATTTGTAAATCTATTTTTTCTGACAATTGTTTTTTTGTTGTTTATCTGTAAGATTTTTAACTATCAGTTTAGTTTTTTCTCTATTTATCTTCAACCCTGCTGTCTCTCCAAACTGTTCTATCTTTTCCAATAATTTAGGAATCATCTCTAAAGGTTCCTCTAAGGTGAATACCAAATCATCTGCAAATGCTTGCAATTTGTAGCTTTCACCTTTTATCTCCAGTCCTTTAATTTCTGAATCTTGTCTAATATTTCTGTTTAAAACTTCCAAGGTTAAAATAAATAGCAATGGGGATAATGGACATCCTTGTCTTGTCTGTTTTTTATATCAAAATTCTCTGTATAATCTCCATTTACAATCACTTTTGCTGTTTGTTTATAATATATTGTCTTGATCATATTTATAAACTTTGGTCCAAAATCCATTATATTTAGTTGTTGAATCATAAATTGCCAAGAAACGTTGTCAAATGCCTTTTGAGCATCTAAAAATACTAATGACAATTGCTTTCCTGGATGCATTTCATAATATTCCAATATGTCCATTATAATTCTTAAGTTATTTTTTATTTGTCTCTTTGGTAGAAATCCATTTTGATCTGGGTGGATAAATTCAGTCAGAAATCTTTTCAGCCTCTCAGCTATTATTGAGATAAAGATTTAATAGTCCACATTTAATAATGATATCGGTCTATAGTTTTTTATCTGTGTCAAATCTGAATCCTCTTTTGGTATCAGAGTAATATTTGCTTCTGTCCATGTATTTGGGAGTTTAGCCTCCAATAAAAACTCATTATAGACCTCTTTCTATGGTAAACTTACTATATCTTGTAGACATTTGTAAAACTCTGCCGGGAGCCCATCTGGTCCCGGCGTTTTATCATTTTTTTGTCTTTTTATAGCCTCTGTCAGTTCCGTCATTGTTATTTTCTCATTTAACATAATTTTAAAGTTTTCTGGGATTTTTGGTAAGTTCATTTTTTCCATATATTGAATCATTTTCTCCCATGAAGTTTCTTCTATATCATACAGTTTCTCATAATATTCTTTAATTATCTTTTTAATTGTCTCATTTTTAAATTGTAGACAGCCATTTTCGTCTACTAAATTATTTATCAGTTTTTTCTCCTTCTGTTTTTTAAGCTAGCCATCTTCCTGGTTTATTTGCATTTTCAAAAAAAAATTGCTTCGCTCTTTTAATTTGTTGTGCCAGTTTTTCTGATTCTATTAAATTTAGTTTATGTTTTATTATTTACATTTGTCTTTTCAATACTTTCTTTTGTGGATTTATTTGTAATTCTAATTCTGATTTTTTAAATTCTTCCCTGAACATCACACATTATTGTCTTTTTTTATTATTCTTTTTAGGTTATAGCTGCACCTCGAAAGTATGCTTTAGCTGTATCCCATACGTTTTGCAATGTTGTATCTTCTTTTTTATTTTCTTTGAGAAAAAATTCCATTTCTTTTGTTGCTAATCTTAGTTTTTTCTGTGTTCCTTTCCACGTCATTTTTAAAGGATTATGGTCTGCCCAAATACCTAGTTCTATCTCAATTTCCTGCATATTAATTCTTAATTCAGGTGTCATCCAAATCATATCAATTTTGGACCAAGATTTATGACTATTCAAGTAAAATGTATATTGTAGCTTTTCTAAATTCGATTCTGTCCAAGTGTCTTGCACACCAATTTCATCTATCATGTTGAAAAAAGTTTTAGGTAGTCTCTTTCTTCTTTGTTTTCCTGTTTTGCTACTTTTATAATCTAATGTCCCATCTACTATTGCATTAAAATCCCCTATTAAGCAAATGTTTTGATATTCCATTTCTATTTTTCTATGAAGTTTTTGATAAAATTCTTCTTGCTTATTGTTTGTTGCGTATATTGCTACCAGAAGTATCTGTCTTTGATTTAAAAATATTTCCACCATTACAATTCTTCCTTTCTCATCTGAATAAATCATTTTAGAATCTATTGTCTCTTTCACATATACAGCTACTTCTCTCTTTTTTTGTTGCGCTGGTGCATAGTAGAGTTTCTTAATTTTTGGACATTCCAAAAGTTTATAATATTGGGGTTTTTTTATGTGTGTCTCTTGTAGATAGATTATATCTATATTTAATTTCTGCAATTTAAAAAAAATTCTTTTCCTTTTTGATGGGGAGTTCAATCCATTTATGTTCACTGAAAAAAATCCATTTTCCTTCTCCATTTTGTTTAGTTATATTTAGATCTTGTTGATCTGGTGGTTCTCTGCTCTCTTGCCATTCCTTCAGTCTCTTGGTCTGTCTTCTCTTTCTCTTCTTCAATTTGTTTAATTATTTCCTCTGTTGCTTGTTCTATCTGTTTCTGGACTTCTCTATCCTTTTGTTGGTATTGTGTTCTTTCTTCAAGAAATGCTCTATTTCTTTCATAGAAGTCTTCTGCCTTCCAGGTTGAGTCCAATCGATATCTTGTGTTGTTCCAGTTAATTAAGATCCCTTCTGGCATTAACCATCTAAAGTTTACACCTTTTGCAATTAGCTTTGTAGTCAGAAAATGGTAGTGTTTTCAGGTGTCCATTATACTCTTAGGAATCTGCTTCAACACCACAATTTCCCTATTTCTATATTGTAGTGGATCATCTCAGACTCTTTTCAGTATCTCATTCCTCATTGTTTTCTTTACAAATCTTATGTGAACTTCTCTAGGCACTTTGTGTCTTCTCACATAGCTTGAATTCATTCTAAATATCACATCAATCTCCAGTTGCATCTCAACTCTATCTATTTTCAGGGCCTCAGCCAATAAGTTAATAATCACTTCCGCTGTATCTTCCTCCTTATCTTTAGGTATATTCTGGAATCTTAGATAGTGCATGGTTTTCTCCATTTCCAAGGCGGCGACCGCTTCTTCTAAGCTTTGATTTGCTTGTTCTAGCCTTTCATTTTCTTCCATTATTCCCTCCATTTTTTCATCAGTTTCTTCTGATTTATCTTCCATTTTCTGAATTCTTCGTTCATTTTTAGCAATCATTTGTTGATGAGCATCAAACTATGTCTTTATATCAAGTATTTGCTCATTTAGCTTATCTAAAAAATTTTTTGTCTCTTCATGATTCTTCTTTATTGTTTCTTGAATTAATTGTAATGTGGCTTGCATTTCTTTTTGGAAATTGTTTGTTTTTTCTCGTTATAACATTGTTTCAATGGATCACTAACTTGCTGGGCTAGATGTCCCAGAGGAGGGTGCAGAAGAAGTTTTTTTTTGTAATTTTGGTAAGATTTGGCGCATTCATTTTTCAATTAGTCAGGTTTTGTAAATCCACAGAAAAAACAAAACAACAACAACAAACCATCTGCTTTAGGCTATAATCCAGCCATAAAAAAAGCCAACTGCTTTAGGCCAATCCAAATATTCCAGTCAATTCAAAGGTATAAAAAGCCCGCTATCTCCAAGTTGTTTCTTTAATAATTGTATCCAGAGTCAGGAGATATGATTATACCAAACCTTTTCTAGCATAAAGTCACACAAAGTCCTTTTTGTTTACAACAGATGTTAATCCAAGGTCAGCAGTTTCTCTAGTTCTTTTTATATTGTTGTAGTGCCTTCTTCCTACCACTAGATGTCCTCATTTAACTGTAATGTCTATATCCAGGTTTAAAAAACTTTTCAAAATACTTTCTCATGGAAAATAAACAGAGAAATTTTCCGAAATCATAAGTTAGTGAAGTTTTCTTTATATCAGTCCCAATTTCATTTCTATATATTTTTTTGTATTCCTTAATTTCGTTCTCCCATTTAAGATTTTTCACCGCTTTTAACTCCCTTCTTCCAAATCCTCCTGGGGCTTTTGCTTTTGGAAATTGTCCAATCCAGGGATTTATATTTGTAAATCCATAGGGAAAAGAAATAAAAAGCAGTGTCACCCAGATCTCAATACGTTACTGAAAATCAGCTATTCAGCAGCATGCCGCATTGTTCGCTTCTTTTCCGGCTGTCTATGACTCGGGCGGTCTGTGTAATTGCTGGCAGCCTTTCTCCCATCTGTTTGAAGGGGTTCCTCAGTTCGATTGGGCTGACCGACGTCAGCTCCAAGCTCCCAAGGCTTCTCTTCCTCCTCGTCACCTCTCCAGTGCTACTTTCTGACCCCTTGGGGTCTCCGGACAGAGCAAAATTGGACTAGGAAACCAGAGCCCTGGATTCTTTCGTCCGTGCTGTCATGACACCAAACTGGATGTCCACCTGATGGACAAACTTGCTTGGATTCATTCCTAGTTGGAACCTGTGCATGGGAGATCCATGTGAGATGCTTGAAGATTTTGCCCAATTATCTGGGAATAGTTTGATTCTGTTTGATCTGCTGAAGTGGACAGGTCCTCTATGTTGTCAGTGCAACCATCTGTCAGTCAGATCCTTATCTCTCCTGGTTGGTGAAAGCCTCCAGGATGATGAACGCTAGAAGGGTTTAGGCAGTGCTAAATTCCTCACAGCAGAAGGCGACCCCCACCTAAAAAAATAAGATCTCTTGATCCCATCTGCCTGGACAATTTTCATCCAGTTTCCCACCGTCCCTTTTTAAGGAAGGTGGCAGAGAAGATGGCTGCTTGGTAGCTTCATAGGGTCCTGGATGAAATGGATTATCTTCACCTCTTCCAGTCAGCATTCAGGACTGGTTATGGGACATAAACAACATTAGTCACACTTGTGGATGATCTCTGGTGAGAGCAGGATGGGGGTAGTGCAACCTTCCTTGCTTTCCTTGACCTCTCAGCAGCTTTCAGTACCATTGACCATGGTGTTGTTTTGAACTGGCTACAGCTGGGTCTTATGCTGATTTGGCTCCAATCAGTGTTGATATGGACCAGTCCATGGCAGCTCCTTGTGGCAATCCCAGGGCACCATACTTTCTCCATTCCTGTTTAACTTCTAAATAAAGCTGCTGGGTGAGATTATCCATAACCATGGATTAAAGTATCATCAGTATGTATATGATACTCAACTCTATATTTCCACCCTGGTGACCCAAATGATGCTGTCACTGCCCACTCACGGTGCCTGGAGGTTGTGGGGGTCTGGATGGGAGGCATGTTTTGACTGAACCCTGGCAAGACCAAAAGGACTTAAGTGCATAGTGCTTCAAGATCTGGAACTTTAACATCTTTAGTTGTGGATGGGCTTGCACTACCCCAGACAGACCCAGTGCACAACTTGAGAGATCTCCTGGACTCATGACTCCTGCTTAAAAAGCAGGTGACAGTTGCAGCTAGAACCTTTGCATAACTCCATATTCTGTGCCAGTTGAAACCTTTCTCAGATTGGGGATCAGGCATTCAAGATGTCAGTCTCATGCTTGGACTATTGCATGCCTGAAGAGTATTTGGAAGCTACAACTGATGCAGACTGCAGCAGTATGGGCAGTTCTTAAGGCCTCTAGGGTGGCCC
This sequence comes from Azemiops feae, assembly GCA_023970755.1. NCBI lineage: Eukaryota > Metazoa > Chordata > Lepidosauria > Squamata > Viperidae > Azemiops > Azemiops feae. The sequence goes on along the minus strand of JALGBA010004150.1, from coordinate 400,617 downwards.
ATGTTATATTGCTCTTCCATGAGCCACATTGGCTGCCAGGTTTGCTTCCAGGTGCAATTCAGTGTTGGTTATTGCCTTTAAAGCCCTTTATTGTGTACAGTAGGTCCAGGTAATCTGAAGAACCATCTCATCCCGATGGAATTGGCCTGCCCCACCTGTGCCGGAGGAAGAAGCATGTGGACCCCATCAGTCAAGGAATTTCTGCTATTGGGGCCCAGGAGAAGATCATTTTCTTCCCTTTGGAACATCAAACCCCACCGAAGCGAGATCTGCACCCACCCTGCTGACCTTCCATAAGGACTTGAAGACCTGGCTCTGCAGTTAGTCTGGGACCCCACCAAGGGTGCACCATTCTGGAGGTGGCTATTGGATTAAGAAAAGCCCCACCCCTCTGTGGGTACTTTGTGCTCCCCTCCTCCCTTCTTTTAACTGTACAGGTAGTCCCTGACATATAACCACAATTGAGCACAAATTTCTATTGCAAGGCAGTTGTTAAGTGAGTTTTGTCCCATTTTATAACTTTTTGGCACAGATTATGTGAATCACTGCAGTTGTTTAGTGAATCATGCAGTTGTTAAGAGAAAGTCTGTCTTCACTCTTGCTTGCGGAATGCTGGCTGGGAAGGTTACAAATGGTGATCACAGGACCTCAGGCAGTGCAACTGTCATAAGTACTTGCCAGTTGCCAAGTGTCCAAATTTTGATCACGTGGCCATGGGGATGCTGCTAGTTGTTAGTGTGAAAATTGATCATAAGTCACTTTTTTCAGTGGCGTTATAATTTTGAACAGTCACTAAATGAATGATTTAAGTTGAGGACTACCTGTAATTATTATTGTTGTTATTTATTGTTTTATCATTTTAATGCCTGTCAGTTCTAATGTTTGTAAACCGTCTAGAGTCATCTCTAGATGATATGGGCAGTACATAAATCAAATAATAATTTAACATTTTGATTTAAATCTACATTGGCTCTTTATTTTAATGGCTTGCTCAACTTAATTTTTTATTTGCTTTTAATTTTAAAATGTTAGATAAGTTTCTTAAATATTAATTGAAAATATTTGTACATAAAATTGTATTAGAGAATTTTAAAAGTAAAATTAATTTTCATTAGATTTTACTGTTTGTGGGATTTTTCTATATAAAATAAGTCATTTATGTTTTTATTTCATTGAACGTGATCCCACATGTAGAAATAGTCTCTAGTAATTAGACAAAAGTCAGTAGAGTTATTAACCAAAAAAGCTGGATGGAACATTCTAATTTTAAAATAACATCTTTTTGATTACTACTTGCTTGAGAATAAAACAAACTTAAGGGTTTGCTATTCTGATGGTCTGCTTAAAAAACTTCTCATAAAATCTGGCCACCTACAGTGAAAATGCTTCCTTGAGCTTCCAGATATGCTGGAAAGGCAAGTACTGTATTACTATCTCTAGTTAACAAATTGTGAAAATCTGGATCTTTGGCTTGAACATCAGATCATTTATGCTAAGATTCACTAAATCTAAATGTTTCTGGGCCTAAAAGTATATTTTCAGAACTTCCTCAAAATTGTATATTTGTGCAATCCTCTTGAAACAGTAAGATAGGCACTAAAACTCACTCTTTAATGTAATTTGGCTCGATATTTTCTCGTGGAACTAATACTATTATTTTTTTAATTGCCCTTGAAGAATTATCGCTCTTTTCTAACATTAAATAAAAACCCTAACTCTTTTTTCAAATTAAACATTAACAAATTTAAAACTGTAATCCTTTCTTTCAAACATGAGCATGAGCTGTTACAATTGAATTCAGATGAAGCTTTTTCCAAAAAACAATATGAATGGGAATTTATTTTGAATACCAAATCTGAGCTGATCTCAATCCAAATATTCTTAATTTATCCACGAATTTAGGGAGAATACTATTAAGTAATTAGGACCTAGAAGTTCTACCAGTAGATCAAGATTAATCTTCTGCCCATTCCTTCCACATGTAAATATTTTATAGGCATTTCTCTCTATAAATACAATATTATTATATTCTGAGCTTGTCCAGAGTTGCTATGTTAGAGAGATTGGCAGCATGGAAATCCAATAAATATAATAAATATGAAAAATGTGCAAAATGCATAATGTGCAAAGGCTAACTCTAAGAATAACAATATTATTAATATTCTCAATGGTAAGGTACATTATTATACTTTGGTACGCTACCAAAATGTACTACACTACTTGGTATACTATTATTTAACTAATATATGAAGTAGTGTCAGTGGGAAACATGGCTTCCTGCTGAAAACATTCATCCACTGTTATACCTGAAAAATGGCTTCAATCAGTATTGTTTTCTCCCACTTAAGTTCATTTTGAGTTTCAAAAGATTTCTTGGAGTGGGTTTAAATCATTATACACAGGAGATGTTTGCCAGAAGTGCATTTGTCAAAATATTAAAATCCTCTCACATTGATATTCCTAAGGAAATACAGATGTTTTTTGTTAATAATGCAAGGAAACATGGAATTTGTACACTGGTTTGTTTCATACCTTTTGAACTAGCTTAACTGAGCAGCAATGCTTCCTTAGGCGACAAGTTATATCTGAAACCATAACATACCTGTACTTCTTATAACTACATACTTAAGTGTTCACTCTTCATATATTAATCCTAGCACAATGTATTCAAGACTACATTAACATTTTGATGGAATTAAAATCCAAGGAGCAATTTTACCAGGACAGAAATGAGATTAATTGGGAACATACTAAAAAAAAATTCAAAAGAAAGAATTGCACAATCAATTATAAGTTAAAGAATTGCCTCTATCAAATGATTGATCTTTAGTGCATTAGTGCTACCATGATACAGGAATTTTATTTTAAAATTATAATATAAAAACAATTTGAATTTTCAAGCACACGTTTTTATTCCTATACAAGCTCTTACAAACATTTGAAGTTATTTAAGAATTTCCCCACTTATGCTTATAACATTCTCAGCTACTTTTGATTGGAAAAAAAAATCATACAACAATGGACATTGAACATACTCAATACTAGTGTTATTGAAGCATTCCATTAATTTTTTTATAACATGTCCCTTGTATTGGACACAGTTGCTTCTTTCACAAGTGAGGCAAGAACATTTTTATATCTGTCTAGTACCGTCTGAGCAGAAGGTCTTTCAGATGCATTTTTTTTACATGCTGCATGTATACTGAATAAGTGAAATCTGACAAGATCACTCCCATCGACATCTCCCAAAAGAAAGTTAGAAACATCAGGGATTTTCCATATGTCTATCATTTCATTATAGGGAGGCATGAGATGGTCTTCAAAAGGTACTTCTTTTCCATATGGCCATAGCTGCTCAGGAGCAACCCATTCACCTTCCAGTTCCCGATGACCACACTTGATCAATTCACCAGCCCTCCTATTCAAGAGTGGCAAGGCATCCAAGTCATTCACAACCACATGAAAGCTGCTGGTCAATAAGTATTGTGACAGTGTTTTATTTAGATCACTGGAGTCACACATAACAAAAGTGCCAAGGGGGTTGTTGTGTAAAAAATGGATAATGCTCACATAGCCTATAGCAAGCAGAAATCTGTTATGCCATGTATTGTAGTTTTTATATTTTGCAAGGTTCAATATCTCATTGACATTTTCCAAAGATCCAAATGGGTGATACTCGGTAAGAATCATGAACTCCTTTTCACAATATCCAAGGAGTTTGACCACATGCTTGCTTTGTAACTTTTTTAGTGTCTGAAGCCCATGAATAAAGTCTTCTTGTAACTCTGGCACAGTTAGCTGGGAAAGTGCCACTTTGTTTTCTTTCCACTCAGAAAGAAAAACCTAGAAAGAAAAGGGGAGAGGAAGAGAAATATGCATATGTATCTCACACATACAGCCACTAATGTTCACTATTATTTAAACATGCTATTCATTTTCTGAGTTGCTGGGATCCACACCTTTACTAAGCATCCAGTTATAACAAAGGCCACTATATGTCATTATTTCAAAACAGATCATGCATAAGAGAAAACTAGTCAGTAGCATTTAAGTAAATTTGTGTTGCTTACAAAGGTGGGTCAAATCCATCTATAATCATATCTATAAACAGATATGGAGTGTTTTCTATAAATGAACAAGAAATTGTTTTATTACAGTACATATACATACATCTCTTCCCAGGTTTTATTTGATAGAGATTGGTATATTTTAAAGTATAGTACCCTTATTTACATTTCTAAATATCTAATTGTCTCCTTCCAAATGTTAGCTTAGAATATTTTTCTGTCTTTATGAAATGGGTGGGTTTTGCATACAGCTCAGCTCAGTCATACTCAGTGTCTATAAAGCTAAGAAACTTGAAAAGATTCCACTGAGCTCTTCTTTTCCCAAGTAAGTGGAAAGAGAAGATGGAAAAAGCAGCTGGGAATTAAAATTCAATTGTTTTCTAATCCAGGTGGTAACAGCACCATTTGGCCATGCCTAACTTTGACCTTCAAAGAGGAGAGTTCATTTATCAATCTAGTAATCAGTGCCAATTAGATGTAAATAACACAAGAAAAATTAGTAAATACCATGTCTATGCCTTATCTCAACAAAAACATTTTGTTTAGAAATAAATACTTCAGTAAATGTAAATTACTGTATTATAAGCACTTGCATATAAATGTGTATTTATTTTTAGACATCCACATTCCTCTGGAATCATCAGCATTTAGTTATAAAACAATTTCATTTTAGAGTGAAACAGAAATGCGTGTAGCATGTTATTTAGAGCTTTTTCCAATAGAAATATTAAGAAAATCAATTTCTTCAGCAGCATCTTCATGGAAAGGGGAATTGACTATAGTAATGTTGTGCTGATATGACAGAAACTCTACCCTTTTGTAAATGTGTTGTGACTGCTTATCTATACAAAACAATGTAATATTGCTTCCATCATTTTGACAACAGCAATAGATTCTGAGAATGCCTATGCATCTCTCTGTAGATTGGGGTTATCATTAGTCACAAATGGAGATCTGGAAGTCCCAAATGTGCTTTTTCACGAGGCAACTGGACTTTCTTTTTTCTCTTTGAAGGCGTTTCACTTCTCGTCCAAGAAGCTTCTACAGCTCTGACTGGATGGTGAGGAATGGAAGGATTTATACTCCTTGCTGATAGCTGGTCATTTATACTGCAAGGAGTATAAATTCTTCCATTCCCCACCATCCAGTCAGAGCTAAAGAAGCTTCTTGGATGAGAAGCAAAACGTCTTCAAAGAGAAAAAAGAAAGTCCAGTTGCCTCGTGAAAACGCACATTTGGGACAACCATGACCTGGATGACTGAGAATCTCCATAGACATGGGGAATGCACAGAATATTTTATTATGTTTGAGTCCATTAGGTTATACAAACCCTTTTTACAGCTCCCTCACCCACATATTTCAGTTTACGGACTTCTCTTTTGATAGCCTTGCAAGACAACCATGGTGAGCAATTCTTCATAGTTCCTAATTTGAAATTGCCATGTGGACAGAAATTTTGCTCAACGTTGGATTCTCCATTGGAAAAATATACATTGCCGAGGTATTGGTAGAGAAACAAGATCACAAGCAGCACAGTTAAAAGCAAAAAGAAGGGTAAAAGGATCAGCTTTTGCTTAATATCACTTTTTAAATCACAAGCCTTTTTTGTCCATGTTGTAACTATCATCTTTCATAATTTCTGAAACATAAACAGTAACAAATTATTAATTGAACATAACAAACCAGCAAAAGGGGTGATGGTCAAGCTAAATATTTCAGAATATTTTTTATACTGTCAGGATTTTATTTTTGTGCATAGCAATCCTGTGGTCTCAAAAAAACTAATATAGCAAAAAATATACATATAAAATGAGTTAATGTTAAGGTGATATAGTTACTTTCATAAATCATGATCTATTGAAACAATTCTGCACACATGGGAAAAATATGCTTTGATCCAATTTATTCAAATGCTAAATACACATCTATTTGCATCTGTTTCACTGATTGATATTAGATTCAATTAATATTTTCATTTAAAGAAACCAAATAATTTCAAATTATATTTGCTGAAGCAAAATATTCCATTCCTTCTAGAGAACACGATGAAATGTATTAAGGGAACATATGTACACATCACTAGTGGAGCTACAAAAGGAAAGCAGAAGATTTTGTTCATGACTCGGTTCTGTTCTTCAGTTACCTAAGAACTTTACTGTACCTTATAGGTATCCTGATGAACAATAAAGCTTGTTTGACTATCAAATCCTATGGATCTCTGCTAGAAATCATTAATGAATGTTTTCATCATTGGTATTACCCCAATTCCAATATTTTAAGTCCTGCTGGCTTTAATGATTTCAGCAGGAAATATTTACTGTCAATAGTACTGTATACATGACTATTGACAAATAGTCTAGCTGAATTCACTAAGGCTTTCAAATAAATTTTAAAAATTTATAAATTTAAGCGTATAATGAAAACAAAACAAATATACATTCATGGAGGCCACATTCTTTTCTAATTGTTTTTTTTTAATCTGACTATTTCTCGGGGAGTTTTGCGTGTTTTCACAACTTCTTCTTAGAGATAGTTTTATATAGAGAATGAATGTAATGGAATATATTTCTACCGATATGCCTAAATTAATGTATAGAAACAGATAGGGTCTGGAAAAACTGAGTAAAAAAAAAATTAAAAATCTTTCTGCTTTGCAGCATCCCAGAAATTCTAGGCAGAATGAAATAAACAATTATTCAATAGATTTGTCCTATCGTACTAGGCTTACCTGTTTCCTATCTTTACAGCTTATATATTGTTATCAATATCGGCATAATACAATCCCAGTATTCTCTGCTTTGAGCCACATGAGTTGTCCGTCGTTTGCGCATAGAGATAAAACAGTGTAGAGTCACATATCCTCTTGCTTTAGTCTTTCAGATTCTGATTGAAATGTAAAGCCTTTCTGCACTGAAGTGAACAGATGAAACTTATTTCTATTTATTTCTTAACAAGAAAATTTGGAAAACTAAAAATATAGTTGGTTGACTTTTACTACAAACTTGTGCATTAATACAACTTAGATCATTTTGGGACATTTAAATGTTTTTAGATATATATATTTGAATGGACAATATGTACATTGTATTACCATAGCTTCTCAGAGCATCCAAATAACAGTCCTTTACTCGCTAGTTCATGCTTTGTCTCTTTCCGTCCATATCTAAAATCTTAATATGATTTTTTTGGACATTAAAAATGCAAAATAGAAATGCTTAACTAAAAAATGTACAATAAAGTGCATTCAGAAAGTATTCAAATCCCCTTCACATTTGTCAATTTTGTTATGTTGCAGTCTGATCCTACAATTGTTGAAATTCATTTTTTTCTCATTAATCTATACTCAGTATAGACAAAGTGAAACAGAATTTTAGAAATATCTGTAAATTTATTAAAAAGGAAAAAAAACCTGAAATATCACATTGGCATAAGTATTAAGACTGTTCACTAATACTTTGTTGAAGCACCTCTGACAGCAATTACAGCCTTGAGTCTTTTTGGGTATGACACAACAAGCTTTGCACACCTGGATATTCCGCATTCTTCCTTGCACATCCTCTCAAGTTCAGGTAGGATGGCGACCGTTGGTGGACCGCTATTTTTCAGGTCCCTCCAGAGATGTTCAATAGGGTTCAAATCAGGGCTCTGACTGGGCTACTCTAGAACATTTACAGAGTTGTTCCTAAGCCACTCCTGTGTTGTCTTGACTGGTGCTTAGGATCATTGTCAAGTTGGAAAATGAACCTTCGGCACAGTGTGAGGTCCTGAGTGCTGTGGAACAGGTTTTCATTGAGGATATCCCTGTACTTTGCTCCATTCAGTTTTCCCTCAACCCTGACCAGTCTCCCAGTCCCTGCTGCTGAAAAACACTCCCACACCATGATGCTGCCACCACCATGCTTCACTGTTGGGATATCAGGCAGGTGATGAGCGGTGCCTAGTTTCCTCCAGACATAATGTTTAGAATTGAAGCCAAACAGTTCAATCTTGGTTTCATCAGACCAAAGAATCTTGTTCCTCACAATCTGAGAGTCCTTCAGGTGCTTTTTTGCAAATTCTAAGCAGGCTTTCATATGTTTTGCACTGTGAAGAGGCTTCTGTCTAGCCACTCTGCCATAGAGCCTATATCTTGGAGGGCTGGAGTGATAGTTGTCCTTCTGGAACTCTGTCCCATCTCCACACAGGATCTCTGGAACTCAGCCAGAGTGACCATTGGGTTTTTGGTCACCTCTCTTATTAAGGCCCTTCTCCCCTCATTGCTCAGTTTGACCGGTCGACCAGCTCTTGGAAGAATCTTGGTTGTGCCAAACTTCTTCCATTTGAGAATTATGGAGGCCGCTGTGCTCTTAAGAACCTTCACTGCAGCAGAAATTTTATTGTAGCCTTCCCCAGACCTGTGCCTTGCAATAATCCTGTCTCTGAGCTCTGTAGGCAGTTCCTTTGACCTCATGGCTTTTGCTCTGCTACAGTATGCATTGTCAGCTGTGAGACCTTCTATAGAGAGGTGTGTGCCTTTCCAAATCTTGTCCCAATTTAATTTACCACAGGTAGACTCCAATCAAGGTGTAGAAATATGTCTGCCATGATCAAGAGAAATGGGGGGCACCAGAGCTAAATTTCAAGTATTGTTGCAAAGGATCTGAATAATTATGCCACTGTGATAATTCATTTTTCTTTTTAATAAATTTACAAACAATTCTAAAATTCTGTTTTCATTTTGTCATTATGAGATACTAAGTGTAGTTTAATGAGAAAAAAAATAAATTTCAACAACTGAAGGATCAGGCTGCAGCATAACAAAATTGACAAAAGTGAAGGGGGTCTGAATACTTTTTGAATCCACTGTACGTTCCGTAGATCTTTGCTGCCTTTAACCTTCCACAATTCTTTCCCCATAATTCTAATGTGTTATGAAGTTTTATTTTCACTCCATTTTTATACTAAGATATGCCTCTGTCTATATTTTCCTGGGTATGTATAGAAGCAAAAAATGGTCATGAAAAAAATTATTCTTGAATGCTTGTATGACACTGCTACATGAAGCAATTCATAACTTCTCACAAATATTTGCTCTTTAGAGATATTTCTTTACAGACATTTCTTTTATATATTAACTCCTTTAGGTGATTTCAATAATAAAGTTTTATTGCTGCTACCAGTTTCTTTCATTATTACAAAGAAATCCAAATATCCATATTGTGATAGGATGGGTTCTTCAAAAGAATGCCAACTTTGTCTTTTAAGTCATGCCAGAATTCCAACATTTGTGTGTGTATGTTGATATACCTCTGACACGATTGTTAATAAAAGGAGTTGAAATATTATATTATGCTACTGTTTTCCTATTTGCCAGATGTACTGGGCACATTTGGTCTGTTAAGGTTCAGACATGATAACTATCAAGAAAATGATCTGCTTGGGTCAACCACTATTTAAAATTTAATAAATTGAGATAAGAGCTTCATATACATGAAATTATGACCAATCTAAAATATGGAATGGAAAGCACTGTGGTTCAAACTGAGTTAGGAGAAAGAACCGTGCTGTAATTATACAAACTCTAAATTTAAGCATTATTACTTGTATCATTCCAATGAAAGTACAGTCATTAATTGCTATAACAGTATAGCAAAAGATGTCCTTGGTCCACCTACATGCTGTGGGATGTCACAACAAAAGTGTAATATACTAAAGTAAATAAATTTGTTAAATATTAATCATTAAAAGTATTATAGGTTGTGAGTTTATTTTGTAAGTATCGAGCTGAAATGTATAATTAAAATTGTATTGGAAATGTATTCTCTAGACTAGAGCAGTGTTTCTCAACCTTGACAACGTTGATATGCGAAGACTTCAACTCCCAGAATTCCTCACCCAGCATGAAGTTGAAGTCCTCGCAACCTAACTGCTCAGAAATCAGAAATTTATCAGAAATGACCGCAGTGATTTAAAACAGACATCAGAAGGAGCAGAAATATTTAAAATTGACAAACGGCAAAGCCTAAAGCCGCGTGAATGAAAAAGAAAAAAAGTTTAATTAAGTCTGGTCACTCGAGCCCCGCTTTCACGGCCTTCGCCGCTCTCTTCAGTGGTCAAGACCACCTTACTCTACACAACTGCAGCGATTATCCAATAGCAGCACCGGTCGCTGTTTCGTCCCCAAATATCGCGGAGCGCGCGCGAGGCGGGGGGAAGAAACAGAGAGCAGGAAGCAGCCTCCTCCTCCTCCTCCGCTTTCGAGCAAACGAGGAATAGAGGCAGCGAGTATGGTGGCGTCGGATTGTCGGGGCCGCTCGGCTGCCTATCTCGGGGGGGCCCTTATCGCGCTCCTTGTGTCGGGCTTAGCTCAGCCCCACGGTAAGCTTTGTCTTCCCCGCCGCAGTATCTCCCCTCGTACCTCGTAAGCGCTGCCTCCTTCGGTCCTTCGCAGGTCTAGCGCAGCAGAATTCCTTTGCTTTCTGTTTTGCCCAGTGAAAAGAGGCTCGACTCGAGAAGAGCTCCCTCAGCGGTGGGGAGGAGGGAGAGAAAGAAAGGAAGGAAGGCCGCCCCGCTTTTAGCCAATGGCTTCATCATGCCTTGCTTGCAGTTTACTGTATTATTTTCTCTCTCTGAAGACATTAGGAGATGTTTAGAAACCACAATCAAAAACTAAAGTTGCACTTAAATCCAATGCCTAAGATAAAAAAGCTGTGGACCAGTTCTTCTTCACAATTCATCTGGTCAGGAGGGATCTTGTTGGCTCTGTCGTATTCACCCTAGTCTCCAGCTTTTGGCTAGTGATCATACTTGATGTCCTACCTGTCCCTAAATCACAGCTTGCTTCTCTGTCCGAATTAAGTTACCAATTTTGCAAATGCTAAAAAATTAGGGATATCATAACAAGACATCCAATAGCACTTTGACTCCACCTTGTGGTTGTGTATATTATCTAATGTAGACCAGATGTGTCATTCCTATCAACTATTTGCTTACTTATTTCGTTTTCTACTTCTGCTTTCACTCAGCTATGGTCTTCCTGATATATAAATCTAAATTGCAAACGAGGAAATTGTGTTTTTATATGTGAATTTATCTTCAGTTTAACAAGGAAACATTTTTTCAAAAAATATTCTTCAGCAATGAGGGCTTTTCTCTTAATTTTTTATTTTCAAAAATAATAAATATTCATTATTTATTAATCAAAATTAAATTAATTCCAGGCTTAGAAAAGTATTTTAAGGAGAGGATATGAAGGATATGGAATAGCCTTCTGTTACATCTGTTACAATTTTCTGGAGGTTAGTTAAGACAAAACCTTTGGAGAGTATGTAGCAGTTGGTATGTTATTTGTTATCTTGGTTAGTAATGGATACATCAGTATTATTATTAGGCAGTTTATTATATTGGTTAATTATGTTATTGCTATATAATGCAATATTCAGCTATGTTGGTAAGAATTACTTGGTATAAAGAGAACATATAACAATCACATTATACTGCTGGTTATGTTTTCCTTTCTGAAATGTTTTTTGAGACCTCAAAGTACACAAGAAAAAAAGAGACAATTCCAGGATTCTCAGTTTTTCCAAACCAGCTAGACAAAAATACCCAATTCTGATTTTTTTTAATACATAAATATTAAATCACCTTCATTTTTAATTCTAGATATATCCAGACGGCCTCTGTGGAACTTGAAAATGGATCAAGCTTTATTACAAATTCATAATGAGCTGCTCATTGACAACTTGTCCATTTGTTGGGTCTCAGATTATTGTTATGAGGTAATTAAAATCTTGAGGGGAGGGGAAAGTCCTATAATCAAAATACCTGTAAAATGATTCAAATTAGATAAAATGCTTCATCTGAGTCAAACTGAGATTCATACTTGTAAACCATGATTCATGTTTGAACTGAGTGACAGTTATGGAAGAAAACTGGTCTAATCAGAAGCAAATATATTTAGCTAGTCCAATGAAATACATTTTATTTTAGATACTAGAATTCTGAATATATAAAATCAAGGTAATTTTAAAATCTTAGAATATAATTGTATAGCTTCACCCAATAACTATTTCTTTTAGAATAAATCACATTGTTTATTCTAGATCCAGTAACCCTTCTATTTGTTTTTAATTTTAAAGATAAGAATATTGGTTCACCTATAGCAAGGCAAATCAATTTGTAATTTTTCCTCATTTTTTAGTGTTTGCAACAGGAGTTGATTTCTATCCAGATGAACAGAACATCCAAAGAAACTCACATTGTAGCTATTGATACTCAGCATGCCCTCACGCTGATGGTCAATCATTTTAAAGAAGAACTGTGCAGGTTAGTCCTTTTAAGATGCATAGCTTCTGCTCTTAGAGAAATCACAGAAGTATTGTAAGTAATTTATTTAGATAATTTATCCAAAAAGGGACTGGAATGTCTATTTAGATATATTATTTAATTTTATACTAAAACATTAATGTTATGTAAACAAAATTCAACAGGCAGCAGTAGTTGCTGGCTCTATAACATATCCAAACATCTGTGAAAAAAATATTAGAGATAATAAATGGTAGGATAAACGGTTCAAAGATAAAAATCACTAAATCACTGCAAATGAAATGATAAGTATAATACGAGGAAAGTGAACATATTGAGAATTGTTGAGATTTGCATATGTTCCATAAGCATACATATCAATAAGAAAACATCCAAGTATATTCGTAGTGCTTAAAGCTCTCTGTTTCTTTAGTGCTTATAAAATGCTCGAGTATGTTGGAGTCTCCCAGCTTGGTGAGCAGTAATAGCATTTTCTGTGAGACGTATGAAACCTCTTCCTTAAGAATTTTGATAACCTCATGTATCAAATATTAACACATCTGGAAAACCTGGACGACTTTAAGGTTATGTTTAATGGAGTTGTTTATATTTAGTTCTTTTAAACTTTTAAGGGCACTAACTTTATTCATATGTTGTCAGAATTGTTCTAACTTGATCTAATTTCACAAGTATTTTTTTCTCTTTACTGTCTCTAGGATTCATTATCATTTTGGAGAATATGGAAACTATTCCTTAAGAATTAGGCATCTCCAGAGCAGCATCACAAACATTACATGTGATATAGTTATCAATCAAAGTCATCTCAACAGCTATCTCCGTATGTTACTTTAAACTTTTATGACTTGTTTGTTAAAATGTTTGCCTTAATTCGTTTAGAAAACTGACTAGTTGTTGTATAGTCATGTTTGGCTTAACTATTTCTATTTAAGTGTGCTATCCCATCTCAATTCACTCTATATCCTATGAACAAGAAGAACCTAAAACTTGCAGAGTGGAAATCTGCTAACTAACTCTGAGGTCACTTTTGAACATTTCAGCCTCTTTTCTCCCATACTTGATAATATTATAAATAACTTTTACAGGCTTCAACAATGGGTCAGCTGTAGCATTATATTCAGCTATGATGAGTACAAGGTTCTGCATTGGACAGGAAAAATTAGACAAGACATGGGGAGACATGATTTGGCATGAAAAAAATGTAGGACACCAGATGAGCATTAGCTGAATTAGTGGAAGCATTCCATCCAGGTTATGGGAGGTAATGGTTTTATTTTATTCTGTGCTGATAAGGCCACTCTTGAAGCACTGTGTCTATTTCTGGGCACTCCATTTTAAAAGGAAGAACATGGAATATCTTTGGTAGTTATTCTCTGTTGAAACTTGGAATACAAGAAAAACTAATAGGTTGAAATTAAAGAATTTACCTGAATATTAGGAAGAATTTTCTAAGAATTGAGCAATAGACTTAGTCTGCCTAAAACAGTGGTAAGCTATCCTAAGAGCCATGGTTGTGCAGAGGTTAGAATGCAGTATTGCAGGCTGACTCTGCTCACTGCACAGGAGTTTGATCCTGAATGGCTTAAGGTTGACTCAGCCTTCCATCCTTCCGCAGTTGGTAAAATGAGGACCCAGATTGTTGGAGGCAATGTGCTGACTCTGTAAACTGCTTAGAGAGGGCTGTAAAGCACTATGAAGGGGTATATAAGTCTAAGTGCTGTTGTTATTGCTGTCCCCTCGTGGTTTTGAAAAGTTAACAATAGACAAAATTAGTGCACCAGATATAATTTACTTGAACTTCAGTAAGGCATTTGATAAAGTAGATCACAACCTACTACTTGGTAAGATAGAAAAATGTGGGTTAGACAGCATCACCACCAGATGGATTCGTAGCTGGCTGACCGGCCATATTCAGCATGTGGTCCTCAATGGAACTGCATCTACATGGAGGGAAGTGTGTAGTGGGGTGCCCCAGGGCTCTGTTCTGGGCCCAGTGCTCTTCAACATCTTCATCAATGATTTGGATGAGAAGATAGATGGGGAACTCATCAAATTTGCAGATGATACCAAGCTGGCAGGAATAGCCAACACTCCAGAAGATAGCTTTAAGATACAGAAGGATCTTGACAGACTTGAACATTGGGCACTATCTAACAAAATGAAATTCAATGGTGAAAAAAGTAAGGTTCTACATTTAGGCAAGAAAAACCAAATGTACAGGTATAGTATAGGGGGTACCTTGCTCAATAGTAGTAAATGTGAGAGGGATCTCGGAGTCCTAGTGGACAATCACTTAAATATGAGCCAGCAGTGTGCTGCAGCTGCCAAAAAAGCCAACACAGTGCTGGGCTGCATTAACAGAGGGATAGAATCAAGATCACGTGAAGTATTAATACCACTTTACAATGCCTTGGTAAGGCCACACTTGGAATACTGCATCCAGTTTTGGTCACGATGTAAAAAAGATGCTGAGACTCTAGAAAGAGTACGAGAAGAGCAACAAAGATGATTAGGGGACTGGAGGCTAAAACATATAAGGAACGGTTGCTGGAATTGGGTATGTCTAGTTTAATGAAGAGAAGATGAGGGGGGACATGATAGTGTTCCAATATCTCAGGGGCTGCCACAAAGAGAGGGAGTCAAGCTATTTTCCAAAGCGCCTGAAGGCAGGACAAGAAGCAACGGATGGAAACTAATCAAGGAGAGAAGCAACCTAGAACTAAGGAGAAACTTCCTGACAGTTAGAACAATTAACCAATGGAACAACCTGCCTCCAGAAGCGGTGAATACTCCAACACTGGAGGTTTTTAAGAAGAGACTGGACAGCCATTTGTCCGAAATGGTGTAGGGTTTCCTGCCTGAGCAGTGGGTTGGACTCGATGACCTCCAAGGTCCCTTCCAACTTTATTATTATTATTATTATTATTATTATTATTATTATTATTATTATTATTATTATTATTATTATTATTATTATTATTAAGATTATTAAGATTATTAAGATTAAGATTATTATTAAGATTATTAAGATTATTATTAAGATTATTAAGATTATTATTAAGATTAATAAGGGTTGGAATAGAAAACTAACTGTAAGACTCTTCTAACTCATAATGATGTGATTATACGAATATTGCATATGCTTCTGTTGAGAAAATGAAAGCATATAATCAATTATAAAAATGATTGGAAAAATAAGAATGTTTCCCCCTGCTCCCTTCCTACCTCATAGGACTGTATGGTTGACAGCTGGCACTGAAAGAAAACCCTGTGGATATATATTTAGCCCTTTATTTATTACAAGCATTTTTATGTTTTCTTTTAAAGTTTTGTGATGAACAGATATAAAATTGTTTAAAATATATAAGCAGCATAAATGGAAGTATTACATAAAATTAATCATGATGGAGCTCGATGAAAAAAATCTTCGACTTACAACAGTTCATTTAGTGACCTTTCAAAGTTACAATGGAAAAAGTGAGTTACAGCCATTTTTCTCACTTAACAACAACAGCAGCATCCCCATGGTCTCATGATCAAAATTCAGATTTTTCAGAGGCAACTGACTCATGTTTTTGATGGTTTCAGTGTCCCGGGGTCACCTTTAGCAACCTTCTGACAAGCAAAGTTAACGAGGAAGCCAGATTCACTTAACAGCTGTTTTACTAACTTAACAACTGCAGCGATTCACTTAACAACTGGGCAAAAAAGGTTTAAAATGAGGCAAAACTCACTTAACTGTCTTGCTTATCAATGGATATTTTAGGCTTACTTGTGGTCATAAGTTGAGGACTACCTGTATCAACACCAACTGCTACAGGCCTCAGAAAAAGGACAACTACTGCAACACCATGGCTTCTAATCCCAGCCTCTTGAGTCAGTCCAGAAGGATGCCATGATTGATGGTATTAAAACCCACTGAGAGATCAAAGAAAGACAGATGGATGAACTACCCCGTCCCACACCCACCAAAGGTGATCAAAAGCATGATTAGTGCCACCTTCCATAAAAAGGGGAAGTTGGAAACTGGTTGAGATTGTCCAGTGTGGGCTTCTTGAGGAGAGGGCAGACAACTACCTCTTTGAAGCAAATGGAGCCACCTTCTCCCATAAGAAAATATTAATCGTATGTGGATCTAAAACACAGGTAGTTGTTGTTGTTAGTTGCGAAGTCGTGTCCGACCAATCGCGACCCCATGGACAACGTTCCTCCAGGCCTTCCTGTCCTCTACCATCTTCTGGAGTCCATTTAAGCTCATGCCTACTGCTTCAGTGACTCCATCCAGCCACCTCATTCTCTGTCGTCCCCTTCTTCTATGCCCTCAATCTTTCCCATCATTAGGCCTTCTCCAATGAGTCCTTCCTTCTCATTAGGTGGCCAAGTACTTGAGTTTCCCTTCCAGGATCGGCCTTCTAAGGGTATTCGGGTTGATCTCTTCGAGGACTGACCGGTTTTGATCGCCTGCAGTCCGAGGACTCGCAGGAGTCTTCTCGCGCACCATATTCAAAGGCCTCAATTCTTTGGCGCTCAGCCTTTCTTATGGTCCAACTGTCCATCCATACTTTGCAACTTGGAACACCCAGTCCTTGACTTACGGTACTTTTGTGGCAGGGTGATGTCTCTGGTGTGTGTTTTGCTTTTTAGTATGCTGTCTAATTTGCCATAGCTTTCCTCCTCCGCCCCAGGAGCAATCCATCCTTTAATTTCTTGGCTGCAGTCCCCATCTGTGCAGATCTTAGAGCCCAGGAAGATAAAATCTGTCACTACCTCCATTTCTTCCCCATCTATTTGCCAGGAATTGAGAGGGCCGGATGCCATGATTTTGGTTTTCTTAATGTTGAGTTTCAAGCCAACTTTTGCACTCTCCTTCTTCACCCGCATCAAGAGGCTCTTTAATTCCTCTTCACTTTCTGCCATTAGAGTGGTATCATCTGCATATCTTAGGTTGTTGATATTTCTCCCGGCAATCTTAATTCCAACTTTTGATTCATCTAGCCCTGCCTTTCTCATGATGTGCTCTGCATATAAGTTAAATAGGCAGGGCGACAGAATACAGCCTTGCCGGACTCCTTTCCCAATTTTGAACCAATCAGTGGTTCCGTGTCCAGTTCTCACTGTTGCTTCTTGACCCGCATATACTGTAGGTTTCTCAAGAGACAAATAAGATGGTCTGGTATTCCCATCTCTTTAAGAACTTGCCACAATTTGTTGTGATCCACACAATCAAAGGCTTTAGCATAGTCAATGAAGCAGAAGTAGATGTTTTTCTGGAACTCCCTAGCTTTCTCCATAATCCAGTTTATATTGGCAATTTGATCTCTAGTTCCTCTGCCTCTTTGAAATCCTGCCTGTACTTCTGGAAGTTCTCGATCCACATACTGCTGGAGTCTAGCTTGTAGTATTTTAAGCATAACTTGCATGTGAAATGAGTGCAATGGTGCGATAGTTTGAACATTCTTTGGCATTGCCTTTCTTTGGAATTGGAATGTAAACTGATCTTTTCCAATCCTGTGGCCACTGTTGAGTTTTCCAAATTTGCTGGCAAATTGAGTGTAGCACTTTTACTGCATCATCTTTTAAGATTTTGAATAGCTCAGCTGGAATACTGACACCTCCACTAGCTTTGTTGTTGCTCAGCTTTCCTAAGGCCCATTTCACTTCACATTCTAGGATGTCTGGCTCGAGATCAGTGACCACCCCCATCTGGTTTATCAGTGGACGCTAAGCTCGTTCTTGTATGATTCTTCTGTGTAATTTTGCCACCTCTTCTTAATCTCTTCTGCCTCTGTTAGGTCCTTGCCATTTTGGTCCTTTATCATGCCCATCTTTGCATGAAACGTTCCTTTCATATCTCCAATTTTCTTGAAGAGATCTCTGGTTCTCCCTATTCTATTGTTCTCTTCTATTTCTTTGCACTGTTCATTTAAGAAGGCGTTCTTATCTCTTCTAGCTATTCTCTGGAATTCTGCATTCAATTGGGTGTATCTTTCTCTTTCTCCCTTGCCTTTCACTTCCCTTCTTTCCTCAGCTATTTGCAAAGCTTCCTCAGACAGCCATTTTGCTTTCTTGCATTTCTTTTTCTTTGGGATGGTTTTAGTTGCTACCTCTTGTACAATGTTGCAAACCTCCATCCATAGTTCTTCAGGCACTCTGTCTATCTGATCTAATTCCTTAAATCTATTTGTCACCTCTACTGTATATTCATCAGGGATATGATTTAGTTCATATCTGAGTGGCCTAGTGTTTTTCCCTACTTTCTTCAATTTAAGCCTAAATTTTGCAACAAGAAGCTCATGATCTGAGCCACAGTCCGCTCCAGGTCTTGTTTTTACTGACTGTATAGAGCTTCTCCATCTTTGGCTGCAGAGCACATAGTCAATCTGAATTTCTGTGTTGACCGTCTGGTGATGTCCAGTGTACTCCAAGGCCAAACTTGCTGTTATTCCGTTTATCTTTTGGCTTCCTACTTTAGCATTCCAATCCCCCATGATGATAAGGACATCATTTTTTGGTGTTGATTCTATAAGGTGCTGTATAGGGCTTCATAGAACTGGTCAATTTCTCCTCTCAGCACCATTGGTTGGGGCATAGACTTGGATTACTGTGATATTGAATGGCTTGCCTTGGATTCGCACTGAGATCATTCTGTCATTTTGGGGATTGTATCCCAGTATTGCTTTTCCTACTCTTTTATTGACTATGAAGGCTACTCATTTCTTCTGAGGGATTCTTGCCCGCAGTAGTTATACCTGATGGTCCTCTGAATTAAATTCACCATGTCTGTCCATTTTAGTTTCGCTGTTCTAAGATGTCGATGTTCAGTCTTGTCATCTCTTGTCTGACCACGTCCAGCTTGCCCTTGATTCCATGGATCTTACATTCCAGGTTCCTATGGAGAAAAAATCTTTATAGCATCGGACTTTCCTTTCACCACCAGATGCATCCACAGCTGAGCGTCCTTTCGGCTTTGGCCCAGTCCGCTTCACTCTTTCTGGCGCTACTAGTACTAGCCCTCTGCTCTTCCCCAGTAGCATATTGGACACCTTCCGACCTGAGGGGCTCATCTTCCAGCATCATATCTTTTTGCCTTTTAGTACTGTCTATGGGGTTTTCATGGCAAAGATACTGGAATGGGTTGCCATTTCCTTCTCCAGTGGATCACAGGTAGAGGAACTCACAAATTCAAGAATTTTATCCACTTCATCATAATTAACAGGTTCAAATTCTTCCCAGATTATCACTCAAAACCATGCCTCAGGTAGTGCCATAGAACCTGTACAGCTAGAGTCTAACCCCAAGTGAATCTGAACAACTTTATCCTACAGTTTCCTAGGATAGTCTTCTCTCTGTCATGTAAGAGGTGGGATTGAAATTGATTGCAGCAACAATTCAGTTTAAGTTTAAGATAGGACTTCATAACTGAGATTATATAACAGCCACAAACATTTTCTCATATATTATAAAGAATGACTACAATATGTGAATATATTCAAGTCTCTTTGTGTATTACTTATATGACAGAGTCTATGTATTTCATAGTTGAGGAAAACCAGGAACAGTATTCATTTTTTATTTTTGGATTTCTGTGTTCCTTCTCTCTTGAACATTTCAGTCAAGATAATTGGCAATTCCTTGATCTATTATTAACATGAAGTTCTAGCAATTTGGATTATGTATCTCCTGTTTTTCTTCATCCAACCAACCAACCTGTATCTGATGCCAAGTAGTATTTTAGGATTTGAGTAATTTCTATAGATTTCAATTCTTAAGGATTTGAGACACAAGGAGAAACAGGATTGTGTTTCCAGGTTTCTTTATTAAAAATATGTCAGTTTCTTATGGCCAGTCCTATTTGTCTAACCCTTAACTTAGATTTTTCAGTCATCAGAATTAATAAAGATTGTTGATCTATTTTCTGAATGTCTGTAGATCTTCTCAGTCATCCAGGTCAAAGGTGCTTTTTCAAAAGGCTTTCAAGAAAAAACAAAGGAAGTCTAGTTGCCTTTTGAAAAAGCAAGATGGACAAGATGTATTTTCTGATGTATTTTCAACTTTTTAAAAAATATATAAAATGTGCAACTAGATTGCAGTTCTAAAAGCAGAAATGTTGTCTAAAATTCAGAGAGGCAGATCAAGAATCTCTCTGATTGCAATAATATAAAAATGTGAAGCAGAACTGGGGAGTGGTACAGTAGCCATTGAGAAAGGGAATGTTGGAATTAAACTTTGCATGAATCAATTGGAATTAAGCTTCCCCAGTTTTTACTCCCTAACCGTACTGTTCATTGGGGGAATATATGTAGAGATACAAGTAGTTCTCATTTAGCAGACAGTGACTGTTCAGAATTATAACAATCATGAAAAAGTTCACCCTTATTTACTACCTGTTGAACTGTGCTTGACCCTGTTTCCCCTTCCCCCCTCACAGAGCAGAGATTGTCTAAACAAGTTTCCTGAGCTGCTTGTGGCACAGCATCTCTCTTAAAAAGTGCTAAGCAGTTGTTAACAAGTTCAGCTCTGTGTTCTTAATTAGTAGATTAGAAATCTCCCACCTGCTGACTGCTGCCTGACATTGACAAGACTTTAATTAGTTTCACATTACAGTAAAAGCTTTTGTTACTTAAGCCGCTGGCTAGGCAAACAGCTATGGCTAATGCATTCTTTTCAATGTGTATTCCTCATTATGTGCCTGCTTACTCTTTTGTAATCTCTTCTCCAAATAAAGTAAATGCACAAACATTAATATAAATATAAACATTAATGTAAATACAAACATTCTTGCCAATTATCTCAGTTTTGGAGTGAGCATTCACTCCAGGATAGGGAATGGGGGAAAGGGGCTATAAGATTTGTCATTTTTACCTGGCTTCCTCATAAGTCAAGTTCTAGATAACTTTCAAGCCATTTGAGTTCACTTGTTTGGGTCTTCTGATCCTTAATCTTCTGATGCTTAAAAGAAAGGAAAGGTTGAAACAAAATCGTAGGAACAACTGTGGTTACATGATTTTTCAATTAGTGGATGCTTCATTTAATTACTGAGTTGCCAATTCCAATTGTAGTTGCTGAATGAGGACTATCTGTAGTTAGCCAAGCCTCTCTGGACTTTTTTCCTTCCCATGTCTGAAAGACTTAATGTTGCACGTCTCTGGAACATGCCTAGTATAGGTTGGACGAATGTTCTCAAAGTTTTCATCATCTCTCTCAGTTCAATCTTTATACTGAGTTCTCTCTCATTCCATAATAGAGGAGAGTATAGGTAGTTAGAAAGTTTAAATAACTCAGGCTTTCCTATCACCATGTTTTTTTTTCCTAAATAGAGTTTGTCTTTACTCTTCTTTCATGCAAGCTCTAGCCTTAAGAATATTGATGAAACTTTTATTTCTGACTTTAGCGTTTTCCTTTCCACATGTTCTGTATAAAGATATCTGTTTTGCAGCAAGAAATGTGATTAGATTAATAAATGTGAACTCCAAATCTGTTCAAGAAATATAAAAAGAAATGTTATAATAGCACATACTATCTTCTTAATTTACAGGCATATCTTATATCAATTTACTGCTTTTTACATTATTGGTATTTCAGCTGTTTCCCCCACTCTCCTTAGTTATTCTTGATGCTCATGATTTCAACGGAACTGTTTCCATTCCTGTTGCTGCAATATCTTTGACAATTTCTTTCTGACAGCTGTCAAAGCACATTAGCAAGAAATGTAGTTATGTAGGCTATTTTTAGGGTATTGGATGGATGCCACATAATCTTTTTTATTATATTTGAACCTACCTCATCTTAGTTTAGTATTTAATCTTAATATTTTAATATGTTGTTACACTTTGCTATGGTATAATCTCTAATCATTTTTTCCTAGCTATTCCTTTTCCAGGAAGCCTACATAAAAATGTTTATTACAGTTAAGACCTTTCACAATGGTTCTTGAAAGAGTTGAATAATTTAGAAATTTTGGTATTTCACAAAAAAGTTTATCAAAATGTAAAAAAGAAATCCATTTTTTATGGATCACATTAAACAATATGCTTAAACATGGGGACACCATGTTTTTCTTTGTGCTTGTACAAAATTTGGTTTCCAACCTTGGAAATAAACTAAAGCAATTTCAATTATAAACCTGATAAATATAAATGGACCTTTTTTTAAAAAAAAAAAAAGTATGAAAAGAATTGTTTTAGAATATATACTATTGTGTTTTCTTTTATGCAGCTATTTTATTTGCATTTCTCATCTACATGGCTATTTTCATTATTCTGATGATTGGACAGATTTGCATAAAGTAAGTAAATATTTTAAAATGAGAATGAATTGGATGTATACATTATTTTTTCCATATTTGCATGTTAAAGTCAGTTCAACCATTGAACAATAGGGCAGTGTATTAAGATTTTTCCTAGAAACCTTTCTCAAAATGTATGCATTTTGGAGAAGTATTTTCTTTGTTTATTAAGGAAAGGGCCTTCAGGGGGACTTTATTTCTCCACTTATAACTTCATCAATGGGCTCCCAGAGTTGCTTGTTTTGAGAGAAAAGTATTTCAATAGCTTCAAAGTGCTTGATTGTGACAATGGATGATGATGATTTTAGAAGAACATTTGTGGTACCCAAGACTAAAGTTGATTTTCTAAATTTCTGTTTTATAGCACTGAACAAGTCAGAAATTGGTTCTTCAAAAAGATGGATCCTAGAGAAACTGATCGACTTATTAATTCAGTAAGATCTTTAATAGTGGGATCATATAAATTATTTTTTAGAGTTCACTCTGCTGTTTTCTGACACAAATAAGTCATGAAAGCTTAACTATATGAGCTGATAATTGGATTTTTCTCTACAAATAAATTGTCTTCTAATGAGTTCAGTCGTTCATGTTGACCATAAAGCCTGAGAGCTTTATGATCATGAAATAATTGTGTAAAAA
Organism: Azemiops feae; assembly: GCA_023970755.1. Classification (NCBI taxonomy): domain Eukaryota; kingdom Metazoa; phylum Chordata; class Lepidosauria; order Squamata; family Viperidae; genus Azemiops; species Azemiops feae. Next base: position 377,322 of record JALGBA010004150.1, on the reverse strand, counting down.
CCATCACAGATAAACTTCAAAGTATTTGAAGGTAACCTAGCATCACTGCACCTGAGTTGCTTTTCATGTAAGTGCTTCAGACACTAGTTCTTCTATGATTTTTTGCTTAACAAGAGGTAAAAGTCAATCTGAGTTTAGTAAAGCATATACTTGCATAAATATTGTTTCAGCCTAAATATGTTGAGTAATTATTGTTGATATGATGTTAGTACTGACCTTTGTTTAGTTAAGCTAGAGAAGAATGTTATACTTCTTCGTTGTTCTGCTCTAGAATGAGGCCAAATATAATTACAGGAGCACCAGATGTGTCTGTGAATTCCTTTTGCAATCTTAATTACCAATTGGTACAGTGGTGAATGTACAGAATTAGCCCAAGCTGTTGGTGTTAATGGGCTCATTTGGACATTTAAGAATATAGGAAACACTCTTACCACATAGTTGCTGTGGAGGGCATGACTAAATACCACAATAAAATATCTATTTCTGAGATGGCAAATTATTAAGCAAAACGAAAGCAAATTGATGAGTCTTAAAAACCAATTAACTTGTCCCCTAGTCTTTCAAGAGCTGAGTTCTGAACCCCTCAATACCAAACTATATATTTTTCCACAGACAGCATAACATAGTATTTTATTTTATTTACAGTCAATGACAGCAATAATACTAAAACATCACATAAAAGCAGACTCATATATAATAAAAGCAATACAGTAAAACCTGTCAAGCACCAGGGATCTGTTGTGGACACACAGGGACTTATGACTGATGATGTGTTTGACCCCTCCTTTGGGCTCAAGCCTGGTCATCTCCTACAAAACCATTAACAAGACCTGCTGATTAAAATGTACATATATGAGAAGTAAACAAAACAAGGCAAAACAAAATAGATAAAAATATAAAATTAAGGTAAAAGAATAAAACAACTTCTTCATGACATAATTCCAGAATTAGGACGCTTTAAGCATTCTTAAGCAAGGGCTATGTTCTATCAAGAGTAAGAACATAAAAGTGAATCAAAAAGATGGCTGTGCAATGTGCTGAACAAACCAGATTGAATAGGTAATTTGCAAGTCTGAAAGGCTGCCAAGAAGGAAAGCTGGCTAAAAAGACTGCAATAATTCAATTGGCTACATTTTTTACTTTCTATCTTGACATAAAGTCATCAAGAAGAAGCTTGAGCCAATAAGAGAGACAGCAAATACAGGCTCTCATCTCCAATGGAATCATTTCTCTTTCCATGTGAATTAGATTTGGAAGACAACATGGAACCTTGAAGAGTACTTGCAAAAGTTTAGATTGAACAGCATCCAGAGGCTTTAGATGAATATAGGGGCATGTTTCTGTGCATTTGGGATATAGATTCAGCTTTCAACAGTTTAATGCCAGGAAGTATGCACTCACCTTGCTTAGAGTGAAAAAAAAAGATTGCCTTGATGGTATTAATGGCTATGGCAGGGATGACTCTTTCAGAGGCTTGAAAAATCACTACAGGTCATTAAAAAGCTAGAATTTGATCTGTTTTGTAAGTACTCATTTCAACAAAAGACTGAGTCAAAATATCTACTGTGCCATTATCTATAGTCATACCAATGCTAGAAATGTTTTGGTAAACAATATATTCATACTGAAATGTATACTAAAAGACCAGATAAAATATCCAGAATATTTAAATATAAAACAAATCAGTTGAAAAACCATACACTTAATTGAGGGAGAGGGGGAAAATAGGCATTTAGCATCTATTTATAAGCCATTTTAAAAATGGCAAAATACACAGATGCACAAACAAAACATCACTGTCACTATTCTTTATGTTCTTTGACTCACCAGAAGACTGCCTAACATCCACCAGACTGCATTTTCTTTCAAAACATTCCTTTTCAATGCATCTCTTATTAAATTAATAATAATAATAAAATATAACAACAATGATAATATAATAATAATAATAATAATAATAATAATAATAATAATAATAATAATAATAATAATAATAATAATAATAATAATAATAATAATAATAATAATAGAGTTGGATGGGACCTTGGAGGTCATCTACTCCAACCCCCTGCTCAGACAGGAAACCCTATCCCATTTCAGACAAATGGTTGTCCAATCTCTTCTTTAAAACTTCCAGTGTTGGAGCATTCACAACTTCTGGAGGCAGGTTGTTCCACTGATTAATTGTTCTAACTGTCAGGAAATTTCGCCTTAATTGTAGGTTGCTTCTCTCTTTGATTAGTTTCATCCGTTGCTTCTTGTCCTGCCTTCAGGCGCTTTGGAAAATAGCTTGACTCCCTCTTCTTTGTGGCAGCCCCTGAGATATTGGAACACTGCTATCATGTCCCCCCTCATCTTCTCTCATTAAACTAGAGATACCCAATTCCAGCAACCGTTCTTTATATGTTTTAGCCTCCAGTCCCCTAATCATCTTTGTTGCTCTTCTCTGTACTCTTTCTAGAGTCTCAGCATCTTTTTTACATCGTGACCAAAACTGGATGCAGTATTCCAAGTGTGGCCTTACCAAGGCATTGTAAAGTGGTATTAATACTTCACGTGATCTTGATTCTATCCCTCTGTTAATGCAGCCCAGCACTGTGTTGGCTTTTTTGGCAGCTGCAGCACACTGCTGGCTCATATTTAAGTGATTGTCCACTAGGACTCCGAGATCCCTCTCACATTTACTACTATTGAGCAAGGTACCCCCTATACTATACCTGTACATTTGGTTTTTCTTGCCTAAATGTAGAACCTTACTTTTTTCACCATTGAATTTCATTTTGTTAGATAGTGCCCAATGTTCAAGTCTGTCAAGATCCTTCTGTATCTTAAAGCTATCTTCTGGAGTGTTGGCTATTCCTGCCAGCTTGGTATCATCTGCAAATTTGATGAGTTCCCCATCTATCTTCTCATTGATGAAGATGTTGAAGAGCACTGGGCCCAGAACAGAGCCCTGGGGCACCCCACTACACACTTCCCTCCATGTAGATGCAGTTCCATTGAGGACCACACGCTGAGTATGGCCAGTCAGCCAGCTACGAATCCATCTGATAGTGATGCTGTCTAACCCACATTTTTCTATCTTACCAAGTAGTAGGTTGTGGTCTACTTTATCAAATACCTTACTGAAGTTCAAGTAAATTATATCCACAGCATTCCTCTGGTGCACTAGTTTTGTCACCTGGTCAAAGAATGCAATAAGATTTGTCTGGCATGATCTGTTTTTGACAAACCCATGTTGGCTTTCGGTAATGACTTTGTTTGCCTCTAGGTGTTTGCTGATTCATTGCTTGATTATCTTTTCCAAAATCTTCCCAGGTATTGAGGTCAGGCTGATATGTCTGTAGTTTTCTGGATCCATTTTTTTTCTTTTTTTGAAGATGGGAACTACATCAGCTCTTTTCCAGTCCTCTGGTAGTTCTCCAGTGCTCCAGGCTCTTTAAAAGATATAGTTCAGTGGTTCTAAAATCACATTTGCCAGTTCCTTCAGAACCTTGGGTGTAGTCCATCTGGTCCTGGTGATTTGAACTCGTCTAGGATGGACAGGTGCTCACCATTTTCTTGCTTATCTTAACTTGTGTTTCTAATGTTTTTTACGGTATTGTTTTTGATAGGTTGGACTGTTTTTTCCCTTTGTGTAAAGACGGATGCAAAAAACAAGTTAAGTAGTTCTGCTTCCTCCCTTTTACTTGTCACTTCTTGCCACTTTCTCCCACTAATGGACCAATCATTTCCTTAATTTTTTCTTGTTTTTTATATGTTGAAAGAAGCTTTTTTTTTTTGTTATTTTTGATTTTTGTCAAAAATTCATTTTGAGCCTTAGCTTTCCTCACTTCATCTTTGCAGGCTTGGGCTATTTGCTGATATTCTGTCTTAGTTATGTGCCCCTCTTTCCACTTTTTATACTTGTCCTTTTTGTCTTTCAGTTTATCAGAGAGTTCTTTATGCAGCCATGCTGATTTCTTTTCAGAGCTGTTATTTTTCTTCTTCATTGGTATTGTGCTAGACTGGGCTTTTATAATCTCACTTTTCAAAATTTCCCAAGCTTCTTGAGTTGTTTTCCCCTTGAGGATTCTCATCCATGGAATCCTTCCCAAGCTCTCTCTTAAGTTTATTGAAATTAGCTCTCTTGAAGTCCAAGACTCTAGTTTGACTGTGTTCTATTGCTTGTGCTTGCATAATGTTGAATTCCAATATTGCATAATCACTCCCCCCCCCCCCAATGTTCCTGTGGCTTCAACGCCTTCTATCATTTCATTTCTGTTAGTGAGAATTAAGTCCAATATGGCTGATCCCCTAGTTTCCTTCTCTACTTTTTGGGAGACAAAGTTCTCTGCTAGGTTTGCCAGGAATCTGTTTGATCTTCCACTTGATGCAGAGTTTGTCTCCCAGTTGATATCAGAGTAATTAAAGTCCCCCATTACTATTGTGATGTGGTTCCTACATAGCTTAGTTAACTGACTAGCAAAAAGTTCATCTATTTCCTCTGGTTGAGTGGCCTATAGAATACACCTATGGCAATGTCATTTTTCCCCTTTTACATTGACCCAAATGCATTCAAGACAGTTTTCATCATTGTTGTGCTCTATTTCTATAGAGATGTAGTTATTTCTTATATAGAGAGCAACTCCACTTTCTCTTTTATTTGGTCTGTTTCTTTTAAATAATTTAAATCCCTTTAGCTATGTGTTCTATTTGTGGGTTTCATCCCACCAAGTTTCTGTAATGGCAACAATATCATATCTGCCCTCATTTACCTGAATAATAAATATTAAAACTGGTAAATGGTATTCTATTTTGTAATATGACAACTTTCCAGACATGTTGTACTAAAAATAACCTCCTTAAATATTATATAAAAACATTATTTTAAAACTGTAAAATAAAATTAAAAATTAAGAAAGACAGGAAACTGGTAGGATTGAAGGAAAACAATGCTAGAAATATTCAATTCAATACAGAACATGGCATGTGAAAAAAAATACAGAGAATACATTATGAAAAGACAAGACCTTTATCAGACTTAACAGTTTTATAACTAAGTTTTCATAGCTAATTTTTCCTTGTCTCCTTCATTTTTCAGGAGCTTGGATCTCCAAGAAGAACAGATTCCATTGGTGGTGAATTCCCAGTAGGAGTATGGAACACTGCTTCCTCTCTGCAGAGACTTCGTTCCCTGGATACCTTCAGAGGGTAAATTACAGTTCTGGATAATTCCTTACAATTTTTCTGTAAATGTCTTTGAGGATATTATCAGCTGAGATTTATAGGTGCAGTAGTATTCACATTCATAAAGTAGTAATGACAGCTATCAAGAGTGGAACCCACTTGTCCTATTCATTGATAAGTAACAACAGAACGATACAACTGGTACAATCTGGACACTTCCTGTTCTTTACTGTGATAAGAAACTGGACTCATCTGCAGATTCAGTTCATATGTCCCTGAAGTAACAGAAATCATTACTTTGGTTTTGGAGGTTCTGATTTCCTGTTAGGTTGTTCTGTTGAACAACTGAACTTGCTCTTAGAAAAGAAAATACAACAAACTTAAGGCTCTTCTGGATGGGATTACTGATCTGGTAACTGTTAGCAACATCATACCTGCCTGAGCCCTCATCAGACTTAAACTTGCCTACTTGGAAGGAGGGTAAACTAGTCTGCTGGGTTTCTTTGAGGAAATGAAAGAATACCTGTCTTTATTTTGAATACTTCTGTTTCTTTGATGAACTTTCTCAACCTGGTGTCATTCACAAGGCAGCATTGGATGGCAGTCAGGGAAATGTATCCTAATATACCTGGAAAATCCATGTTGAGGGACACTATTATTTGTTTATTTCTTAAATTTATGTGCCACCCATCTTATCAGAGATCATGTCAACTGAAAATCCTTGACTGACAGGGACTGCAGCATGCGCTCTCAGCCACTAGAAAGAATCTTTGGTTTTCTAGTTTAACCCCCTAGCCAAGGCACAAGAATCTCTTCTGCCTACCAGAAAAATGTGCAATCTTGAAAACTTCCAAGGATGGAGCACCCATATCTCCGGGACACAAGCTGTTCCATTGATTAATTGTTCCCACTGTCAGGAAAATCAATTCCAGACTGGATCTTCCATCCAATGCTTCTTGCCCTGCCTTCAGGTGCTATGGAGAATAAATTGACCCCCTCTTTCATGTAACAGCTTTTCGGATATTGGAAGACAGCTGTCATATCTAAGCTCCTCTTCATTAGGCTACACATATCTAGTTCCCTTAGCCATTCAGAATTAGCCTCCAGATCCCCTTATCTTGTTGTTATTCTCCGCACTCTTTCTAGTGCCTCAACATCTTTTTTGTATCATGTTAACCAGAGTTGGATGTAATATTCCTTAGTGCAGTATAGAGTGATACTTTCACTTCTTGTGATTTTGTTGCTATCCCTCTGTTGATGCAACCTAGGACTTCATAGGCTTTTTTGGCTGCTGCAGCACACTGTTGACTTATACATAAGCAGAAGTTCACTAGGATATCTAGTTCCCCTTATAGGCACTACTTTGAGCCAGGTACTCCCCATTCTGTACCTGTACATTTGGTTTTGTTCTTACCAAGCTTGCAATGGAGTCTACTTTGTCAAATGCCTTACTGAAGTCTAGGTATACAGGTAGTCCTCGAGATACGAATGTAATGGAGCCTGCTCATTCCATTCGTGACTTGAGTGAATCTCATACCTCGAATGAGATCACTCCCTGCTCCTTAAGACGCACCCGGCTCGTTAAGTGCACATGAGGTATCTCAGGGTGGAGAAGGCCTAGTGACAGAACAGTGACAGAACAAACCCCCAAGGCCTCCCCGACCCACTAAGATACCTCATGCTTCCCCTTCCTTCCTGCCGTGCCAGACTCACTTACCTTGCAAAAATCCTCTGCTGCGGTTTCTTTCCCTTTGAGGGAGAGGAGAGTCGGCTTGGAAATGCTTTTTGCGCCAACAATGGAAGCTCCTGGGTGCTGTAATATCGTGCGAGTTCAAATGAGATCATGGCCCCCAGGAGCTTCCATTCTGGAGTGGGGGGAGTGTTTGCTTCATTTGCTTGCCTATGGGGCAAACTGTGGAATCGGAGTCAGCCGGGCACAGGAGTCAATGCTGTCCGTGGCCTGGATGTGCTGCTCACTCGCATGCACTGGCCTTAGTTTGAGGGCAGAAACGAAGCCTTCAACTGAGCAGGGAGGCATTGTGGGGCGAGTCCCCTTGCATCTGCGTCCAATTTGATGGCGGCAACAGCCACCTGAGCAGCTACGATCTCCCCTCGCCACCCAGCCCGCCCGACCTACTCCTTGCCTGACCAGCCAGTAGCCCAAATCCTGAGCACTCTTCTCGTCATCCTCCCAACTCAAGCAGCGGGAGTGGTTTGAGTTTCTCCGCTCCATACAAAAGGAAGAAACCGGCGGCGCAGAGCAGGATTGCTCTCAAGAAGACGTGGGTGCGCTGCTCACTCGTGTGCACTGGCCTTATTGAGAGCAATTCTTCTCTGCGTCTCCAGTTTCTTCCTTTCGTATGGAGCAGAGAAACTCAAGCCACTGTCGCTCAAACACTTTGTATCTGAACGGAGACCTTGGGGAGATGGGGAGCTCCTTGTTGTGATTCCTCACCAGCCAGTGGACCCGGCAGCTGAGTCTGAGGAATCAGAGGAGGAGGAGGGGCCTGGAATGACATCAGAGTCAGAGGAAGGCTCTGAGGAGCTCCAAGACTTACAGTCTACTCGCGCTCAGGCTGAGACACAGCTGTGCTGGGAGTCTGACTTGGACAGTGATGATATCCAGGATGCACGTAAACGCTGGCAAGAAAAGAGAGTAGGACAGAGGAATGCAATGGGGTGGCTCCAAAGGCAAAGGAGAAGGCATTAGGAAGCCACGCCTTGGCTGCATAATAAAAGGGAAGGTGTGGGGAGGTGCTGGTTGCCAAAGGCAACCGTTCGTGTTGAGGATTTGAGTTTCTGTGAACTGTGTTTGTTTGCCTTGGACATTGACTCAGGCCTGTGAATAATAAAAGGGGATTGGTTTTTTCCTTTGGTTCCAGCCTGCTTGTTGGAAGAGGGGTTTCTCCTTGTGAGCTTAACAAGGACTCACGTAGGCTGGGACAGAACACTCCTATGTGCAAATGCAACGCTTGAAAATGCAGCGAATCGTTGCATTTTCAACTATCCCATTTGCTCACAAACAGAGCTCCCCATCTCCCCAAGGTCTCCATTCGGATAAAAGGTGATTGAGTGCCTATGGAAGTGTCCCTAGGCACTCAAACACCTCTTTTATCCAAACAGAGACCTTGGGGAGATAGGGAGATTCTTCTGTATGCGAATGCAATGCTTCAAAACGCAACGATTCGCTGTGTTTCCAAGTGTCTCTAGGCGCTCAAATACTTTGTATCCAAATGGAGACTTTGGGGAGATGGGGAGATCCTTCTGTGTGTGAATGCAATGCTTCAAAACACAGTAATTCGCTGTGTTTGCAAGTGTCCCTAGACGCTCAAACAGCTTTTATCCAAACGGAGCCCTTGGGGAGATGGAGAGATCCTTCTGTGTGCGAATGCAACACTTAAAAACACACACAAGAGAGGAGACAGATCTTCTCAAGGTGAGTCCAGGGCAGCAGGAAGGAGAGGGAAGCAGTTGTGGGGAGCGGGTAGGGGATAGAGTGAATGTTACAGAGCCTCTGCAGTCATTCGTAACAACTGCTGTGGTGCTGCAACATTCATAATTTTGGGATTTTCCCATAAACACTAGGGGGCGCTTATCGCGTAACTTCAAGTGTTAAGCTCGTAACTCAGGAGTTACCTGTACTATATTCATAGCATTTCCTTAATCCACTATTTTAGTCACTTTGTCAAACTAAGCAATAAGGGTGATGGGCAGCAGGGAGAAAACAGAACTGCTTAATTCCTTCTTTGCATCTGTGTTTAAAAATAGCCCAACTTCTAAAAGCAGCACTATGGGAGATGAAAGAGGAATGCAGGTCAAAATAGGCAAGGAATTGATAAGAGAACACCTATCCACTTTGGACAAGTTCAGATCTCTGGAACCAGATGGTTTATATTCCAGGGTACTGAAGGAGCTGCCAGATGTGATTTCAGTAGCACTGAATGGAATCCTCCAGAGCTCCTGGAGCATGGGGGAACTGCCAGAGGTCTGAAAAACAGCTGATATGGTTTCAATCTTCAAAAAGGGGGGGGAAATGGATCCAGGAAACTACAAATCAAACCAGATGTTTAACAAACACATTCTTCCCAATCTGTGTGAAATACAGCCCATCTCTTGCCAGTCCTTTCTGCAAATAATGTATACTATGGTCCTGTAATCCAAAATTCTGTCAGTGGCACCATCTGTTCAGCCAAGGTTTTACCTCTAAATTCCTCCATTCCTTTATTGGGTTTTGTCCTTCCATTGGAAGTATAGATGAAAACACCACCTGTGCTCCAAAACTCTTTTGCCTTCCTGCCTAACTGCTCACAGTCCGTTGATAATTTTTTCAGGCTCTTTGTTGCCTTGTTCATGCCAACATGAAAAAGGAGAAAGAGATAATAATAGGTGAGCTGGATTATTTAAAAAAGGATCTCTGTCTCATCTTTGATCTTTGCATCTGAGAGACAACCTCCCTCCCTCTATAGCAGTGGTGGCGAACCTTTTAGTGCCCAAACTGCAACCCAAAACCCACTTATGCATCGCCGGGTGGGTGTGGCCTGCTGGGTGGGTGTGGCCCACTGGGTGGGCGTGGCTACGGTGGTCCTGGCGGACTGGATGGGTGTGGCCAGCTCGATGTTGCTCCTGGGGAGGGATCCCTATGGGGGCCAGGCAGGGTTGGGGGAGATCCAGGGGGTCTCTGGTGGGTGGGGCAGTGGGCAGGAGGGCGTATTGCTCAGCTGATGGCTTGGGGGGAGGGGGCAGCTACACCCCCTCCCAAACGCTGCCATCTCACAAAAGCAGGACAAAAACTCCAAAAAGTGACAAGGAAAAAAAGTTAAAACAGAAGAGTGTCTCGCGATGGTTTTCTTCCCTGGGGGTGGTGTGGGGAGGCTCCTGAGCCCCGCAGCTGTTCTGAGGGGGGGAGGAGGAGAGGGGGGAGGGTCTGTGCTGGGATCGGAGCTCCTTGTGCCTTCCGCTGCCCGCCTGCGCTCTTCTGTCGCAGATGCCATGGCTCTGCTTGCCTGGCAGGATGGGGCGGGGGTGCACTCGCACTTGGGGACGCACGTGGGGCTGCTGCCTCGCTTGCCGGGGCTGGTCGCAGAGCCTCCTCACTGCTTCTTCCCCCGCGGACATCGGGAGCGCCCACCCCACCTACCGCTCATCCTGGGGCAGCTGCCGCTGTCCGGCGCTCTCCAGCCTGTCGCCAGCTAGCCGGGTGTGCCGGGATGCCTCCCTTCGGGCTCTCTCGGTCTCTCCCCCCCTCCAGGCTGGAGCTCGGATCCATGGTCGCGGGGCGATTTTGCGGTGCCCCAGCGGGCTCTGGAAGCCTGGAAAAGGCCTCTGCCACCCGGATCGGCCGTGGGGAGGGCTCAAAATCACTCTGCAGCCATTGATCCAGGCGGCAGAGGCATTTTCCAGGCCTCCGGAGCCTAGATCGGGCTGCTGGCGGTCCACAAAATCACTCTGCAGGCATACCTGGACTCACGCTGGCAGCTGCCTCCACCATCCAACCCGGATCCACCCAGCTCTTGCAGCTGCTCCCTGACTCCCAGTGCAGAGAGAAAGAGAGCGAGAGCGCAGGCGCACATGGAGAGGTGGAGGGGAGCAGCTTGGCCCCGCTTCCCTCTGGGGCGATGGCGCGCGTGCCCACAGGGACGGCTCTGCTTGCCGCCTGTGGCATGCGTGCCATAAGTTCGCCACCACGGCTCTATAGATTGTCTGGTCTACAGATTGCTGATTCTGTTCCTCTGAGAAGTGAGTCAGTGTGCGATAGTGGTGAATATCTGTAGCTCAGGTGGAGGATGAGGGTGGAGGTTCATTCTCCGAGCTTGTGGGTTGGTTTCTAAATGTTTCGTTACCATGCTAGGTAACATATTCAGTAGAGTTTAGGGGATGTCAGTATCGGTGTTATGCTTATAAGGGCTTTGTGTGGTCAGTAAGTCTTGTGATTGGAAGGTCATGTTAGGTGAGGGTCACATCAGGTGAGGATCTTGTGATGGGGAGGTCATATGAGGTGAGGGTCATTGGGAGATAAAGTGCTGATTGGGGGGTTTGCATGGGTTGGTTGAAGGTCAGTGCCATCATTGGCTAGTTGTGCAGTTGATTTGAATTCTGCGGGGTTCGTAGGCTGGTTATGGGTCGATGTGTCTGCTGATGGAGTGGCAGGCTTCAATAAATTAGTGTGCACAGCGGGCGGTAGCGTGATCGATGATTTTTTTATTGCTCCAATCTAATTGGTGCTGTTTGGTGTCAATATAGAGATTAGGGATTTGGGATCGTGGCAATTGATTGCCAGCTGGTATTTGTGGATTCTGATTTTCAATCGACATGATGTTTGTCCCACATAGAATTGGTTGCAATTGTTACAGTTGGGTTAGTAAATTACATTGTTTCTTTCATCCTTCTGTATCTTGTCTTTGGTTTTGGATAATTTCTGGGCTACTGCTATTTCTAGAAGTTGGAGAATTCTGGCTGTCATTTCTGACACCCTTTTGTGTATGGTAGGGTTAGCTTTTGTATAGTGGTTGGTTGTGTAAGTTGGATACTATGTGTTAGAATATGAAGTTTTTCGGATAGCTGTTACAGAGAAAGACATCTAGCAGCCATTTCTCTTCCACTTTTCTTAGTGCTGTGGTGCCACAGTGTGTCTTGGCCCTTCTGAAGAGGGTCTGGATGCACTGTGTGCGGTGGAATGGTTGCTTATGAAGTGAGGATCTGGTCTGTGTGAGTGGGTTTGCAGTAGTGAGTCAGTACCACAAGCCTTTTTAGAAAGGAGGGGGAAACTCAGCAGATTAATCTTCTTTGTGAAAATAGTTTTCTTCCTGTCACTGGAATATTTGATGAAGAGACCCTTTTCCAGATGTCTACATGTTTTCTCCTAGGGAGAGGATATCAAATATGTTGTTGAGCTCCAGATGCAGGGACAGTCTTCTTAGGGTTTTTTTGTCCTCTGAGTGACATGCTGCCATTACTGTTCCCCTAGAGCAATGGTGTCAAACTGCCGGCCCACGGGCCGGATGCATCACAACAAAACCGCACCCACCCCATTGCCGGCAATGGGGGGAAAGTTCCAATACGTCGCGCAATATCATGTGACGTTGCGAGTTTGACATGTCTGCCCTAGAGCTTTGTTTTTCCTGGTAGTTGTTTCTTCCTCCATGTATTCAGTGTGAATACAGATGTCTGCCTTTGCTAAGTATTCCTCATTTATTCAGAGGAGTCTCAGAGTGGTTAGACATGCCTCTAGACTTACCATTTCTCCTCCAGCAATCCAATCAGTTTGTGCTTGGTGCACATATAATTTGAGTCCTCTATGGGCAGGAATATAAACGTAGTACACGCATTGCAAGTCATCATGGTGCTAATCTGTTTCTCTATGACTAACTTCTCTAAGAGTAACTTCAGGATTGTACAGGTGCAAATAGATCTTCCCTTGTAGACTTTCTGATTCAGATTCTTAGCTTGATCTATTGAACAAGTCCCTGTGATCCCAGTAAATCCAAGGCAAACCATCTTTTTAACAATCTTTTTAATACTGTGGTCCTTACGGCAAACAGTTAATTTTTTGAGTCTAATAAATTCAATAAATGTATTCAAATTCAATAAATAAGTAAATTCACCAACCTTCTTTTAGAAAATTAGTCTTTTGCTCCCTCTTGTGCCTAATATTGAAAAAATACTTAAATACAATGAAGTGAAAACAAATCAGGTATTCTTCTTATCTAATTGTATCATATCAGAAGCCTTGCATACTCACAAAACACAGCTTATACATCCACAAAGAAGCAGGCAGAGAAATAAAAAAAAAATCATTCAGGGCACACAAGAGAAGAGAAAATTTAGATATCACTTTGCAATTAATGTAAAAAAGGAATAGAAAAGAGTAAATCCAAGCTTCCTTAGTTCTGTGTATATCTGTCATGCCGCCTCCTTACCATTTTATTTACTGGAGTTCCAAAAAGGACAAAGAGCAACAAAAATGAAAAGATAGTCTGCAAACCAAAGAAAAGACTCCTTTTAATGCAAAAGGCAAATATGTAGCTAAAAATGTTTAAGATGTAGTAGGCAATTTTTATTGTTCATATTTGTGTTTTTTTTTTAATGGCCATTTTTTCCAGGGGAAAAATCTCGGAAGCCCTGCCTCCAAGCTGAACTCACCTGAGAACTTCTTGCTTTGGGTTTCTTCAAACTTCTTGTATTTGTATGCAAATCCAGTAGAGAAATGGGCGTTTTCTGTTCATGTGATTACAAGTCTTGAGTAGAGCTTTCATTTTGGCCCCCAAAACTGTTAAAAGTTCTCATCACACTGGCTGGGCGAGCACGGTCTAGGGGGAAAATGAGCATTCAAGATTGACCATGCCCTTTTGGCAGCTATTTTGTGAAAGCAATCATAAAATCTTTTAAGTATTTCTGCTGATCCCTTTTGATGTTACTATCCCACCCTCACCCCCCATAAAAAAATTCTTTGGTAATGTTTAAAAGACAATATTTTCTCTATATTATCACAATTTAGAAGATAAAAGTATTGATCAAATCTACTAATTTAAGACTTTTTGCGGAACAATATATTATCATTGTAACAATTGTAACAATGTAAAAAGTGCATTCAGAATTGTTAATATATGCATTCAGTGTATGATTATGATTTCTGTTTGACTTTATAGCCTGGCACTTACAATTATGGTCTTTGTGAATTATGGTGGAGGAAAATATTGGTTTTTCAAGCATCAGAGCTGGAATGGTAAAATATTCAAAATCCATTTGTCTTCTCACTTTAATTATATAAAATGAAATTGTCTCATTTACTGTTTTTTGGGAGTTTGGGAGTTTTTAAAATTCACTGTTGCAACTAACGTTCAATAGTTGTGGATGGGCAAGCAGCCATGAGAGAAGGGGGGGAGGAGAAAGAGAGAGGGAGAGGGAGGAATGGGGCCTGTATATAGTTTGAAATAGAAGATTCAGAATAAATATTGTAACAGCTTCTTTTTTAGCTTATTTCACTCTAGAATGCTACTTCTCAATGTGGTGACCTTGTATTATGTGTTTTTGAAAGTTGAGAGTGTATTTGTTAACTGTTAATAATATTTTAGAACTAAATATTTTATTTAAGTATCTTAAGAATAGTTAGTAGTTCTCCATTGTTATGAACATTAATTGTCTGTTAATGTCTGTTTCTCTTTATAGGCTTAACTATAGCAGACCTCGTCTTTCCATGGTAATTCATGTTGATTGCTAATAGCTTGAATTAAACTAAGTCCATTCAAAAGAAATCCATATGGGAATATCTCTCATTGGACTGTCAGTTTGGTCAGGACAAGTTGACTTGGATTTTTAATTATCATAATAGTTACTGTTTCCAGTGACTTTCTTTAATCTTTAGTTTTAGTGTAAAATGGTAATAAGTACACGCAGTTCCAAATCTTTATTTTTAAAAAATTGTTGGATTTTTAAATAAAATTCCCAAAGTCATTTCCAAAACATAAAAATCTTAACACTGTCACGCAGTTCATTTAACAGAAGGCTGCTCTACACTTCCCCACCATGAGAGACCCACTGACTGTTTCTCAAGGAGAGGAATACATGAAATCCTCACCTCATCTCTGTTGTAAATGTTAGTTGCAAATGTGACATCACCCAGTCTTTTGTTGCTCTTTCCACTTCTGCTGGTTCAAGTTTCCTGAGTGGTCTGTCTGCTCGACTGCATTCCATCATAGGCAGATGTTTCATTGCTGAGAAAGTCCATGCAGGTAGTGCTTCTTTGAGCTGGCATAATTTTCTGCTGGCTTCCCTCTCTCCTTTGCACTAAGTTCTTACTTTTTTTCAGGCAATCTTAGATTGGTAAGTATTCATTCTTTCACAGTCAACTATATTTGGTATTTCAGTAGAAGTCTATTTCAATCTTTTTTTCCATCTTAGGATTTAAAGAATATTCACCAGTGACAATAATGTGATTTCACTGAGGAAGTTATACCACAAGAAGTGGGGACACATCAGTGCTATGTTATTGGCACTTATTCCCATAAACTGTAACTTTCTTTTACTTCATTAGTGATTGCACTCTGATCCAAAAGTCTCTAAGCATGTGCTGACACAGAGCAGAAGCAAAACATAATGTCTATAAATACTCACACTTTAGGAATATAGAATATAAAATAATAGAGTTGGAAGAACCGTGGAGTTCAACCTCCTGCTCAAGAAGGAGACCCTATACCATTCCAGACAAGTGGCTGTCCAATCTCTTCTCCAAAACCTCCAGTTATGGAATACCCTCAACTTCTGGAGGCAAGCTGTTTGATTAATTAATTGTTCTTACTGTCAGAAACTTCTCCTTAGTTCTAGATTGGATCTTTCTTTGATAGATTTCCATCAGTTACTTCGCATCCTGCCTTCAGGTGGTTTGGAGAATAGGTTAACCCATTCTTCTTTGACAGCTCCTCAAATATTGGAAGGCTGCTGTCTTGTCACCCTTACTCCTTTTCTTTGTTAGACTAGACATACCAATTCGTGCAACTGTTTATCATATTTTAGACTCCAGTCCCTTAATCATCTTTGTTGTTCTTTTCTACACTCTTTCTAAAGTCTCAACATCTTTTTTGTATACTGGACGCAGTATTCCAAGTGTGATCTTACCAAGGGATTATAAAGCAGTACTAACACTTCATGTGTTCTTAATTAATGAAAATAGAGCTGGAAGGGACCTTGGAAGTCTTCTAATCCAATCCCCTGCTCAAGCAGGAGACCCTATACCTTTTCAGATAGATGGCTGTCCAGTCTTTTCTTAAAAACCTCCAGTGATGAAGCACCCACAACTTCTGAAGGCAAACTCTTCCACTGGTTAATTGTTCTCACTGTTAGGAAGTTTCTCCTTAATTCCAGATTGCTTCTCTCCTTGATTAGTTTCCATCCATTATTTCTTGTCTTGCCTTCTGGAGCTTTGGAAAATAAATTGATCTCTTCTTTGTGGCAGCTCCTCAAATACTGGAATACTGCTATCATGTTCCCCTTAGTCCTTCTTTTCTCTAGACTAGTCATACACAATTCCTGCAACACTTCTTCATATGTTTTTGTCTATATATATATATATGTATGTATGTATGTATATGTGTATATATATGTGTATATATATATGTATATATATATATATTTATGTATGTATATATATATATGTATATTTGTTTTCTGAGGTTTTCACGGGTGTTTGTATGTAGGTCTTTGGTAATTCGGGTTTTCTCCCGCGTAAAATTGGAAGTGTCTTGGCGACGTTTCGACGAAGTCTCATTTGTCATCTTCAGGCTGGTGTCTTCGGCGTCGTGCTTCTAGAAGCACGAGGCCGAAGACACCAGCCTGAAGATGACGAATGAGACTTCGTCAAAACGTCGCCAAGACACTTCCAATTTTACGCGGGAGAAAACCCGAATTACCAAAGACCTACATATATGTATATATATATATGTATATATAGTATATACTATATTATAAATCTTGATACTATCCTTTTGTTGAAGCAGACTAGGTCTGTGCTGCTTTTTTGGCAGTTGCAGCACACTGCTAGCTCATACTTAAGTAATTGTTCACTAGGACTCCCAGATCGCAGTTTACTGCTCTTGAGCCAGGTATCACCTATTCTATTCCTGGGCATTTGGGTTTTCTTGCATAAGTGAAAAACCTTACTTTTCTCATTACTGAATTGCATTTTGTTGGATAAGGGTCAGTATTAAAGTCTGTCAAGTTCCTTCTGGAACCTGAGTCTATCTTCTAAAGTATTGGCTATTCTCTTCAGCTTGGAATCATCTTCTATCCTCTCATCTAAATTGTTTATGAAGATGTGAAAAGTATTAGGCCTAAAACAGAATCTTGAGGTGCCCCACTACATGCATGCCTCTATATTGACATAGTTTCATTGAAGACTACACTCTCAGTGCAGTTGATCAGCCAACTGCAAATCCATCTGGTGGTGATGTTGTCTATCCCACATTTTTTATATTACAAGGAAGTAGGCTATATCTAAGTAGTTTGGGTAAAGGAGGGCTTTTGGATGAAAATTTGGAAAGTAACAGATACAAGGAAGGCCCTTACCAAACTAGTAAGAGTAAAAACAGAATGTTGGAGTAGTTGATCATATAAAAAAAGGGAAGAGAGGAACTGTTGAACTATTTTCTAATATTCAAATTATCCTTCTTTCATTGCCTATACAAGATTCATGTCTGTTTATCTTAAGTTACTCAGTTCTTGGAGTTAATTTCATCATATAATATATGTCTTTTTCTGATTTTTTCTCTCTCCTTTTCCTTTTTAGGTTTGTATTTATTATGGGCACTTCTGTTTCACTGTCTCTCAGTGCCATGTTGAGACGAGGTTGCTCCAAATGGCAATTGCTGGGCAAAGTCTTATGGAGAAGTCTCCTCCTATTTTTAATAGGACTCATAGTTGTAAACCCAAATTATTGCCTTGGACCACGTAAGTGCTAAGAGATTTATATTTTTCATATTGACTAAAAATGTGTCCCTTTGTATATCACAATAGAATTTTGGGAAAAACTGAAATTCATATGGTGCAACTATGCAAAAGTTACTTTTTATATTGTTTTCAAATCATTGTAACATTCACCCCCACCTTAATGCACATAAAGAGGGTAAATCTTAAGTATTATAAAGGGAGTGGAATGAAATGACTTTGGAAGCAACATGATAAGTTTGGGGGATAAATGTATTTATATTTAATTTAGGTATCAGAATTAACAGTTTCTTTTTTGTTCTGATTCATTTATTTTTCTAATCCAGTGAATCATTTTGGAGACACCTGGTTGAAAACACATTCTTTTTTCTTCTATTATTTACCTCAGAAGTTACAGAAATTAATGCTGTTTAGTAAAATTATCTTATGTAGGCATTGACCCTGCCCCCTTCTCCCATAGTCTGCAGCCTGAAATCTTTTAATTTACTCATATTATCTTCCACGTTCTTTATGCTAATCTTGGGTACTAAGAATTTTTAAAAATGGTTAAAGAAAGCTTTACACATTCTTTCATACAGAGATTTAGTACATATCAGTTAAATCCATGTCATGTGAGCAATAAAAGCATACTGTTACCCTTAATTTCCAGGCATATACTCTTTTTTTTTTATCTTTCAGATCCAATCTTTATTAGCAGCAGGTTGATAACGTTACATGGACAATGACTTTCTCTTTATCATAGAAAAATGTATATTGCACAGATGTAAACATTATTTCTCTCTTTTAAACACATATATAGCACATTATATAAATAGGATTTGGATTTAGGCATTCAACATCGCCATACTACAAATCTACACTTCAACTGTAGACTGAAATGATGATGATGAAATTGAACTTTTTTTTACAGCCAGCTTCAATGTGCTCTTAAGCAAATACCCAAAAAGGATTTTTTGTATATTATGGGCAATTTCAGGGTAATAGTTGGCCAAGAAAAAGTTGCAAGAATAGTAGGCAAGTTTGGGCTAAGTGAACAGAATGAAGCTGGTGATCACCTAGCATAATTTTGCCAGGAAAATCATCTCAGCATAATGAATACATGGTTTGTTCAATAGAAATTATGTTTAGGCACATGGACAGCACCAGATGGACAACAATGAAATCAGATAGACTTCACATTGCCAACAACACTGGAAAGGTTCAGTTGCATCTGTTAAGACATTGCTGGCATTGATTATAGCTCAGACTATCAGCTATTAATGGCTAAACTGAAGCTCCAACTGTGCAAAGTGAAAAAATGTACTATCCTCCCAAAATTCAATATAAACTCCATCTCACCTAGGTACACCATAGAAATTAAGAATAGGGTTGAACCACTGAATCTGGAAGGGAAAGACCCAAATGAACAGTGGTGAGAAATCCAAGCTAACATCATGAAAATTGCTGGAAAGTATGTGTCATGTCAAAACCAAAGAGAACAAATAAATAGCTATCTGATGACATCATAAAAATATGATCAGCATAGGGCTGCCAGAGCCAAAGGTAATAAGGATGAAGTCAAAAAGCTGAATGTAATTTTCCAACATTAAGTCAGGAAAGACAAAAATAAGCAGTGGGAGAAGCAGTGTCAACATCTGGAAGAAGCTAACAGGAAGGGACATACTAGGGTCATGTTTGCTGTAGTGAAAATGGTGCAATCCAGCTTTTCAACACAACAAGGAGTTGTTAAAGACTGCAGTGGGGATATATTGAATGACCAGAAGAAGATAAAGAGCAGGTGGACATAATATACGGAAGGACTGTATAGCAGTTTGACTTATCATCAAGCTGACAATGATGACTATTCAATTAATAAAGAGCCAAACCATCAGCATGAAATGATGACTGTTCAATTAACAGCAAACATCTCGAAAGAAGAAATAGAATGGGCCATGGAGAAATGGCCGAACTGGAAAGCCCAGTTATTAATGGAATATCTACAGAATTATTAAGATTAATGCAATTATGGATTATGGAAAAGGCACATGAATATCAAAATGATCTATATATGTGTTTTATAGATTACAGAAAAGCTTTTGACTGTGTAGAACACAATAAGCAATGTCTGGCTTTGTGTAATCAGGTGATTAGACTTACCAGATCACTATACACTGATCAGAAGGCAACAGTGAGAACGCTCTATGGCAATACAGTTTGGTTTGGGATCAGTAAGGAAGTAAAAGATGCAGTTTATTGTCATATTTGTTCAATCTGTATGCTGAAGTGATCATGCAGAAATTAGATCTGGAATTGATTTGAGAGTGAAGATTCACTTTGGCTGAAACTAAGGAAGACCTGGAAAAAATTATCTGGAAAATCAAGGATGAAAGTGAAAAAAAGTAGGATTGAATCTTAACTTCAGGAAAACAAAGATAATGACAACATGTCCATGCAGATGGACATGAGATGTTTAAAATGAACAAGGAAGAAATTGAATTAATTTGAGAATTTATCTTCCTTGGATCAAAAATTGCTCAAGATGCTAGTTCCACACCTGAAATCAAACACAGGATAACCTTAGACTGCACTGCAATGGTTAATATGAATAAGATCTGGAAAAGCAGAATTATTGATATAAATACAAAAAGCAGACTAGTTAGAGAAACAGTCTTCCCTATAATGATGTATGGATATGAGAGTTTGGCACTAAGAATGGCTGACCGAAGAAGAATTGATGCCTTTGAACTGTGGTTGCTGGCATAAATTATTGCATATACCCTGGACAGCCAGAGAGGTGTGCTGAATTATATAAAACCAGAAACATCACTAGAAAGCCAAAATCAAAAGACTATGTATGATTTACTTTGGCCATGCATGCAAATTCATTGGAGAAGTGAATGATGTTAGGAATGGTTAGTGGACCAAAAAGATGGGGCAAGTAAAAAAAACACGCTGGCTTGATTCCATCAAGACTGATTCAAAGATGAACATCCGGCAACTGAAAGAAGCTATTCTTGACAGGGTAGCATGGAGAGCATTTGCCTATAAAGTAGCCAAGATTCAGACACGACTGAACTGTTAAACTAAACTAAATAATAATTACATAGGACTAGGGGTGACTGATAGCACTCTTTCGATAGTTGAATGACTGCCAATGAAAGGAGGGAGCGACATATTCTCCACAGCACCTGAAGGCAGGACAAGAAGCAACAGATGGAAGCTTATCAGAGGGAGATCCAACCTAGAAGTAAGGAGAAATTTCCTGACAATAATCGGTTGAACAGCTTACTGCAGAAGTTTTGGGTGCTCCAGCACTGGAGGTTTTTCAGAAGAGTTTGGACAGCCACGTAAAATAGCATAAGGTCTCCGGCTTGAGCAGGGGGTTGGACTACAAGACTTCCGAAGTCCCTTCCAACTCTGTTACTATTACATTCACACACAAGGTAGCACTCCCTTTTCTAACAGCAAAATAAAAAGTGGGATGTCTTTGTCTGGGCACAGTACGAAAATAGGGGAGCTCTGCATTTCAGTGATCTTTAAAAGCTAGTATACTATAGCCTTTGTTATTTTGATATTTTCAAACATGAATTTAATTTTATCTAATTTCATACTTATGTCATTGTGTAAACTGATAAACTGTAGGACAAAAAATCTTAATTCTATGGTTAGAATTTTTGGTGTTATAATGCTGAAAAAAATCTTAACTGTACAAGTTGCCTTACAACTTTATAATCCTATTCATAGAAAATAGACTGAGTGGTAAAGGAATCCAGTTGAGAAATTTCATAAACGTTGTATCCTTTTGTTAAGAAGTTTATGTTTTAGAGCAATATAGGCAGGGTAGCTTGGACACCTAAATAAGATGGGCTAAGAAGAAATTGATGACTACTGAGATTAATACTGGAATTATTAACCTCAATAGTCTCCCTTAAAAAATTACTTTTCTCATTTCCAATCAAGAAAATTAAGCTTCCTTTTTTCCTACAGAATTTTTTTTAAAGTAATTGGGTTAATTTGTTTAGATTAAAATACAGTTATAACACTCTTAATTTGGAAACAATATATGGTCAGCATCAGATCTACTTCTGCATCCATTATTCTGTACACTTTTATGCTCACTTATATTACTTTTATTCGGTTATTTTTTTTAGTGTCCTTGGATAATCTACGAATTCCAGGTGTGCTCCAAAGATTGGCTTGCACATATTTTGTTGTTGCGACACTAGAACTGCTCTTTGCCAAACCTGCGCCTGAGAACAGTACTCTGGTCAGTGAACGGTTTAACAGAAATATACCAACATAAAGTGAAGAGAATATTTAGTTGGGTGTTTAACACAATCATTCCTCAACACTTGGTGAACAAACTGGCCCTATTAGGTTTTAATATTCCTTTATATAACTGGATACTTGATTTCTTTATTGACAGGCCCCGGGTTGTACAAGTTGGAAGAAAAGTTTCCAACTCTTATCTCCTTGAGTACGGGTTCCCCACAGGGCTGTGTCTTGAGTCCATTACTGTTTACCTTGATGACTCATGACTGCTGTGCCAAATCTGCTACAAAACCATATTGTGAAGTCTGCGGGTGATACGGCAGTGGTGGGTCTTATCCAGGACGACAATGAAGATGCTTATAGGAAAGAGGTGAAAGCTCTGGTGGACTGGTGCAATAAAAGTAACCTGGTTCTGAATGTTAATAAAACAAAGGAGATCATTGTAGATTTTAGAAAGAGCCGGCATAGCCATATTCCACACTGTATCAAGGCTGTAGCTGCGGAGGAGATATTAAGTATCTGGGGGTGCAGATAACTAACAATCTGACTTGGTCTCTCCACACATCATCCTTAGTGAAGCATGCAAACCAGCATCTGCATTTCCTGTGTCAGATGAGGAGAGCACATCTTTCTCATTCTGTCCTGGCCACTTTTTACAGAAGCACAATTGAGAGCATCTTAACAAACTGTATCACTGGTTTGGTGGTAGAAGATAGAAGATCCATACAGTGAGTGGTAAGGACAGCCTAGAAGATCATAGGAAGCTTGCTTCCTGGTATTCAGGATGCTGCTTATAAGCGCTACATGCTTAAGAGTTTGAAGCATTGTTAGAGACCCCACACACCGACTTCATGGTCTGTTTCTGTTGCTCCCCTCTGGGAGGAGGTTTTGAAGTATATACTACCAGATTCTGTAACAGCTTTGTTCCCTATGCCGTCCATCTGGTAAGCTCACAAGATTCATTTTTCTCGCCATGTTTATGTATATATCCGAACTAGACTGTTTCTCTGGGCCACATATGTGTGTGTATGTGGGTATATGCATAATTTATTTTATTTTATTTTATTTGTCATGTTTTTGCAGTGTATATTGGAAATGATTAGCTTTTGAGAGCTGTATGCAATGAAATCTCATTTTAATGTATACTGATTAGTGAACATTTAAAGTGACAATAAAGTTATTCTTCTCTTCTTTTCTCTTCTCTTCTCTTCTCTTCTCTTCTATTCCCTTTTCCTAATTCAAAGTTTTTAATTAAAATTCTCTGCTTCAATCTGAAATTTAGAAAAACTGAGATAGAGCTTATCAAATGCACTGAATACAAATACCAGTTCTCTCCCTTGCTTCAATAGTTGACTTACTATATATATGGAGATTCTCAGTCATTCCGGTCATGATTGTCCCAAAGGTGCTTTTTCAAAAGACAATTGGACTTCCTTTGTTTTTCCTTGAAGACATTTCACTTCTCATTCAAGAAGCTTCTTCAGTTATGACTGAATGGTGGAGAATGGAGGATTTATATTCCTTGCAGTCATCTGGTTGTTAGCACTCTCTCTCTCTGAGTCATTGAGCCACTTGGAGGTTTATCTGTGCCCTCAGGGTCACCCAAATAGTGCAAATGGGTGTGGAACCTTCTTGGAACTGCTGAAAGAACTGTATTGTAAACAGGAGATAGGTGGCATTGTATCCCTCCCCAAATGTTGAGAGAGGACTGTTCAGTTTTAATATAGATGGCCTCTTTGACTCTTCTTTCAAACCAGCAGGCCTCTCTTTCCAGAATGTGACATTTGTCTTTCAAATGCAGATGGACTGCTGAATCTTGTCCTTATGGGCTTGTTCTCCTATGTTTCTTTGTCCATAATAAAGAAGAGAACAATAAATGAAACAACCACGTTGTTCCATATGTTGCAGGAATATCTGAAAAGCTCAGGATGATTTTCAACCAATACAATATACTGTACATGCACACTTTAAAACCCAAGAATACACTAAGACAGAAGCTTGTCCACCCCAAGAATGAAACATCCAGACACAAACTGAGCAATGTGATATATGCAGTACAATGCAGTGAGAAATGTACAGATCTGTGCATTGAAGAAACAAAACAACCACTTAACAAATGCATGGCACAACAAAGCTATCAGGACAAGATTCAGCAGTCCATCTGCATCTGAAAGACAAAGGCCACTCTTGAAGACAGCAAAGTCCATATTCTGGACAGAAAGGACAGCTGGTCTGAAAGAGGGGTCAAAGAGGCCATCTACATTAAAATTGAAGTGCCCTCCCTCAACAGAAGGGGAAGGATAAGACACCACCTATCTCCTGTTTACAACACAGTCCTTTCAGCAGTTCCAAGGTTCCACACCCATTTGTACTATTCAGGTGACCTTGAGGGCACAAATAAACCTCCAAGTGGTCTCAACAATTCTCAGAATGAGTGCTAACAATCAGATGATTATAAGAATATAAATCCATCCATTGTCTACCATTCAGTCAGAACTGAAGAAGTTTCTTGAACGAGAAGCAAACATCTTCAAGGAAAAACAAAAAAAGTTCAGTTGCCTTTTGGAAAAGCACTTTTGGGACAATTACCCCAATAATTCACAAAATCCAATCGGCTTCTACCTCATAAATCCTATAGAAAAATAAAACTGAATGGTAAGTGAGAACACAGCTGTGTAAATGAAATGACTCGCTGAGCATAGGGAAGGCCTTATTATTGATCCTGCATTGTAATGATGATGGCAGCAAGGAAGCAATAGGGTTTCAGAAATGATTTAGATAGAGGTATCTTTTTTCAGGATGCTTTAAAGAGTACTACATCAGAATAATTTTCAGAGCATGCCAGCCCCACAAAACAGGGCTTTTGTGCTGCTAAGAGTGTCATCTGGTGGAGCTGTTCCTGAATGTTTTAAAGCATTCTTCAGTTGGGTCTAAAAGGTGACTTTAGGTATCCTGTAGAAGTCTCCCATGGCAAAATTATTAACTTTTCAAGGATAACATTGCAAATTTCAATGCAACATTCAATATTTGAAATGTGTTTAGGTTATAGAATGTTTACTACCTGACCACAGTTCTCTGATCTATTTCTTAGAACAGACAAAAGAGGTAGAACTTAGTTTTGAAGCCCAAAACAGCTTGGAGCCCTTCTCTTCCACATCAGTTGAACCATGTATTAAACATATGTGTTTAAAGCCCTCCTTCAAATATCTAGATAGGATAGGTAATGAACCAAAGAAAGGAGTAAGGAATGAGCTTTGGGATTAAGTAGGCCTTTCCTAATGCTTTACTGAGGTTCTTTACTGTTCCTAGCTCTTTTAAAGTTTAATGTTAACATTTGTTTAATTGTTTTCTTTGTTAATGAATGTATTGCTCTTTTATGGACTGCTCTGAAAAGTAGAAAATGGAAGAATGGTGAAATTAAGTTATTAGATAACAAATCAGTTATCTGGCTGTAATGCTTGATCTGGACTGAGAACTACTGAAATAGCCTAGGCACTGAATACAAATGTATGAGCTTCTATTAGTTCTCCTTTGCCATTCTGGAGAAAAAAGATTGGACCAGAACCATGTTAGTCAGTGGCTGAAGTTAACTACTGTTACGAAGATACTTAATAGAAGAAAAATTCTTGAAAGTATACAAATAGTATTGAGTGAATACCTTCAGCAAATCCAGCACTTGTAGGAGTTTCACGATGAAACCTGAATTATTCATATTTTACTTTTCTTTCTGTGTTTTAATAGGAGACTTCCTACCCTGCTCTTCAGGATATTCTTCCTTATTGGCCCCAGTGGCTTTTTATGTTGGCTCTTGAAGGACTTTGGCTGGGCCTCACCTTCCTTCTGAGTGTACCTGGGTGTCCAAAGTCAGTTGAAGCTTAAATCCTTCTTCTTTTTTCAATGTTATCTTTTCCGGATACCTATGGGATTTAATATACTGTTCTGATTAATAACATTTCAATGTTTAACAATATTCTCATGAGGAAGCCTCACTGAAATCGGTTGGAGCTAGCTATTCCAGGAGTGCTATTTATCCTTAGGCTGCCTTTTTTACAGTGATTTGCATATGGAACTCCTAAAGGGCTGTGAATATGGCTTAGATATGACACATAATCAGGCTAAGAATTTTGTCATGAGGTTCCTGTTTTGGGATTTTGATGGGACAGTGGGAATGGCAGTTAGATGAGATGATGGACATTGGCCAGTTCTGGAAATTGTCGACATATTCTGGAAACCATTGTACAATCTAAGAGCTTACAAAGCTGCTTTCTCTTTATGTTAACACTACACAATAAGAGCTCTTGACCCTTTCAAATCAGCCTGCTCACACCCATGGTAACATATGACTCACAGATTTTTTTTTCTCCTCCTGTAGAGGCTACCTAGGACCTGGAGGTATTGGCAGTTCGGGAAAGTTTCCTAATTGTACCGGAGGGGCGGCAGCTTATATTGATCATTTGCTTCTAGGAGGAAAACATATCTATCAACACCCATCTTCTAACGTGAGTTAAACATTCCAAACATCTATCAACTATTTATAAAATGGTTCAACCTGCTTAAAAGTTTTATCACTGCTTATTAAGACTTGGAAGGCAAAACTTGATTTTAATTTTTGTAATTCTTCAAAACTGCTGCCAGCTTCTTACTTTCTGTAGTTATTCCTTGAAATCAAGTAACTGTTCTGCTTAATATTTAGATAATACTTTCATTAAATATAAAATGTTATTTTTAAAAGATAAAGAAAATACAGTTATTGTGATAGAACTTTCACTCACAATTTCATTCAAAATAGGAAAACAACATTACCATTCTTTAATTTCTTAAAGTAGTTTTATGATTGCATATTGCAGAAATAGTTGAGGTTCCCTGTCTCCAAGACTTAGAAAAGGGGCAGATAAGAAATACAATGGCTGGAGCAATCTCACCTATTTTTCAGTAAGTTCTAGTGCTAGCAATAAGTAGAAACACATGGCTATTTTTTTTCCTGTCTTCACTTCATTTAACTTTATTTAACTCAAATAAATCCTGTCCTACTGAACAATAATTTCAATCAATTACTCCTATTGTTAAAACACCTATGCATTTGTAATAGCTCTAAATTTACTTTAAGCCTCCTATTTTAAAATAAAAAAATAAATTTAAAATAAAATAAACAAATAAATGAATTTTCTCCATCCAGATGTCTAGCACTAAGTGACAGCAGGCATAGGTAACTCCCATGCAGTTCTTACTTTCTAACTGGAATGAAATAACCATGCCTATGTGTCCCTGTCTCGTGACATAGAAGTTCAGGGTCAGAAGAAACATCTGAATAGACAACATTTCTAGATCTAAAGCTCTGCATGGGGCTACACAAGAGCATTCTGATGCTTCAATTGGTGCAAAGCATGGAGGTGCGGGCAGTCTTTGGGTCCCCTAGAGTGGCCTATGTTAGGCTGCTGTTCCGTGAGCTGCATTTGACAGCTGGTTTGCTTTCGGCTGCAATTCAAGATATTGGTTATTACCTATAAAGCCCTGCATGGCATGAATCCAGGTTACTTGAGGAACCATCTCAACCATGCTGGGTAGAAGATACATGCTGTGGATCCCGTTTTGTCAAGGAATTCTGGCTGGTGGGGTCCAGAAATAAGAGCCTTCTCTGCCATGCTGCCAGCCCTTTGGAACATCTTGTGCCCCCGGGGTAAGATCTGCCCTCACCCTTCTTCAGTAAGAGTCTGAAGTCCTGGCTGTGCCATTTGGTCTGAGACTCAATGGGGGAGTATCACGCTGGCAGTGGTAATGGACTATTAGTGGATCCTACCTCCCCTGCTGCGCATCCTGCTTCCATTTTTTAACCATAACTTTGTATTCTTACTCTTACTGTTTTGTATACTTATATACTTCCTTACTGTTATTAGATCTATCTTATCTATCTATATTTATGATTTTACCGCTTTTAATGTAAGCTGTCCAGAGGCATCTCACAGTGAGATGGATGGCAAACAAATTTTATAAATAAAAAAAGTGTTGTTTCAGTGCTAAATCAAAATGTATTTAGGTTAGCAATTAATGTTTCTACAAAATTAAAGGTTAAACAGAATTTCTAATGTATCCTTCTCAATCCCTAGGTGTTGTATCTTACTACTGTCCCCTTTGACCCTGAAGGAATTTTAGGAACAATAAATTCTGTTCTTATGGCATTTTTGGGACTTCAGGTATTGTTTTCTCTTGCCCTTCATAAGCAGAAAATCTTCACCAAATGCTATATAGAAAGATATTATAATTCCCTATATGAGTATGAGGGATGGGAGGTCCTTCCATAGGAATAATAATCCAAGTGTTGTTCAAATAGGCTTTTTGGAACAACACAAGGAAATACTTATTTTAACATTTCAGACAAGACATAGAGCTAAAGAATTAATTATTTAATAACTGCTCTTATTTAGACTACATTATAGAAAAAAACGTAATATGGTTAAGAAAAACATATCCCAAAATCAGATTAGATGAAGATATTAGTAGAACTATTTAATACTGCATTAGAGTGCAATGTTTACATCATGAACTAGATCTCAGTTTCACTCTATTAGTCTGCTACAGCCATCCTAAGCCATGTTTAATGTTGTTGTTTTTCTTCAAGGGAGGAAAAATTCTTTTGTTTTATAAAGATCAGCATAAGCAAATAATTCTTCGATTTTGTGTGTGGAGTATAATAATGGTAAGTTACAAATATTGCCTTGTTAGGTCAAGTACTATATTTATTTCTCAATTCTTTTTAAATGTTATTTTCTGGCAAATTTGGCTCAAAAGAGATGAATACTTCCTCAGCTGCAGTAAACTGAATTTCAGTTCTTTAGAGGATCACACTTGGAATGCAAATTAAAATATGCAAAAATAAGGTAAGAGAACCCCTATCATCTCTAGATTCAAATCATTGGGTCATGATGGCCTACATCCCAGAGTTCTGAAGGAACTGAAATATGTCATTTTAGAACCATTGAAACGTATCTTTCAAAGTTCTTGGATCACCAGGGAACTGCCTGAAGACTGGAAAAGAGCTGATATGGTCCCCATCTTAAAAAAAGGAAAAAAATAGATCCAGGAAAATACAGACCAATCAGCCTAATATCAATTCTTGGGAAGATCTTGGAAAATATAATCAAGCAACAAATCTGCGATCACCTAGAAGCAAACAGGATTATAACCAGAAGCCAAAAACAGATCATGTCAAACAAATCTTATTTCATTCTTTGACAAAGTGACCAAATTAATAGATCAGCAAAATGCTGTGGACTTAGTATACTTAGATTTCAGTAAAGCATTTGATAAAGTAGACCAAAACCTACTTCTTGGCAAGTTAGGGATAGACAGCAACACCAGCAGGTGGGTTTGTAACTGGCTGACAAAATTGTAACTGTCTAAGTATAAACTAGGTGAAATTTGGCTTAATGCCAGTAACTGTGAGAAGAATCTTGGAGTCCTAGTGGACAATCCCTTAAATATGAGCCAACAGTGTACAGCAGCACCCAAAAAAGCCAATGCAATACCTAAACTGCATTAATAGAGGGATAGAATCAAGATGACGTGAAGTTCTGGTACCGCTTTACAAAGCTTTAGTAAGACCACACTTGGAATACTGTTTCCAGTTTGGTCACCACAATATAAAAAAGATATTGTGACTTTGGAAAGAGTGTAGAGCAGAGGTCCCCAAACTACGGGCCATGGCCCACTACCACCGGCCACATGAGTGGCTGGCCAGTGCATGAACGCATGTGTGCATGCTCTGCCCTTGCGCCGGCGCTAGGAGAGCCACGAGCTTCTCGCCGGCGCTAGAGCCGCAAGCTGGTGCTAGGAGAGCCGCGCACTTGTGCTAGCAGCCCCATTTGCAGAGCCCCGTTTGCGCACACGCAGCCACATTTGTGTTTGTGCACATGCGCGCATAGATGCCTGTCCCTCCCTTACTCACTGGGCCGCCAACCCAGAAAGATTGGCGACCCCTGGCGTAGTAGATAACAGCAATAAAAATAATTAGGGGGCTGGAGGCTAAAACATACGAAGAGTGGTTTCAGGAATTAAATATGTCTAATGAAAAGGACTAGGGATGACATGACAGCACTCTTCTAATATTTGAGGGGCTTTTACAAAAACGAGGGGGTTAAACTATTTTTCAAAGCACCAAAAGCCAAGACAAGAAACAATGATTGGAAACTAACCAAGAGAGAAGCAATCTAGAACTAAGAAGAAATTTCCTAACAGTGAGAGCAATCAATCCATGGAATAGCTTGCCTCCAGAAGTTGTGGGTGCTCCATCACTGGAGGTTTTCAAAAAGAGACTGGACAACCATTTGTCTGAAATGAATTAGGGTCTCCTGCTCAAGCAGGGGGTTGGACTAGAAGACTATGAGGTCTCTTCCAACTCTATTGTTCTATGTTGTAGAATTGGCAGAGCAACAGCTCTGGGGTAATTCAGAGCAAGTCAAGCGTGACATCAAATAGGAGTTTGTCAGGAGCTGAGCAGTAGGAAGACGTAAGTTGTAGGAAGACATAAAGAACAAAGAAGAGCAATCAGTGAAACTGTATGTTCTGAGGGAATGTGTGCTATATTATAAGGAGTGAAAAAAAAATCTTAAAAGCTGCTGATTGGAAGAAGTATATACTGAAAGCTCCCAACTGCATATTACAAATGATTGAGTGATTGCTTATTGAGTAAACAGAGACTCTAGAAATATAAGGCAGTCTTCCAGAGAATGAACTAAAAGCAAGTGAGCAGAAAAATCAAACAGAACATTCTGTAAATCCAGCATTTATTTTCATTTAAAATATCTGTATTTTTTTTTAGGGTGTCATTTCTATGGTGCTGACAAAATGCTCAAAAGATGTAGGCTTGATTCCAGTTAACAAGAATTTATGGTGAGGAACACATGCAGTCATTTTATTCTATAAACTGATATTTGATAGATAAATCTTGGATTACTTTTTGACATTCTTGCAGGTCAATTTCATACGTGACAACACTGAGCAGCTTTGCCTTTATACTTCTGCTGTTGATATACTATCTTATAGATGTTAAGAAGGTATGGTCAGGTGCTCCATTTTTCTATCCAGGTGAGTATGCTTAAAAAAAAAATTTTTTAAAACTTTTTTCAGATTAAAGACCTAGATGGCTATGAAGACCTAGGTAGATTTTCTTCATCTCTTGATTCATACTGGGCAGTTTCTATCTCTCCCACCCATTATGTAGTAGTTTTACACTGGTTTATATCCTTCTAGCTGCTTCACCAGATGCATTGTTCAATTCCTGTAGCACAGTAAAATTTTGCTAACAAGTTGCTGGATTTCCTGAAATCATGACATATACCAGTATCAACTTATGGTTGAATTAATGGTTCCCTAAAATATGGGTGAAATAGCTGTTGGAATGATAAGGGTGGGGATACATAATCCTTCCCTCTTCAATCATTTATCTACCAAAAATCACCATCCCTTGCCTATTTTCCTCTCATTGGATAAAAAAAAATAGAGATTAAATATTCCTTGTTATGCAGGAATTGAACAAAGATGAGAGTTAACAGAATAATGGAATAACAGAGTTGGAAGAGAGAGAGCAATCAAAACTCCACTTATTCTTGAGATGAATTGCATACCTTTTCATTTCTTGCTTTTCATTTCCTACTATTCTGTAGGAATATTTTGGAATAAAAATCTAATTAATCTTGAATGAATTATAAAAGAAACTTGAGTAGCTTTGGGGACAACTGAGAATACTGGTGGTAGGACCTGTGGGATTGATAAAACAGAAATATTTAGAAATCATATTGTAAAAAAACCCCATTTTGTTCCTTGTAGTTTATAGGAATTTTTTACTTCCTTGATCCTCTTAACGATTATTGCAATTTGATATATGGGTCATTATTTGTGCTTTATAGAAATTTTCAAGTTATTTAGAAGCCATGGAAAAGGACTGAATGTGAAGCTGGTGACTCCAGGGTAGGGTAGGTGGGATGGGGTAGCAGCGATCATTTGAGAATCTCTTGGCATTCAGGGGCTGTGCTCCACAAGTTTCTGGTTGTGAGACCGTTTCTGAAGCTGGGCTCATGGGATCAGTTGGGACTGTTGCTATTGTACCCGCATCCATGGTGCACGACAATCTCCCTGCCTGAGCTGCTGGAGGCCATTTTGGTGCTGGCAGTGGAGTTCCCCAGACTTAAGGTTCTGAGAGACTTTAACCTGCCATTCTTAGATTTGGCATCTGAAGTGGCCCAGGAGTTCATGGCCATCATGGCGTCCATAGGCCTAAAGCAGATCATCTAAAGCCTAACTCGAGACAATAGTTACACATATGATCGTCTTGTCAGAGCAACACGATCTCATGGAGGATATAGCATTATCCCCAATTATGGTCGGATCGCACCCTGGTATCCTTGAGATTCTCTTATGCCACCACACACACAGCATGCAGGGGGGCCAGCCCTATTTGAGTGGTCTATTTCCGACATGATGGACCCAAATGTGTTCCAGAGAGAACTGAGGGACATTCCAGGGATTTTGCTGCACGACCCAGTCAACATCCTGGAATCAAAGGACAACCAGGGCTCTGGACAGGATTGTGCCTATGTGGCCTCAACCCATCACTCCCGATTCTCCCCAAGGTTCATGGAGGAGCTGCGGACTCTGAAAAGGATTAAGAGATGCCTAGAGCACACTGGCCCATGTTACACCACTGCTCTGAGCTGCACTGGCTGTTGGTTTGCTGCTGAGTAAAATTCAAGGTGTTGGTTATTACCTTTAAAGCCCTGCATGGCATGGGTTCAGGTTACTTAAGGAACCATCTCTACCTGTACCAGCAAAGGGGGCATGCTGTGGGCCCATCAGAGAGGAAATTTCAGGTCTTCTCTAGCTGTGGCTTCTGCCCTTTGGGACATCTTATCCCCTGGGGTGAGATTGGCTCCCAGCCTTCCAAAAGGGCCTGGTTCTGTCAGGTGGCTTGGGGAATATCACACTGAAGGTGGTTGAAGAGAAAATCCCACCTCCCTGCACACCCTGCTCCCTCCTCTCCATCTTTTAACTGTAACTTTACTTTGGATTGTAAATCTATTTTTATTGTTTTATTGTTTTTATGATGTTATTGCTTTTAATGTTATAAGCTGCCCTGAGCGGCTTCAAAGCAAGATGGGTGTCAAACAAATTTAACAAACACACACTGAAATGCATTACTACTTTTCTGATGGTATTTTTTATTTCTTTATAGGTATGAACTCCATTCTTGTTTATGTTGGACATGAAATATTTGAAAACTATTTTCCTTTTAAATGGAAGCTGCATGATACACAATCACATAGTGAACATTTGACTCAGGATCTAATTGCTACATCTTTATGGGTTATCATATCATATATACTCTACCGGAAAAGGATATTCTGGAAGATATAATTCAACTCAAAACAGATCAAAAAGTATGGGCTATGAGAACATTGTATTCCCCCCCATCATATTAATGTCACATTTTTTCCTCCAAGAGTCATATATTTCATTTACATTCCAGATTATTTTGAACTGAAATCTGCTTATTTGGGGTTTGTTGGGCTGCCATTTAGTAAAACAAGGCTTTGCTCAAAGTTTATTTTCTACATTATTCAATTTCTAAATAAACATACTGAATGCTTTCCAGTAATGGTATTTTCAAAAGATTTTTGGTACACAACTGTTCAGAAATTTGTCTCATAAAAATCACAGAGGTCACACAGTGGTATTGAACTATATAGGCTCAGGAAGATTCTGTTCATTTGATTGTGCCACAACTCCTTGTGAAAACCACTCAGGATTGTAGAATGGAATGAACAACAGTATTCTTCAGGCTCCTTCATGGCTTCAGTCCAGCTAGGCTATTTGTTTGTAAAACTAAGATACCCTTAAATAGCCAAGTCTGGCTTACAAATAACCTTCAACTTGCCTGCTTGATGATATTAGGCAGAACACTCGACCACAATGAGCTCAGGCAAAACAACATCATGAATATCTGTATCTGTTTTGCGTGACTCATGAATTATTGCAATATGACCGTAATGGAATTATGGATTTATATTATTTACACACTTTAAATCCAGTCTTGGGTCTGAACTAGATTTTTTTTAATAAAATCATGATTTTAATTAATTTTGAAAACTCTTTTATTTAGAATATCAAAGTCAAAGTTTTACCAAAAAGTCATGAAGTTTGGCTGTACTTTTCCAGCAACTTTGCTTCAGCAGCTAAGGATAACTGGCTAGCCCCAATGGAATGTTAACAATTTTCCTTCTTATTTGCTTCTTCTCAGCTCCAATGAAGGAGCTCAAATAAAGTCTACTCAGCTCAATGTCTGAAGAAGCAAAATCTTCTCATTCATACAAAATCTATGCAATACCATCATCAGGTTTTCTCCACAGCGTGATACTTGGCGCTCCATTGCCAGACGGAAATCCTCCTTCACACCTTTGGTGATTCCTCTGGTGATTGTGTGATGTCTGCAATTATAATAACACAAAAAAATTAAAGGCCATGGAGCTACATTTTGTAAAATGAAAACTGCATAGTATTTGTTGTAGAACATTCCAGCTAACATTTTAAAATATTTATGGAATGAGAATGTTCTGTGATAAGTATCATACATGTATCATAAGGTTTTATGTCAAATCTCCAAATGATTTTAAAGATATGGAAACACATCCTATAATCTTAAATCCTGAAATGTCTAGATCTTGATGCAGTGAATTAAAGTATCCATGCTAAAGACAATTGTATTCAGGTTTAAATTTGGCCACAAGAATATTTTTATGACTGCAAGTTAAAAAAGTAATAGAACTAACACTATATTTCATTTTTAGCATAAATTGTTTACCAAAGTAGAATAAAAGCAGATCAATATATATGCAGAATGTAACTGTAAAGTTCTGGAGATAACCATTAATTATCCCTGCCCAAACACTCTACATAACTCTCTCCATAAGAAATTAAATAATTTATGGCCTAATGAAGAGAGAGGAATCAACAGTACCATTTACTATTAAATTACAGGTAGTCCTCAACTTATGATCACAACTGGGACCAGAATTTGGTCACTGAGTGATGCGGTTATTAAGCAAGTAATTCCAGGACCATTTTTAACATAGTTGTTAAGCGAATCTGGCCTCCTTCATTGATTTTGCTTGTTGAAAGCCAATTGGAAGGCGACAATTCGTGATCACATGACTGTAGAACACTAGAACTGTTGTAAATGAGCTGGTTGCAATGCACCCAAATTGCAATCATATGACCACGTGGTTAGTACAACTGTAACTTTGAGAACAAGTCATAACTTACTTTTTTCAGCGGCATCATAACTCTGAATTGTCATTAAATGATTGGTTGTAAGTCAAGGATTACCAATACAATTCTAAATTTCCCCTATAACCACTACTGTAGCACCAAGAGCTACAGAAATGATTCATTAGATTATGCCATTTTAAAATGGACATTCTAAATTTCATTTTAGTTTCTCCAGACTTTTCATTTTTTCCTATTGCAATGAACCTGCACTCAGCTATGACCTATGGATTCTCAAGCAATTTGAAAGGGTAAGATTTAACTATGTTTCAACATACACACACCCAATTGTCTTAATGGGTTGGGACAATATCAATACATAAAAGAATTATTAAGAGACCAGAAACTGCTGCATATTCACCATGGATTGCTACAGTGTATTTCGGTGTTACACAACCTCTAACTTTTGGTGGAGAATTTTAAAAAAATGGGCAAAAAGAGGGAGGCAATGGTAGGAATGACTTGCAAGTTTTTAATCTTCTGACATTTGGTTTACAACGATTGTGACTATTTTATCTAAAAAAAAACCACTATCATGAAT
The DNA here is from genome assembly GCA_023970755.1 of Azemiops feae. Taxonomy (NCBI): domain Eukaryota; kingdom Metazoa; phylum Chordata; class Lepidosauria; order Squamata; family Viperidae; genus Azemiops; species Azemiops feae. The sequence continues at coordinate 341,612 of JALGBA010004150.1, read as the reverse complement.
TGGCTGAGGCTAATTGTCAAAAAAGTAAAAATGCATAATTTCAATTCTATGAAAAAGTTTTACATTTTAGTTCTTAAACCACATATTAAATATGCTGTATTTGTTTGATTTTAAACAAGACTTCATATTATTAATATGCTGTCTTTTCATTGCCTCTATCTTGGCCATATAATATATTAACAGATTTCCTGTTGAAGAAACAACTTGCTGAAACCGCAAACCAGAAATCAGACTATATATATTTCTAGGATTACTAGCAAAACTGCATAGGTCAATTTTCTTCCACTAATAGTCAAATTTGCTTCTCGAGAGGCAAAGAAAATAGGAGCAATCAATGCAGTGAAAGGAAAGAATATGAAAAAGTCTATGTAAATTCTTGCCAGTATTAACGAATAGGGTCATTTTTTAGCTACATTATAAAGGAATGGACTAGCTTGTTAGAAAAAAATAGAGCATCATTATTTTATTATATATAGATCCATTTAAAAGTTTAACATACATGGGCCAGTAACTTATGAAAAAAATAACAAATGTTAACAATAGTAAAACAATTTGCCAAATGATGTAGGCACAAATGAAGAACAAAAGCATGGATAAAACTATTGAATTAACAAAGGTCTGATAACCATGACCAGTAAAACATATTGACAAAAAGACAGCACACTATGAGCAGGGATGTCCTCCTGCTTTGTACCTGTCAGCAGTCTGCATGCTGGGCTGTAGTACAGGTATGAATTCCTGCTGCAGTAACCCCAGCGGAGGGCTAGAAGTCCTTTAAAAAACAGCAAATAGCAGCATTCAAACACACACACCAACTTCCCCTGTGCTACAAAATCAATTCTCCAGTAACATATACATAAAGAGGAGGACTACAAATCAAAAGTCTAAATCCTAGTGCAGGCATCCAATGGATTTCTTTTTAATTAGCAATGATGAAACAGAAAAAGCTTCACAAGCCTAGGTGTCTTTCCAAAGAAGAGAATTCAAGAAGTCAGCTGAGGATTTAAATCCTGTTGGTGTGAATGCCTTTACCAAGAAAGACACAATGGGTAAGCAATCCTTGGATAATGTTCCTCAGCCCTTGTAAAATTTCAGTGAGGAAGCCCAGCTAATGTTCACCATGTTGAAGAGAATATAAGATATCCTGAAGCACACATGCTCTGAAATTCTTATCTCTTTTTCAAATTGAAAAAAACTGTTACTGTTAGACTAGGCTATCAATAATAATAAATCAGTCCATCTCTTTCTTTTACAAAATAGAAAGGGCTACTTGGCATCAAATATGCTATGCCTTTTCTTGCCTAAGGACACATCTAGAGAAACTGCAGCTTTTTGTGAAAGCAAATTTCAAAAGAAAACAACAGCAAAACCAGGATATTTTGAAAGAGAAAAGAAAACATAACACTTCAATAGCAATAGCATCTAGATTTATATACCGCCCTGTAGTGCTTTACAGCAGCCACTGGACGGTTTACAATTTCAGCATATTGCCCCCAATAATTTGGGTCCTCATTTTAACAACCTCGGAAGGATAGAAGGCTGAGTCAACCTTGAGTTCCATCAGGATCAAACTCCAGGTTGTGGGCAGTTAGCCTGCAATACTGCATTCTAACCACTGCACCACCAGGGCTTGACCCTGAATACACATTCCAGAACTGACTTACACTACAAATGCTTCCAAACAGAAATTTAGCAGTAAATTAATATGTGAAATATATCTTTTTTTAGCAATAGCTAAAAGTTTATGTCACTTGAAGTTTATTATTATTCATATTTTTGCCTTCTCCAGTATTTTGATTATTTTTGCCAGCATTTTTCTTAATTGAAAAACTGCAATGTCTCTACTAAAAAGATAAGAAAACAAAAATTGTATCTTTTATATTAGCATTTGAGAAGGCCTGATGGAAATCTCTTTAAAATCTCTTCGAAAGCCTTTAACAGAATTCTACTGAATCTAATTTTTATTACAAACATAGAAAATGAAACATCTTAATATTCTGATACACAAACCAGTCAGCCTTTTTTTTAAATAATAAAAAATCAAATTTAAGTTGGTTAAGTTTATTAAATTTCCTTTCTAATTCAACCCAAACATGACAAAATCTATTAATTCCTTACAGAAATAATTACAAAATACCAAATTAATTACATCACAACACAAATGCAGGAAAGGCTAGCAAGGCAGTACTATCACTATAATACCTTCACTTTTTCCCCATTCAATCTGATCCAATTCTTGGACACTCCCTGGACAAGTCACTGCAGTTTTCTTGGGAAGGTTTTTCAGAAGTGGTTTGCTATTTCCTCCTTCCTAGGGCTGAGAGAACAGTGACAGCTGGCCTTGTAGCTATGGTGGGACTGGAACTCAAGAGTCTCCCAGTTTCTAGCCTGGTGCCTCAACCACTACACCAATCTGTTTCTCTAACACCTTTACTAACAACCAAGAAATTGGAAATAGGAATTATTTAATGATCAGCAAATGTTCCTTCTGCAGAGGAATCTCGTTATGTTCATAATAAAATTGTAGCAGGATAAAGCAGGATACATCTAAATATCTGAAACAGAACTTTCAATTAAAAATCAGACTACAACAGGTGTAATAATGCTAAATAGAGAAATGAGCTAAAGAAGGCAAACAGAACTGTAACTGGGGAATGTAACTATAATCTTTTCTCACTACTTCAAGGCAAAGGTCCAATTTCCTGCCTGTTCACCAAAACAAGTCATTTGAATATTTTCAGTGAGGAAAAAAGGAAGAGGATAAAACTGTTGGGTTCATTGTACATGACAGGACAGCTACGCTTTGCTTTTCAGAAGCTGCTGGAAAATTCTGCTATCGAAGGAAACATTAAGACTTGAATTCCATACAATTACTGTATAATGGAAGAACAGATAATTGGTTCATAGTTCTATGGGATGGACATTAGTAGTCATAATAGAAGGATTAGCAACTGAAACTGTGAGGTAGGATAGAATCAATTTTATTAATATACCACAATAATGCATTCCATTACACAGCTGCCAACCTGATAATTAAAATTAACTGACTTTGAAAAATACAAATTTAACTGGAAAAATAAAATGAAGACTTAGTGTTTTAAGAATATATTCTTAGTAAGAAAGTGCTTCAGAAAAAGTTTTGTAAAATTAACTCCATTTTTGTGAATAGAATGATACAAGGGATTACCTTGTCACTGTGCAAAATAAAATTCTTTCCCTACAGGCAGAGCATCTGACTGCTGTTATCTTCTCAACCAGTGGCATGTGTAAATCATAGGTAAGTTGGGCATAAGACTAAATCCCTGAAACTTTTAAAATTTATCTCAAATATCATATTAAAAATAACTGTAAAAGTTCTTGGATAAAATAGGCTTTTTATAATCGTAGTGAAATCCAGGTTGTTTGATAATGTCCCCCAAATCTTGAGAACCTAAGTTCTAATAAACATTATGAATGCAATAATAAACATAAGTTATAAGGAAGTTCACTTTTTGGGAGTTACTATTTGGAATAACTGAGAATCTAATGTGTTTGCCATAGAAGATAAAAAATGGTCTGAAATATCTTTTTTTAAAAGATAAATAGCTTTTAGTAGTAGTTGATAGAACTCAATATTTGGACTTGGAGCCTCACTGGATATGAATGGCAGCAGGAATCCACATTAAGCAATTCAGAAATATCAGGGTCTCTCATATCCATAAAAATAAGAGTAAGTCTCAGTAATTAAGGTCTGAATGATATCACCATGATTTTCCTTGTGGATTTCTCTTTGCATTATGTTATGTCAGAGAAATTAGTAATGTAGCAAGCCTAGTGGATACTGGTTAATCACCTCTTCAGCTATTTTTCTGTTTGAAACTTATGAGTTTGTTTTTGCACTTTCTTTTACTTGTAGTCTATGACCATGATAAACTTCAACTAATTATAAAAAATAATCTATGAACATGTCCTTACATTATGAGCAAAATAGTTTTTGGACTGAAAACACATTTCCATTGCTCAAACTTCCCAATTCCTGTCTTTTGGAAGCCCAACAGATAATCTACATTGATAGAAAATTCACCTCTATTGAAGTGAACAGATTTTTTCCAGGCTGCTAAAATACCTACCATGCAAATGTTTTCAATTAAAAGTTCCATCATAGGTAACCATAGGTAGCATGGCAAATAATGAAAGAATGTGAGAACTGCAGCATAACACATCTGGAAGACACCAAGTTAGCTACCCATAATGTAGGGCTTTGTAGTGGTGATATCAGTTCTTACGAAGTTATATATGTTTGAGTTCCAATAATTGAATTTTTATGTGTGAAATCACGGTTATTAGGCTATATCCTACATGTGATGGACTAAAGTGCATTCAGAAAGTATTCAGACCCTCTTCACTTTTGTCAATTTTGTTATGCTGCAGCCTGATTCTACAGTTGTTGAAATTCATTTTTTCTCATTAATCTATACTCAGTACTCTTCTAGAAGGCCAACAAAGTCAGGACCAATTCAACTTAAGAAAGAATGATGTTCCAAATGGCAGGTATCAAGGTAGAAAAGACTCTCCTCCTGAGTCACATCAGATGACATTCTTTTATGGGCAGCAACCTTCAACCTCTCTTTCCCACCAGACCTCATGGGTAGATTTGATAGAGGAGAGGCAATCCTACAAATAATGCAGCGCTATGCCATGTTGGAATTAATAGATCATTACCAGTACCTTCAATTGAACCCAGAAGCAAACTAGTAACCAATGTAGCTTGTGAGAAGAGAACCTCAGTTAAATATGAATTTTTGTATGAATTTTGTATGAATTTCTCAGTTAATTCAACCTTGCTACCAAGTCAACATCCTTTTGTGGAGGGAAAATATTTTGATCACACTTTGAAAATCAAATCAGAGTCCGTCTGATTCTCTGCTGCCGTAAGCACTCAACAGTTTATTTTATTTAAATTTATTGGGGACACAACTCCAGTAGATTCTGGGCAATGTATAAAACTAGAAAAAAACTAATAACAGTTAAAATGTTAAATCTGAGAGCCCAGATGAAAAAAATCTAATAGATAGCAAGATCAACAAGACAAAACAGGGACCAATGGACAAATAATAAATATCTATCTCAGTCTTGAGACCAAAGCAGATTTTCAAAGCTTTCTGAAAGCCTAGGAGAGAAGGCACCATCTTTATGGTGGGGAAAGCTGTTCCAAAATGTGGGAGCTGCAACAGAGAAGACATGCTTCCTAGGTCCCACAAGATGGCAATATTTAATGGACAGGACCTGAAGTGAACCCATGTACTGAGAAGGCAAAAACAATTCGAAACAAGCAGTCTCTCAGGTATCCAGGCCCTGTCCTACGGAAGTTTTTAAAAATAATAACCAACATCATGAATTAAATTGCAGCTCAGTGAATACAAACAAGAGCAGAGCAAAGAGAGATTCACCAAGAGAAAATGCTTAGAAGCCAAGACATTTATCACTGTCTCATTATTCCAAAATATCAGCATGTAAAACAGACTTGTCAAACCTGGATATCTCTGAATTATCAAAATAACATTATCTCTTTGTGTGTTTTAATTTTTACAGTTAAGGAAACAAAATTGGTAAAAAGTATTAGCCTGAGATGTTTATAACATGCTATTGATCTAATTATGAATTCATCATGCTAGAACTTTAATCTGAGAATCCTACATATCTATTATTTTCAATTATTTATTTATAAATTTTCTTCATCACTTTAATCCAATATATCAAGGCTATCCCTTAGTGAAAATTACATCCACTACTCTTCCAGATTAGCTATTTTTACAGCCCAAGTGAGATATAGTACTTAATGCCACATCATCTTTATTATGGCTAAAGAGCTCGCCCAACTAAAAAAAATCCTATTTACACATAGCATTCCTCTGAATATCTAAGATATATTCAGAAACAAGCCTAACATTTATCTGAATGTTTCATAAATACCATAGTGCTTTTAACATAAGTTTAGGCTTAACAAATAAAGCATATCAGCAATCAGAGTACTTTCACAAACTTTTAAAATTGGGAAAAATATTTTCTTACTTTATTAACATTCCCTGATTTGGCAATAATTCCAAATGAATTTTTCCGCCTTCTTGTGTCCTTAAGTAGGCAAATTCTTCCAGCATATCAATATCTAAAACAAATGTTTAGGTCCAAAAGAAAGTATATTTGAAAACAGAGAAATTACTTTGATCCATTATCTGATTCCTCTACTCTGTTCTAATTTTATTCCTCATTGCCGGTGTCATTAAAGTTTTTAATCTTTATTTTCTTCACAAACAAGATATGATGTATCTATTAGTTTATTGTAATATCCTACTTTAACTGTAGCTGTAATTTGGTCAGAGTTTTATCCTTGCAACAGACTAATGCAACTATCCTTTATATGTTTATCTAGGAGTGAACCCCACTGAGCTCCAAAGAACTTACTAAGAAACATAAATGATTATACATGGGCCTCTTGTACAAAGGTTCATAGCATCTGATAAAGCATACCATATCTTAAAGCATATACTTGTTCTTTCTATGAAATAACAAAAAAGGTTCAAGCATCATTCATAATAGTTTATTTTGATCCTGGTTTCCTGAGTAAACAAAATTGAACAGGTTCACATCTAATACAAAAGCCCTAAGTTATGGTTTATAGAACACAATGATTTGGTTCATACAGTAACTTAACTAAACAAACTACATTAACCAGTTTACTACTGATTCAGTATGTTCTATAATCTTAGCAATATTTCTGAACCCATGTTTCTTATAGCACATTTCAAAATTCCATTGTCCTCTTCTTTTATTTGCTTTTTACTTTTTGTTTCAACTATTACTTATAAAATTCGATTAGATTTTACATTTCTTAACAGTAGATCTCAGTATTCTTAATGATTTGGAAAATATGGTCCCCTTGAAGAAACTGTTTATCTCCAATTAATCCACTGAAGACAAAGGATACTTGTAATATAGTTGAAAAAATTTTCATATTGGAAGTTTGCTTGCTGGCAGATTTTGTTAACTGCTTTCAAGAATAAGTTTTCACCCCTTGGCCACTCATGCTGTAACAATACAATCACATGACCCAATGCCATATCATCTCTATTGTCTGTGAAAGCTTTCAGCTGTTAGGGGGAAAAAATAAACCAAACAATGTTAACAGCATTTCACAAAGTAAATTCCAAACAAACACATAATGAACAGACATACTTCAAATTGTTTCATTTTTTTCTAATATTTTTTTAGTATTTAAAAATATTATTCATATTTTCCCCAGTATGCTACTCTAAACAAGATATAAAATTTGTGAGCTGTTATTAGGGTGGAATATACTGGAAAAAAAATGTTTAGAGTTCTCAAAACAACTAGATGGAGCTTAGAATGAGGCTGATTCAGTTAACATTTATGTCCAGTTATTCAGGCAACATGTTTGTGTGTAGCATTCACCATGAAGTAAAACTGGATCTTCTCTCAAGTCACATTGTATCAGGTTCATATGCAACTTATGAATGGTATATCATGGTATTGGAGTATTGCAATGTGCTCTACATTGGACTTCCCTTGAAGACCATTCAGAAGCTACAGCTGGCACACAATGCAGCTACTTGGACAGTTCTGGGGCCTCTAGGGTGTAACACCTCTGTTATGTGAGTTGCATTGACTGCCACAGTTTGCTTCTGGGTCCAATTCAAGTTGTTTGTTATTATCTATAAAGCCCTTTATGGCATGAAGAATCTGAGGTTACCAGAGGAACCATCTCACCCTAATGGGATTGGATTGCCCCATTGTACCAGCAGAAGGGGTATATTGCATCCTCATCAACCAAGGAATTTTGGCTGACAAGATCCAGGAGAAGAGCTTTTTCTGCAATAGTGCCTAGCCTCTGGAATATCATACTTCTTTTTTTATATATATAACAAGTTTTATTGAATTTTTTTGTTTTACAACCAAGTGCTTGGAACTCATCGTGGAGATAGGGCACTCCATACAACAAAGTAAAAAATATAATCATACATAGACAATTTGAATTACTTCTTTAAGGTTTCCCTCTCTAAGCAAAGAAAGAAAAAACAAATAGAAAAAAAAACCACACACAATATCAATAATATTTCCACCCGTTTTCAGGCTTAACTAACTCACAATTAACATATTCCAATTTGGCCTTACATAAACATATAGTATACAATTCGGGTACCCATATAGTATAGATTATTTTTAAGATATAGATATTATTCCAGTTATTCAATTTATACTTCTCTGTTTTAAAACCATTTTAGATTCAAGCCTAAAATAATAAAACAATAATTGTTTCTAAAATAGACTTATAATATGCCTATTATCTATATAGATATATTTTAATATCTCTCAACTATATTCTATTTCCTGTACTCTATCAAATATTTTTATAAATCATAGTTAAATATTTCACCAATCTCTATCCAACTCCTAATTTTAGATTTTCCAATTTTCCATCTTGCCATCCGGACCATAATCAAATCAATAATTTACATCAATATTAACTCAGATCAAAGTCTTGAACCTTAGGAATCTCAAGCATATTAGTTCAGTCAAAGTCTCTAAAAGCCATTTTTACCCATCCAATAAAATTTTAGCTCTAACTTTTAAACCTAATTCTAGCTTTCTTTTTGTGCCAAGCAGGTTTCAATAGGGCTTCTAATTCCTTCCATAGTATTTGACCATACACATTTTTCCACAATTGAATCCAGTCATAGTCTTCTTCTCTTTTCTCCAATGTTGTCTGCACTATGTAATCAGTCTTAATCAATATGGTGATTGTTCGTTGTTTGTTCATGTTGTCAGCATTTTTAACGTCTCGTATCTGAAGGTCTGTTCCTGTTGCTTTTAAAATTATAGATGTTTTAGTTGAACTCTGCCTTTGGTCATCCAAAGTCTCCGTCATTTGTGTATAAGATGTAGTATCTTCCTCTTCAATAGATTGTAAATGTGTTTCCTCCATATCGTTAAGTTGTAGACCTAGTTGTGTATCATATCCAATAAGTTGAATTTCAGTTTTTAACTCTGGGATTTCCCTTTTCCAAAGCATTCTAAAATGTTCTTTTAATTCCTCCTTCGTTTCCAAGATTTTTTCTAATATAAATCCATAGTTAAGCTGTGAGTGGGATTCCATTCTTCATTTTTTTAGTAAAATTTCAACTTAAAAGCTGAGTTGCAATTTTATAAAATATAAAATCCAAACAAAAATAGGAAAAAGCAAGTACAAAAATAAAAACAGCAAAAGTCCCAATCAATATTATAAATATCTAATTTATAATCCAAATAAATAATAGCAACTGCTGTCTCAATTATTATATTGTAATCCTAGAGCGAACAAATCCATTTTTCAGGAGTGTATACTTTGTATTATAAAATCAAACACAGCAGGCAGAAATTCAAACAAGTTCCAAAAGAAATGCAAGCGTCTGGGCGAAAATAGTTACAATGTTGCAATGGCGCTTTCTGGGCTTCACGCCAAATTCCGAATTAGATTGTAGCCGTGCAATCCACATAAATTCGCCCAGGAGCCGTAGCGTTTTTGTTTTTTGTTTTTAAAGTAGATAGCACTGTTCAGAAGGGGGGGAAGAAGAAGAACACTCCACCCCCCTCCCTAAAGGTTTCCACTTAAGCTGAAAACAAGCAGGCAGAGAAAGAGAGTCACAGTAAGAATTTTTTTCTTCTCTTTTTTCTTCAGGGTCCCCCGAATTCCAGCCGCTCAAATAAACAATAAAAATTAGTTATTTTTTTTCCCACAGCTCTTTCCCCAAGTGTTCAAACGCTGCTTTCTCAAGGGGGGGAAGTAATTTCTAAGAGCTTTTCACAGGGAAATGAGTAAAGTATCAAGAGGGAAGGAAAGGTCTCACCCGGATCTTCCACGGTGGTTCTTTTTGCTTAGATGTTGCGGTGACTTTCGGCCAGAGCAGCTGAGTGATTGGCCATGTTACTGGCTGATCTTTTCCCCGTCGGCCCAAAGGTGATTGCTCGGATCACAGAGGGAGTTGCCGCTCCCTCTGCAATCAGCGAGTGCCCTCCTCTACGGTGGTCGCCTCTCCGGGGCGACTTTCGACCCTGTCCAGGGTCTACCGGCAGAGGGAAACCGGTCAGCAAAGAGAGCATACTCTTTACCTGACCGCAGGCACTGCTACAGGAACCGGAAGCCTGGAATATCATACTTCTTGAGGTGAGATCCACCCCCATCTCTTGACCTATAAAGATCTTAAAACCTGCTCTGCCACTTGGCCTGGAGCCCAGATAGCGGTGTGTCATCCTGAAGTAAGACACTGAATTAACAAGATCTCCCTTCCACCTTCTACATACCCCTGGCTATCTTAGCTATTTCTACTTAATTTTAATGCATTTATTGCTTCATTATTTTACTATTTTAATTTTTATACTATAGTTTTATCTGACTGTAGGCTGCCCAGAGTCACATGATAGCAAGATGGGGGAGGGCAAATAAATTCAGTAAACAAGCAAACAATCAATACCAGAATTGCTACCTGTATTAATTAATTAATTAATTAAATTTATTTATTTATTTAGAAACCATCCAGCTCCCTCATAGTGGGGCTCCAGGCAGTGTACAAGTATCAGTTCAGTCAACGCGCCTACCACAAGAATGACAATATGCAATAATGAAATGAACAACAGAGATGTTGAAAGTACTAATGCTTCAATGCTCTCACCGTTAGCTAGTAGTACACAATTTATCCTTATAATAAAAATAATTATTCCATTGCTTCACTCATAAAGTCAATCCCCATGTCTCAGAAAAAATCTTTATCTTTATTTATTTTCCAGTGTTATAACATCTCCCTGATGTAGAAAATAATTAATTGATCCAACATTTGTTGTATACATGATACACTGTACATTCATATTAAAAAAATGAAGATAACTCAAATCAGTAATATTTCAAAACACATTCACAAATTTGAGATGACCTTGGTAGCCAATTATTTTAGTTAATAGTCCTCACAAACTATCTTCAATGTGGGGAGGAGAATAAAACTCTTACTTCAAGAGAGTTGGGGAAACCGCTGGGATTAACATGAATTGAAAGGTCATTTTTCCTTCCACATTCTTCAACAATGATGGGATCACTTAATTCACATTTACTTTGAAGGCCCCAGAAGTATCCTGCTATGTGACTGAGTTATCTTCCCCTTCCCAAAGAAGCAATCAGCATTTATGAGTCTCCTACAAAGTTGATCTACAATCACAAATGGCTATGAAAAGATTCGTCTCAATAATGATGCACTTACTACAAGGACCATTTATTTAGACTGACCCCCACCAAATATATAGAAATGTGTTTCTTTTTTAGAGATTGCTTAGTAATTCATTTTCCTATAAGAATGTTTGTTATTCTTCAATGTTTAAGTGGAAAACTGCTTAAACTTCAATTAGGACAGTGACTTGATTATTAACTGGTAATCAAGGTAACTGTTTAACTCTTATAAAATTGGCTCACAGTTCATTTGGCATCAGTGATTTAATTAAGCTGATTTCAAGTTGTTCAGTTGTTTGTATCTTAATCAACACTGCATTAATATATACTAATATTATAATAAGGATACTGAGGCGAACATGAACAGAATGAAAAATTGGGAGAAAATATCCAAAAATCTATTATAGTAATAATTTACTTCACCACAAATAGAATAAATTACCTTAAAACAAGCTAAAAGTAATCGGAGACAATAAGGCATAACAGTTTTACTGGTGCATGGCCAAAGCTTCAGCTCTGAAACTAGACAAATAATAGTTTTGCAAATATTAAAATCAAACAGAATTAAAAGCAAATATGACATGTTTAAAAATTTATTCATTTTAATATCTATAAAGTGTGCTTATGTTATAGAAAGTCAAATTCCAATTGAATGTTAGGAAAAAAGCCCTTCCAACAATAAGAGCAGTTTGATAGTGGAACTGACTACATAGAGCAGTGGTTGGCTTCCTTTTCCTGGTGGTGTTCAAGCAGAAACCAGGTATGACTGCTTTAATTTACACTCCTGCACTAAACAGATTACATTTCTTGGCATAAATAGTTCTTTTTATCTATAGGAATCCATAGTGTTTGGGTAAGTACTCATACATCAACTTTACATCCCAAATAGTAAAATAATTTATTTATGCCCGACAGCGTGATAAGCTACTTAACATTTGGTTGTTTTCACCTGTATAGTGGGAGGGGGGGAGGGGGGAGCAATTACTCCTAGACCAGATGCTACCGTATATATCTCCTCCCACTGAAAGCCACTAGTAAGTTATTAGAATCCAGGGAAGGTGCTTAATAAAAGATAATTCCTTCCTTACCATCACTGATAATTCTAATTATCCACTCCTTTGTCTAGTTCTGGGGGTAGAGCACATAAAAATGTCTATCTAAAATCGATAAGCTGCTCTTACCCACAGTTCTTCCTAAAGGACAACATATATTTTTTATGTCATCTTGTCAATAGTCTTTTCAAGATTTTACAATTTTCAATATTATTTCAGTAATCAGTAATTTTAAATACTCCAATTTACTTATTTCTCTATTCTTCATCTACTATTTGGAGATAAAATAATAATTTACCTTTCCTGAATTTTGACTTTAATATAGGCTGATCTTGTATTTTGACTCCTTCTTGTATGGGAAGTGTCATGTAACACATTAGGTCAAGAATTTTTTCACAAGTCAACTACAAAGAAAAGGTGAGATTCATTATATGTGAAATGTCTATAAGTCAAAAATTAGAACAAAGAAAAATAACTAGCAAATGTGTCACCATATTATTCTTAGAAATGAGAGAAAGTACATTCATAAAATAATTTTATGATACCATTTCTATCTATTGAGTGGTGGAAAAGCCAGTAGTAATAATATTAAAGAGTGAACACTGAAGACCATTATAGGTTATTCAATCAATATATGGCTTTCAGTTTTCACTTCCAGTTTTGTTCACAAAGGAAAACTCTAGTTGATCTTGGTCAAAATAAACTTGGATCCTTTTAGCAGGGAGCAAATATTGAAATATTTGGGATTTTTTATGTCAAAAGTGCTGCTTAAAGAAACCTCATTTTTGGAAGACAAGAACTGCTGTTTAGCCACCTTTAACTGTTATTGTTAAATTAAAATGTTATGTTACTGAACTTACATATTGCAAAAGGAACTGAGGCTGCTTAAGGCTAACTGAGTAAATCTGTGAATGAAATGGTATTTGAATTAGGCAGCCTCCCTGCTCAGACTTAGCTAATGCACTACAACAGAACTTGAATTATAAATTATAAAGCCCCAATGGATACAATGTGATTCTTCTGCAAATTAAGTTTGCTAAGAAAAACCAACATATGCAATCATATCTGGTTTCTAGTCTTCATTCCAAAGACTTGTCTTTCTCTTAAGATTAAATAATAGTGTTTAAAAACAACACTGAAAAGCACAGCTCATTAACTATCACTTGGGATTTACAGGTAAAACTGGGAGATCTTAATTCAAGATCTGAAATGGCTACACAATTCTAAGTGCACATATATGTGTAGGTGAGTGGCTGGATGGGTGTAACCAAAATTATCAACCCAAATCAAATGGGCCACAAGTCTATCATGCTGGTCCTAAGAGTTACTGGTCCAAAATCACCAAGTCAGCTTCTGGGCCTGAATGTAATTGATGTAATTTGTTTGCATGCTTGTGTGAGAGTGTGTGTATAAATTTTGTAGTATATAGTTTCTGTTAAGAATTATTTCCCATTTTCATGCAGAGCCTGAAGATGGCACATGTAGTCCTCCCTTCTGCTACTTTCTCCAACAATAGAGCAATATTGTGAGGTAGATATGGTTAAGAAATGACTGGTCCATAGTCAGCCAGTGAATATGGCCAAAGATGGACTAGACTCTGAATTCATAGTGTCAGTCCAATACCTTAGCCACTACACTACATTGGCTTATCAGTGTAAATATTATCCACTATATTGGTGCAGTGCTACATTCTTCAACTTACATGAAATGAAAGCAGATAAGCTATATATAAATGAACATGGTATTCATATGCAAAAGTAGTTTTAAAGATTTTTGTCTGGCCTCAACAACCTGCATTTCTCATAAATCCCAAACTTAGCAGTAAAAAGCAGGCAGGCAGACAGGCGGGCTTACATGGTATTCTCCAATGGCAAAATGACAAGTCGCTAACTGGATTAGAGGTCGTTGATTTTCTAGTGATCCTTGCCCCATGATTTGTTGTGGAGAATGAGATCCTTGCAGAGCTGCTAAGTGATGTAAACTGGCAATTGCTTTCTTGTATTGACCCTTTTAAAAGAATAAAAATCAAATCACTAAAAATAAATGTTCCATTTTATAATGCAATAATTTACAAAAGTTTCAAGATTTCCAGATAATTTTCATACAGAATGTACATACATTAATACTGACAGGTATAGCATACTGCACAAGTAGTTAGCTTCACACAAATTTTTTATAGATCTTAAAAGATCTAAAAAGAGCCTTATAAAGTTGATGGTATTGTCCTCCTTATAGTCCAGTTTTAAGAAAAAGCTCTGAATTTCACATACTAAATTTATAAATTTATGGAAGAGGCAAGTTTTGAATTAGCAGTTTTATAATTTACCAGCAATTTATATTTTTTGAATATAAAACATCAAAATGCTTTAGATATTTCTTCATTAAATCTTTTAAGAAGGGAATGCTACTTATTATTCTATCTATAATCCCTCCAATTGTAGGGAATCTTGGAGAAACATCCAGAATCCAGAAAGAATCTTGGAGAAACATCCAGAAGCATTTAAGACAATAACTGGTGCAAAAGCAGGCATTAAGTCCAGGAATGTTGGACAGTATTAGAAAGAAACTCAGACTGGCTCCCATGCCCCCCCCCCCAGACACACACATCTCCAATTCCCTGGAGTATAATAAGGAGGGAAGGGCAAACACAGGCAGATTTACAAGATTCTGTTTTTAATCTACCCCAATGAAGTATAGTTCCATTCTTCTTTAGGAATTAGTGTCTTACAGAGCTACCTTGTAAAGCTGACACCAATAGACAAATTTGCCTATGAAGGTTACTTAAAATGTTTAGTTAAAACATCTGCTCATTCATTTAAATCAAGATTTCACAAAATGGTCAATACTGATAAACGTCTGGAGGTCAAAAGGTCAGTAAATGTCTGCAGATCAGTAAATGGCTGATAAATGATAGGTTGATTGGGGTCAATTAATCTTTTGGAATCTCTGGAGAGCTGTACACCTGTTCCTAATTCTGAAGATGAGATGGCTTTTTTGTGAAACTGTTACTCAAGAGTTGTATGGTCAATAAATTTTAATAAATTGTTCACTGCACAATCAGCCAGTTGTTTAGACTGGATTTGCCATTTTTACCCACTTATTGATTCCTTCCCAAGGACCTCAGATAAGCAGACGTTGTTTGATGGTGATGGTATTAAAAGTATCAACATAGAATGTAAGCTGTTCCAAATAAAGCTGCCTTTAATAATTGATAGATGATGATTTTATCAATGGCAATGGTGTTCAAGTGGTGCTTCAGTTGTTTGGGGAATTATATTTAAGGTGCCTATTACTATCGGTACTGCATTTGCTTTCTTTTGCCACAGTCATTATATTTCTACTTGTAGGTTTTTATATTTTTGTGACTTTCTCTAGTTATCTCTCTTCTATTTTGCTGTCTCCAGCAACTGCCACATCTACAATCCAGACTTTTTTCTTTCTGTTATCTGGAAGGTGCTTGTCTATTTGAATTCTAAAATCCCAGAGCACTTTAGCTTCTCCATTTTCTACGACACTGTCTATTTTGTGATTTCACCAGGTCTAGGTTACATGCAAATAGCATTTCTTGCAGATATTCTACCGTGTTTTCCTAGCCTGATTTTTTTGGAGGGGCTTTCTTCGGTCCCCACCGGCACACCCCGCAGATCACCTGCCAGCACCAGCAGCTGCCTCCGCCTGCTGCTTGGGTCCTGCAATGCTGCATCGCACTGCCTGCCTACCACCAGCCTCCAGAGCAGCCACCACTGAAACTATACAATACAGGCGGTGAACGGGGTGGTAGCCAAGCAGGGAGTGGCCTGGCTGTGGGGGCCCTGAGGTAAGCGGGTGTGGGATGCGTGGGGCAGCTCCTCTACCTGCCTCGCCTCACCTCGTGGTGGTGGCTCCGGTACACCACGCACTTTCCTGCCCCATTGCGACCGCGAGCAACCAGACGGGATGGAGTGGGTGGGCAGCTGCAAAGTCAGACATCCCCCCAAAATAAGCCCTGATGGGTCTTTTAGTCCGAAATATATATATATAAGACCCGGTCTTATTTTCAGGGAAACACAGTAACAATAATTGTTGCTAGTTTATTATGCTGTTGTTAGTAGTCAGTGTTTGCGATCTTCTTGCAGCAGCTAAGTGGTCCACTGTTTCTTCAGCTTCTTTCGAAAAGTAGTAATAGTAGAAGTATTATTCATTAAATTATTATATAATTAATGTCTCGGGCTGATGAAACTTCATGAAGTGTCAATGAGCTGGAGAGTTTGGGATTCTTGATCTAAATGCTTATGAAAGAGGCTTGAGGAATAGATCGTAGGTAGGTCTATTTGCTCCTGCACTTTTTACCTGATAGATAATCATATCTGTGAGGAAGATTCTGAACCAAAGCCAGGTTTCTGTCTTCCAAGACACACAAATTCTTGTAAATTCTGTAAAATGAAATTAAGTAGATAAAAATATAAGATAATGTCTTTGAAACAGTTCTTCCTGAGTTATCAGGGGAAATGACCTAAGATTTACCAATTTAAATTTGATTATAAACACTTTATATCTAGTTCTGTGAATGTAAACAATTGTCCCAAGTTGTACAAGCAGATTCATAATCAAAAAGGGAACAAGTGCTATTGAAACCAATGGCAATAGATTTATTTTGAATTTCAGTGAATCATCAGCCCAGTAAAAATGTAACAGTGTAGGTGTTAATAATAAATAAAATAATTATTCATTTTTAATTTAAGTTTTTCAGCAAGCCTCATTCAAGGAAAGCTTAGTAATGCCTACTTCCCTGTCAAAAATCTAAGACCCAGATTCAAAATAAAGAATTAACTATTACAACAAACTGTCTAAATATTTTTTTCACATTATAGTAAAGTACCTTTATCCAATGATTCCAATGAGTGTAGAAGTTCCCAGCTCTCTCTAGCCAATCTAAAGCTCTCTTGTACTTCAACAGAATTCGGAAGATCTGTTGCATTTATTGTAATGAGCCTATTTTTGCCCTTCCCAGAAGGATCTTCATCATCAGAACTCTACTCCAAAGACAAAACATAAAAATCCAAGCAGTAGTCAACTGGATCAAACCAAACTATAAAATCATTTCCCGGAGACAAAAATAACCCACAATAAAAATTTAAGTAATAATCAAAATTAATGGTATAGATTTTCCTTGCCACATATAAGTCCATCTTCAAATAAGCCATCCCTCAAAGTTTTAACCAAAATATCATAAAAATGTGTCAATCTTGTATACGATATCACTCAAACGTTTTGTATAATTTTCATAATTGGTTTACTCGTGAGTAATCCCATGAATTATCCATTTTCCATATTTTGGTTAAAAAATTGAGGGTCAGCTTATCTATAGATGGACTTATATACAAATATGTAGGGGATTTATAGGTATAGTATTACAATATATACTCATAGATATACCCATTCATAAATGAGTCGAACACATTTTATTTTTGGCACCTAAAGTTCCTGGCTTATTTGAAATTGAAACAGTAATCACCAAAGGCCTTCCAGAAAAACAAGGTTTTAACTATTCTTCAGACTGCTGTTAACAGTTAGGATTATTTTTGCCTCAGAGAGTAAGGTTTTCTAAAGAAGGGAAGCCAGACACTGAGAATGTATCTTGAAGGTTTAAAATTTCTCTTTGGCAAGTGTACTTTGTGTATCAATCTATATCAGTATTTTGGAAAGAAAATGTTTGGGCAATGTTCCAAACCTACAACAAATTACATATTTCTATAAAAAAATAGAGAAAATCACCATTGTTTTCTCTCTCCCTTCAGCAAGTTTCCGTTTCTTGTGAACATGTTTGCTACGTTCAATATCTGTATCACCAAAAACATTGGACACATCCTCGATGAGAATCAATGGAACTTGGTTTGAAGCATTTGATCCTGGGTATAAAATGAAATAATTATTTCTATTTTTCCTGTTATAATTGGTTTATCAAATATATACTTTTCCATACTAAGTCTAGTTATTAATACCACAAATGTTTATGATCAAAATGCAAGTAATATTATATGTTCCTTTGTTTAAATATTTAAACACACTTGAAAAGCTCCATGTTAGGGAATGTTGCCACAAAAAAATTCAACAAAATCCCAGTTAGTTGTGACAATAACAGAAGGTAGCTTCTAAAGTTCTGGCACCAAATCTTTTCTGCTCTCACTTCAAAAGGTGAAAAGAAATATGAAAACTATGAAAACATGCACAGACTATGACCTTATGTCCAAGATTCACAAAGGAAGAAAAGGTGGATTGTGCTGACACATAGTACAATTATCACTAGTTAGAACAGTCTAATAATTTCATATGACATAATTAGATTTTGAGTGTAGTATGTATGTAGTTAAGTGTGGAAAACAGAAAATTATCTCAATACAAATGCTTCCATTTCAAAATGCCAATAACACTATTAAATTAGACTTCACACAAAAGTAATTCTGGCAAACCTGCCCAAAGGGATACAGGAAGGGCATCATTTCAACCCACCCTGAAAAAGAGAAGGCTGAATGCTGCTGACATACTGGAATGCATTCTTGAAGAAGACCAGCATTGTGGAATACACTACTTGGGTCTTGTACTTTGCATGAGCTTCATTATCATAGTTACTTATATATCTGCAGACATCTTTCATTTTCAGCAATATGTCACCAAAGCTTCTGAGGATAAAAGAACATTCAGTTATACTGGAATTTATAAGATACAATAAAGTAAAGCACATTCTAAAAAATTATTTAATAGAAAAATAGAAAACCAATTCCTAAATATTTTCCTCTTACTTTATTCCCCAAAAATCCTATTCTCAAATTAGGTGATCTTCTGAACAATATAAAACAAGGGAGGCTCATATATGCCAGCTAAAAGTGAGTACAAGTAGTCCTTGAGATTCGACAAGTCACTTAATGGCCATTCAAAGTTAAGACAGATTCCCCCCCAAAGTTACATACAACCCTGTTTGAAATTTATGGTGACTCCAGAGCCCCAGCAGTCATTCGCCCTTATTACCTACCATAGGAATGCTGCAGCACCCCTGATCTCTGTCTCCTCATCCCACTCTGAGAGGACCCCATAATGCATGGCCCTGCTTCCCATGCCACCGGAAGCAGTCACCATTTTTAGCACTCTTAACAATTTTTTGATGAGTGACTCCAGGCTGAAGAGTAGAGGAAAGGAAGGAAACAAGCAAAGAAAATCTTTCTGTAGCTTATTTGTAGTTGAGTTGCTGAAGAAAAAATTCCGGTCTAAAGAAAAAGCTATTACTGGACCCTAAAGGGAGTCAGAGAGTCAGCAAAAAGTTTGGAAACATTTGGAAAGCTTTTTGCTGCCTGTATGATTGTCTTTAGGACCCAGTTTCTGCCATGGGGGAATTAAGCAAGTGAAAGGCTAGCAAGAGCCAGGAAAAGATTGCAGTCTCCCCACAGCCAGTTGATCGGGGCAGAGGCCCAGCTTACATGTTCAGCTTCATCAGCCAAGAGGCTTGTTTGGAAGCTTCTGGGACATTGGAATGCAGTCCTTAGCCCTAATCTAGCTGATTCTTCTCCCCCCCCCCCCCGGGATGCTTTTGGCTTTGCAAAGCCTTTTGCTGTGGGTCTGCCTCCCAGGACCTCATCCTCCCATGAGGTACCCCATGCTCACTTAACAACTGTGCATTCTTTTAATGGTGGCATCAGGAAGAGCAGGTGGTGGCATCATTAAGTGAAGCTATCTCAGCAGCAGTCACCATTTGCAACCCTAATAAGCAGGCTCCATTATAACCTTAGTTTGAGAACTACCTGTATGGTCCTAAAATAACTTCTGCAATTCCCAAAGGCTTTTCAGGGCACGAGCACTGAAAGTCGATGATATATTTCTCATCATTTTGAGTCAAGAACACCACAAAAACTATAAACACATAACTCAAAGAAAAAGGAAAAACAGAGCCTTTTATTTCAACTTATGTGCCTGACGCAGCATTGCTCATAATGCATTATCACCTCATCTATTGTAGCTTTCGACTCTTCAAAAATGTTAAATGCATCTCCTGCCCATCAAAAGATTGTCCGCTTCTCATGAGATTGCTAGAGGAGAATCAACCAGATTTCAGCAAAGATCTGTTTGTTTGAGGTGATTTCATTCTCCCTTGCATTATTACATTTTCCTTAGTGCCCCCAATCTTTTAGGGAAAAAAGTAAATAGCCAAGGAAGTACCTGGGAATATTTCTGATATTTGTCCCGAAGGCAAGTGGACTTTCTATATTTTTTTCTCTTGAAGACGTTTTGCTTCTCATGCAAGAAGCTTCTTCAAGGAGATTATAGCAATGAAGAAAAAAAATCAATCACAGTCCAACCAAAACAATTATAGAACAGCTTTAGATCATTCTTTCTAAATTCAGAAAGAAAACTGTTAAGGTTTTAGTACTGATATAAATTTTAATTAGAAAACAGCTTTCTTGTTCCCTCAAGAGAAGTCTAAGAATTAGAACAGTTTTGAAGGTATCTACAACATGTTATCAATCAAACTTCCAAACTACAGGTAGTAGTAGTAGTAGTAGTAGTAGTAGTAGTAGTAGTAGTAGTAGTAATAATAATAATAATAATAATAATAATAATAATAATAATAATAATAATAATAATAATAATAATAATAATAATAATAATAATAATAATAATAATAATAATAATAATAATAATAATAATAATAAATAAAGTTGGAACGGACCTGGAGGTCATCGAGTCCAACCCCCTGCTCAGGCAGGAAACCCTATACCATTTTCAGACAAATGGCTGTCCAGTCTCTTCTTAAAAACTTCCAGTGTTGGAGCATTCACCGCTTCTGAGGCAGTGTTCCACTGGTTAATTGTCTAACTGTCAGGAAGTTTCTCCTCAGTTCCAGGTTGCTTCTTTCTTGACTAGTTTCCATCCATTACTTCTGTCCTGCCCTCAGGCCCTTGGAGAATAGCTGACTCCCTCTTTGTGCAACCCTGAGATATTGGAATACTGCTATCATGTCACCCCTAGTCCCTTCTTTTCATTAAATAGACATACCCAATTCCAGCAAACGTTCTTGATATGCTTTAGCCTCCAGTCCCCTAATCATCTTTGTTGCCCTTCTCTGCACTCTTTCTAGAGTCTCAACATCTTTTTTACATCGTGGTGACCAAAAACTGGATGCAGTATTCCAAGTGTGGCCTTACCAAGGCATTGTAAAGGTATTAATCTTCACGTGATCTTGATTCTATCCCTCTGTTAATGCAGCCCAGCACTGTGTTGGCTTTTTTGGCAGCTGCAGCACACTGCTGGCTCATATTTAGTGATTGTCCATAGGACTCCGATCCCTCTCACTTACTACTATTGAGCTACCCCCTATATATATACCTGTACATTTGGTTTTCTTGCCTAAATGTAGAACCTTACTTTTTCACCACTGAAATTTCATTTTGTTAGATAGCGCCCAATGTTCAAGTCTGTCCAGGTCCTCCTGTATCTTAAGCCTGTCTTCTGGAGTGTTGGCTATTCCTGCCAGCTTGGTGTCATCCGCAAATTTGATGAGTTCCCCATCTATCCCCTCGTCCAAATCGTGATGAAGATGTTGAAGAGCACTGGCCCAGAACAGAGCCCTGGGGCACCCCACTGCACACTTCCCTCCATATAGATGCGGTTTCCATTGAGGACCACACGCTGAGTACGGCCGGTCAGGCCAGCTACGAATCCATCTGGTGGTGATGCTGTCTAACCCACATTTTTCTATCATCAAGTAGTAGTTGTGATCTACTTTATCAAATGCCTTACTGAAGTCCAAGTAATTTATATCCACAGCATTCCTCTGATCCACTAATTTTGTACTTGGTCAAGAATGCAATAAGGGTTGTTGGCATGATCTGTTTTTGACAAACCATGTTGGCTTTTAGTAGTGATTTTGTTTGCCTCTAGGTGTTCGCTGATTCGTTGTTTGATTATCTTTTCCAGAATCTTCCCAGGTATTGAGGTCAGGCTGATAGGTCTGTAATTTCCTGGGTCCATTTTTTTCCCTTTTTGAAGATGGAACTCACATCAGCTCTTTCCAGTCCTCCGTAATTCCCCAGTGCTCCAGGATCTTTGAAAAATATAGTTCAATGGTTCTGAGATCACATCTGCCAGTTCCTTGAGAACACTGGGTGTAATCCATCTGGTCCTGGTGATTTGAACTCGTCTAGGCTGGACAGGTGCTCACTTACCGTTTTCTTGCCTATCTTAACTGCATTTCTATTCTGTTTTTATGGCACTATTTTTGGTAGGTGGTCTGTTTTTTCCCTTTGTGTAAAGACAGATGCAAAAAATGAGTTAAATAGTTCTGCTTCTCCTGTTGCTTGTCACCTTTTGCCACTTTCACCCACTAGTGGACCAATCATTTCCTCACTTTTTTCTTGTTTTTTACATGTTGAAAGAAGCTTTTTTTTTTATTTTGACTTTGGTCGCAAGCCTTAGTTCATTATGAGCCTTAGCTTTCCTCACTTCATCTTTGCAGGCTCGGGCTATTTGCTGATATTCTGTCTTAGTTATGTGCCCTCTTTCCACTTTCTATACTTGTCCCTTTATATTTCAATTTATCAGAGAGTTCTTTATAGCCATGCTGGTTCTTTTGAGAGCTGTAATTTTTCCTCTTTGTTGGTATTGTGCTAGACTGGCTTTTATTATCTCACTTTTCAAAATTTCCAAGCTTCTTGAGTTGTTTTCCCTTGAGGATTCTCATCCATGGAATCCTTCCCAAACCCTCTAAGTTTATTGAAATTAAACTCTCTTAAAGTCCAAGACTCTAGTTTGACTGTGTTCTATTGCTTGTGCTTCCATAATGTTGAATTCCAATATTGCATGATCACTTCCTCCCAAGGTTCCTGTGGCTTCAACACCTTCTATCATTTCATCCCTGTTAGTGAGAATTAGATCCAAAATGGCTAATCCCCTAGTTCCTTCTCTACTTTTTGGGAGGACAAAGTTGTCTGCTAGGTTGCAAGGAATCTGTTTGATCTTCCACTGGTGCAGAGTTTGTCTCCCAGTTGATGTCAGGGTAGTTAAAGTCCCCATTACTATTGTGATGTGCTTCCTACATACCTTAGTTGCTGAATAGCAAAAAGTTATCTATTTCCTCTGTTTGGTTGGGTGGCCTGTAGTATACACCTATGGCAATGTCATTCCCCCCCCCTTTTATATTGACCCAAATGCATTCAAGACAGTTTTCATCATTGTTGTGCTAAGTTCTGTAGAGTGTAGTTATTTCTTACATATAGAGCAACTACACCTCCTCTTTTATTTGGTCTGTTTCTTTAAATAATTTAAATCCCTCTAGCCTTGTGTTCCATTTGTGGGTTTCATCCCACCATGTTCCGTAATGGCAACAATATATATCTGCCCTCATTAGCCTGAATTTCTAAATTCACCCTGTTTGCTGTTCATACTCTGTGCATTGGTATATAGACATTTGAGTCCTTATGACTGACCCTGTGTTTACTTTCTACGTAACCTGTGTGGTGCCTAAGTTCCCCTATTGTCTTACCACCTATTTGGTTAGTGCACTTTGTGTGGCACTTGCTATTAGAAGCTTGATTTTGTTTGACAACAAGGTTGATATTCTTGTCCACACACACATCTATGTTACATGCACTCATAACCCTATAATTGTTAGATTGCCGGGGACAGGGATGTTCTGTATCAATTAACTCACTGTCCCCGCTGTTTAGTTTAAATATTCCTCCAGAAAATCTGTGAATTTATAGCTGAGTAACTCAGTCCCTTTCTTTGATGGATGCAAACCATCTCTTTTGTACATTTTTTCATTAGACCAGCTACAGACATCATGACTAATATATCCAAAGCCTTCCCCTTTACACCACTCCTTTAGCCACATATTGAATTCTGCTATACGCTGGCCTTTTCCATTTTGCTCCTTATACACTGGTAAAACCTCTGAAAAAGTAAGCCTACAGCCTATTCTGCTAAGTTCCTGCCCCAAGCTCTGGCCTATGACCACAATTGAGCCCACAATTGACCTATGACCACAATTGAGCCCACAATTTCTGCTGTTAAGTGAGACATTTGTTAAGTGAGTTTTGCCCCATTTTACAAGCTTTCTTGCTATAGTTGTTAAGTGAATCACTGGAATTATTTAGTACATGGCTGTTAAGTGAATTTGGCTTCCCTATTGACTTTGCTTGTCAGAAGGTCACAAAAGGTGATCACATGATCCCAGGATACTGTGACCATCATAAATATGAGTCAGTTGCAAAGTGTCTGAATTTTGATCACCTGACCATGGAGAAACTATAATGGTCATAAACGTGAAAAATGGTCGTAAATTACTGTTTTCAGTGCCGTTGTAACTTTGAATTGTTGTAAGCCGACGACTACCTGTACTTCCAATATAGATAGCTCTTCGTTAGCAAGCATAATTGGGACTGGCAATTCCATCACTAAGTGAAACAGTCATTAAGTGGGAAATCATATGACTGTGTTTTCCTTCTCAAAACTGACAAGACTAATCAGTTTCATGCTTTTTACTTTTGTATGCTTCCTAACCACTCCTCCACCCTTTGTAATGCTTACCTTGGCATTGGGATAATTAACGAGAATAAATTGTTTGTGTTCACATTCATTGGAGAGGAAGGGATTACAAGACATTAATCAGTTACACAATGGGGAATACACATCAAAACCCATGTGCCAGAAGCTATGAGCATGCTATGCTAACATCTCAGCATATTCTTCATTGTGCCTGCTTACTCTCTCGTAATTCTTCCTCACCAATCTCTCTGCTCTGCAAAGTGGGGGGGGAAAGAAAACAGATCATACACAAGACAACATGTACTGTGATGGAATGTGCAGTTGGAGGAGAGGGATCTTGGCAACAGCACTGTGGCTTCCCAGGAAGAGGCAACACATTCCAGAGGGAGGCCCAGAATAAGAGACTGTGCAGTTCTGAACTGGATGGGGGGAGGAAGAAAAGGTACAGTATAGCCACATCCTAGAATCTCCCAGGTATATCTCTTAGGTTAGTAGTTTATAGCCTTAGTCTGCTGAGATATCTATCTATTAGGTGTAAATAAATAAAGAACTCGGCTTGACTTGATTTTAGTGTGTCATCCTTGGACTTCAGTCTGACATGTACTGACTGTAATGAATATCATGTCACTGAGGGACATTGCAAAGATTGAAAAAAATGTGCTATTCTTTTTATATACAAGTAGTCCTCAATTTATGAACACAATTGAGCTCAAGTGCTGCTAAATTAGAGAATTGTTAAGTAAATTTTGCCCTATTTTACATCCTTTCTTGCCATAGTTATTAAGTGAATCACTGAAATTATTAAGTTAGTAATATGGTTGCTAAATGAATCTGGCTTTCCCATTGACTTTGCTTGTAAAAACAGAATAGGCAATCACATGACCCTGGGACACTGCAACATAAACATGAATAAGTTACCAAGCATCTGAATTTTGATTACGTGATCATGGGGATGCTGCAACGGTCCTAAGTGTGAAAAACAGTTCTAAGTCACTTTTTTCAGTGCTATTGTAACTTTGAATGTTCACTAAATAAACTGTTATAAGTCGAGGACTAGCTGTACTGTTCTGCCAAGAAGAATCAGGCCAAAGTTCATCAAATGTTAATTAGATATATTTTAAGAAATTAATAATTTTTCAAACCTTCTTGCCACGTCCATCTGCCATTCACATCTCACACCTACTACAGACAGTATTTTGAATATCCTTTCCCAAGGATCTGTAATCTGGCATGATTTCTCAATGACACCTTCAATGATATATTTCTGAGCACTTCGTTTATTAGGGGACACAAGATCAGATGTGTCCTGTGTTCCTAGAAATGAACGAAATCAGTTAATTTATTATTAAAAATTAGCCTAACACCCAAAAACAACTTTTGCTTCCTACTCCAGCAATGTATACTTATATGAAATACTAATGATGTGCCCCAATGTTTAAGACCAAATGATTGTCCATATTTTGAAAATGATTGTTTTAATTATTGTTTTTATATTTTGGTTTCATTTGATTATTATATACCACTTCTAGTGGGAAGGGTAGCTACATAATTTAATTTAATTAATTAATTAATTAAATCCAATATCAAGAAAAACATGGGGAAGAAAACAACTAAATTCTATAAACATTTTTATCTTTAATCCTTGAAATCCATAAAGATCTGATTTCTCTATGTGCATTCTTAACTGTGATTTTCATTAATTTAGCTCTATTATTCTTTGTACCCTTAAGAAATCTATTCTTAAAGGCATAGTGTTTTTTTTCTGGTAATCATTATTTGAATTGTTCATTATAAAACCCCTTACTGTGTAGACAAGACAATCTATATATTATAATTATTTTTCATCTCTTTATTTCCTCAATTCCTCCTTCTTTCCTTTGCTATCTCCTCTGTTATATTTAAATTACAATCCTCTTGAAGCAGAAATTCCATTCTTTATACATAAATATACATTGAGCAATAAAAATGTAGGGATTTTAGACCAATTTTGTCCTGAAAGTATATCAAAAAAGATTTAATTCTTTCTTTTTATATTATTTGACTATATTAAATCTAATGTCTTATTTTGCTTTTAGACAACAGTGATAATTTTTCAAAAGAATGCAAATTTTCTGATTGTCTCTTATCATTGTGGTTTCTAGTTTTAATACTTGGGGGTGGGTGACTGGGTAAGGAGAAATTTAAAAATATTAAAAATTAAAAATAAACTACCTAATAGGCTACTGAAGAGTTTAAATACAACAAACACTAAGAATTGACATCATCCAAATTTCCACTTTATCACAATATTTGAAGATGATAAAGTAGGCAGAGATGAGAGAAATGAAATGATAATTATACTCACGCCCTAATCGTCTTGACTATTGCAACATGTTCTACATGTGGCAGCCCTTGAAAAATAACCGGAAGCTTCAACTGGTTCAAAATGCAGTGGCCCACATGGTTTTGTGCAGGTCTATATGTGTGCATGTGCTATCTCTCCTGAGGGAGCTGCAGTGACTGCACACTTGCTTCCAGGTCCAATTCAAGGTGTTAGTTGTCACTTTTAAAGCCCTAAGTGGCTTGGGACCAGGTTATTTGAAGGGTCATCTTTCCCAGTCACATCTACTTGACTGTGCAGGCAAGAAATTATATGAGTCCTCTCTCCTAAGTGGGTTCATCTAGCAGAATCAAGAAGGGCTTCTCTATGATGACTCCCACTCTGTAAAACATCATCCCCATGGTTATAAGACTGCCCCCCACTTTGAAACTCTTTCACAAGAGCCTGAAAACCTGGTTTTGCCAAAGGCCTGGGGACCCCAGAGTGGGATGGAGCCAATCAAGTGGTTTATTTGACTGATTGATGTTGTTGTTGCCAGAGTAGGGGGGCTTATTACTTTTTATTGTTTTTATACTGGATTTTAATATTTGTAAGCCACTCAGACTCACCAAGACTGGGATGGGCAACCATATAAATTTTCTTAAAATAGAAAATAAAGTATACAAAAGAACCCATGGTAAAAAACAGTTCCCAAATTTACATTCTTCCTTACTAGGAGGGAGGATCACACAACATAGAAGGTAAGTTTAAAATTAATGTAATGTTATTACTGAGTAACAACATGTCCAGTCTTGTTTTGGTCTGGAAACTGAACAGGACTGTACTTAGATGGAAATTGTGCAGGGAATATCAGGACTATGGGAAAAAGAAAAGGCAACTAGGAAGAAGACAATATAAATCATTTCCATTTTGTTGCCATGAATCACCAGGAAGAGAACTTAATTTGATATGCAGATGCTGTAGAATCCTAGACATTATCTTAACCTGCTGTGGAAATGATATCATCATATAAGCCACAATATAGTTTGTTTCTTTGAGAGGGACATATAGGTAGTCCTTGGTTAAGAACAATTTATTCAGTGTCTGCTTAAAATTATTGTGATGCTAAACAAATGGTCCTGAAGTTACAGCCATTGCAGCCATCACCACCCAGTCACATGATCAAAATTTGGGATCTTGGTAGCTTGCCTGAACTTACAACCACAGGGGAGCTTCAACTCCCTCCACCCGCTTTTATCTCCCCACCCCCACCCCATCTCTGCCCTTTTGGCCGTCCTGCATGGCAGCACACCCAGTGGCAGTGCTAGGGCTAAAGTAAATGCCCAAGGTCTTGAGTAATCTCAGCCAGCTGCCACTGCCCTCAGGCACCTATCTCAGCCCAAGTGCTGCCATTGCTGCTAGCCACTCCATTGCCACAGTGCAAAAGGCCCCTCTGCCCCAACCACCCTGCACTCTATCAGCCCCTTCCTGAATTATGTTAAACATGGCAAGACTACTTCATTAAAGATTTTAAGATTCCTAAATAATATTCATATGATGTACAAACCAAGCCACTGTTTTGATATATATATTAATTTCTCTAATTTTCCATTTCTACTTTATTAGTGCATTTTGCTCTAGCATTTTTACCTGGATACTGGTTTTCTGTCAGTGATGATCTAGTCACATAATTAATATAAAATTCTGCAGCTTTATTCAGGTACTTGTATAATAGAGTGGAAGGAAGTCGTACATCAGGGTTGTTAATTATTAAGGGCAGAACATCACAAACTAAAAATGATAATGAAATCAAATTAAATTTGTCAGTTTCCTGCAACATGTCATTATTTAACAAAGCAATATCTATATTCCTTAAGCAAAGTATTTGCAATTCATTTAAAATAAAGTCAGATTATTTGTCTGTTTCCTGCAACATGTCATTGTTTAACAAAGCAATATATATATTCCTTAAGCAAGGTATTGCTTAAGGTATTTGTGATTCATTTAAAATAAAGTCCTGCTAACAATAGCTAAAACTATTAGGTTATTTAAATTAAGCAACAAATGGACACTCTCTCTTCCTTAGGAAGAAGAAAATGGGTTTTCAGATGTGCTCCTTCTGAAATGTTCATCTATGTTTGCAATTAGCCATCCAGAATCATTGGGAGCAGAGTGGTTTACAACTTCAATCAATCAATCAATCAATTACAGATAGTCCTCAACTTACAACGGTAATTGGAGCTGGAATTTCTGTTGCTAAAGTAATGAGGTCATATTAGCAAGATCACATTGCTTAGCAACAGCAATCCCTACAATCCCAATATTATATATCATTATATTATATAATAATCAAATCCCATGATCATTAGGCAAGGCTACTGGCTTCCCACAACCAAAGTTAGTGAGGAAGCCCGAAGGAAATTGCAACTCCCATGTCTGCAGGTAGGTGGGGGAGGGAGGGAAGGAATGGGCAGGAATTGGTTGGGAAGGGCATACAAGAGTACAAGGGAGAATCAAGTGTGTAAGATGTATGAGAAGCATGGTGTAGGATGTGCGAAAGCACAGGTCAGAGAAAGTGTGCAAGAGGCAGAATGCAGGTCAAAGAGGGTATGACTGATAGTGAAAAGTGCAGCATGAGGGTGCAAGGGAGTGCACAAGAGGCACAGCATGGGTTGAGGAGGGTATGTAAGAGGCATGGCGCAGGTCAGGTGTGTGAGGGGATGAGTGAGAGCGCAGAAAAGCTATGGAGGGTGTGTGGGTGGAGAAGATTTACTCCAACAACTTGTGACCTTCCTTTCTGGCTTCCCCACTGATTTTCTGTAAGTGCAAATGGGTTGCCAAACTCTCAGAGCATACCATGGGAATGCTGGGACAGTCAGAACGCCAATGACCAGTCGTAACCATCATTTATTCAGTGCTGTCATAACTTCAGTTGCTGAATAAACATTATTAAGTTGAGGACTACCTGTAGAATTTCTTTCAATATGTTTTTTTTTTAACTACAAATATGTCTGGATCATTATTCCCTATTCCTAAGGAGCTCATAATATAAAAAAGAATAAATATTTAAATAATATTCATCATTCCCGTTTTATTTTTTATCCCAACTGCACTGTCAGTTGACAAACCAAAGGAAAAAAGATGACATAAATGAATGTTAATTTATTCATACAACTCATATACAAGCAAATATTTTAAAGATTTCACAACTGTGATTATCACAACCTTCAATATATAAAATGGTGCAATATCTTGTTATTTTAGTTTTGGAACAAAATTATATTCTTACCAAATAATTTTCTAAAGCAATTAACAGGCGATTCTTGATCTTCAATATTTTCTGCTTCTAACAACGTTTCCCCAAGGCCCACCTTTGCAAAATTTAAAGAAAATCAAACTTGTTTCTTCTTTCTTATATATGTTTTTCAGATTGTTTGTAACATATTGCATAAATAAAGCTGACGATTCTTTCCTCAATACTTCAAAAACTACAGCTCTTTAACATGCTATGGCCAGTACAATCAAAAATACAGATAGTCCTCAATTATGACAACTGGGACCAGAATTTTGGTTGCTAAAAACTGCAGTTGTTAAATTGAGTTATGTCCAATTTCAGGAGCTTTTTTGCCATGGTTGTTAAGTGAATAACTTCAGTTGTTAAGTGAATCATGTGGTCATTAAGCAAATCCAGCTTTCCAGCTCTTTGCTTGTCTGAACTTATCTGGGAAGATTGCAAAATGGTAATCACATGGACCCAGGCCACTAAAACCATCATAAATAAATGCCAGTTGCCACGCACTCGGATATCAAACATGTGACGTTGGAGATGCTGCAACGGCTGTAAGTCACTTTTTTCAGTGCTGTTGTAACTTTGAATGATTGTAAGCCAAGGATTATCTGTATAAACAAGTAGAGGACTTCCTTTCAAAATAAAAAGGAAGGAATATGCATACAAATCTACATTATCGTCTCAATTAAGCTTTTGGACAAGAACATTTTATTATGAAATAAGCCAACCTTCATACTCCCAGTATTGGTTACTGCTGCTAGAAATTGCCTTTATTTCCATCTTATCAATCTGTACTTTTATCTACCAAGTTGATTCAAAATACACACATTTGTTTTGTGAAGCTTTACAATATCTTAAAAAAAGAATATGCAAGTATTTAGCATATAATCTTCATCCTCTTACCCCATGCTGAACCACAGTCTCAGGAAAACGCCGTAAAAGCAGAAGTAACATTTCTGCCCGTTCTAAAGTATTGAAGCACTGGTCTGTAGCTTTTAATAACATTTCACATTGAACTCGGCCGGGAAGAGTTTCAAATAAACCTAAAAGGAGAATAATATTGAACTAATATTTTTAAAGGGTAGGATATAAGTAAAAATTGGAAACTGAAAGTATGGTGTGAACATAGGGGGGGAAAAGACATAAAAATCTGAGGTAAAACTTAGACACATTAGCTTAAGTATCTTGTTTCTGTGAAGAGAATGTACTTTTTCCAAATTTATTTATGTATTTATCATATTTATAGCTGCCCATCTTGCAGAAAAGTGGCACAGAATAAAAACAATTGTAAAATTAAAATATTAAAACAAGTAAAAATTTAAAATATATCAGCAACATTATATAGCAAGGTAGTAGAAAAATTAATGTTAAAAACAATGCAGCCATCTCATTAGATCACCATTTCTTTTTGATCCCTAAGCTCCTGACACAGCCACGTTTTCAGGGACTTCCAGAAGGTTATCAAGGTTATCAAGGATACAACTAACCTCATCTGGGGGGAGGGGATAATGTTCCATAGGGCAGGCACCAGGCAGAAAAAGCCAGTCCCCTAGGTACCAATTCCTGATGAAATTCACAGCATACCTTCTTCTGATAGAACTGATGGGATGGGCAAATGTAAAAAGGACTTTAATTGTCAAAACAATACCTTAAATTAGACCCAGAAGCAAACTGGCAACCAATATAGCTTGCAGAGCAGAAGTGTAATGTGTGCCACTCACTGTGGCATTTTGCACTACTTGAATCTTCTGGATAGTCTTCAAGGGCCATCCCTACTACATTATACCCACATTAGTTTGGAGATGACCAGAGCATGCGTCAACATACAGCAGATCAATTTCATTGAGCACCACATCAGCATTATGGTTGCCCTCAAAGGGCCAGATGGGCATGGCTGGATAGGTATGGCTGGGTAGCGACGGATGGGTCACCATGACTAGATAGGTGTGGCTGGGTGGGCGTGGCCACCTCATCCACCAGAGGAGACTCACTGTCCCTCTCAGGCCATGCGGAGGACCTCAGGATGGCAGCGTGAGCTGCCCAGAATAAAATACTTTGTACAAAGTTATTTTTCTATTTGCTTCATGTTCCAAGATTCTGCACACTTTCCAAACTATATGTCTATAGCGATTCTCAGTCATTGAGGTCATGATTGTCCCAAAGGTGCTTTTTCAGAATTGAAGAAGCTTCTTGGATGAGAAGCGAAACATCTTCAAGGAAAAATAAAGTCCAGTTACCTTTTGAAAAAGCACTTTTGGGATTCCAGTCTATAGTATTCGTTACTTTTCTTTTTTTTGTATAAATTTTATTAGTTTTTATAGGGTTAGGGATGAGGTGTGATCGGGATTGGGATTTGGGTTCAGGTTAGGATTAGGGTTGGGGTTAGAGTTTTTCCAAATAACATTCTCAATATTCGTTACTTTTCTCAACAAAGCTGCCTAGGTATACAAGGAAACGTGGATGCACTAACCACGTTTTAGGTTATGAAACGCACTCGTCTTTCTTCTCCTGCCAATCCACGATGTAACCCATTTATTATTACAAATTGTAATTACTTGGAATACCGCTAATACCAGGGCTGGCAAATCAGTTCCAGAATTCCTTCCACATGCAAACTCTAAATCTCATTTCCCAAAAAGTTCGGGGTGCAAGGAAGACAATCTTCAGTCACCTTCAGGGGATGGGAGGAAGGGAGATCCTGGGAAGGCTGGGCGCCTTTCTCTCTGACATGTTGCGAGGAGGACAGGGGGATGGTAGAGACCCCAGGCAGCCTCCACCTCCATCTGGTGGTATTTTTTCTGCTGTAAACTGAGGTGAGGAGCCATCATGGTGAGGAGAAAAAGCTGGTTGGCTGCAGAACCAAACATGGAGTTGGAAATCCTGGGCCAGCTGTCCCGATCCTTTCTGAACCCATATTTTTGCCTCTCTTCCCTCTAATACAACTCCTGTTCTTTCCCTTGTTTTTCTTGTCCTTTGCTTTTACTTTTAACTCAAGTGTCCTGGGCTCCAACTTCATGTATATAAACCCAGTCCCAGCTTTGCCCGGACTTACTCAGTGGGTAGCCCTCTGAGGATATCCCTCTGTCTATATCTGCTTGAAAGCCAGACTTGGGATCTCTGGGGCCATATCACAGATGCTCAGTGACATTGTAGGCCAGCTGGGTGTTGCTGCTGGCCAATGAGCGGCCGAGGTGCTGCTGGGCACCGCCAGCCCCTATGCCCTCACTGCCTCCTGTGCATGCACCCAGGGGAGGCGCCCAGGGGAGGTGCCCAACCTTAAATTATACAGTTCTTATTATCTGAATAAATGACAATTAAATAAAAACATTTTGCTCATGTTTCTGCAAATAATAACCACATCAATATAAAGTTTCTTTTCTGATTGATGATCTTGGTTGCCTCGTCATAGATCCTGTTTACAAAGTTCTTATTTAAATTTGTTTTCCCCAAAATGTTCAAAGCATTCTTACTGGTTAAGATTTTCTCAAAATTAGTTATACTTAAGTATTTAAGTCTTTTTTCTCATACAAGCCATCCCAACACTTTTACATTTCTCATATCTTAAAAAAAAACAAAAAAAAAACAGAAAACATTTCTTTTATATAAACCATCCCAACATTTTTATATTTCTCATATCAAAAAATAAAACATAAAATAAGAAAGAAAGAAAAAATACTGTGTTACTTGAAGGGCTCATCCCTCTTAAACTAATCTTCATTTATATCCAAAATCTTTCTATTTCTTTAACCATATTCAAACAAATGTTTAATTTTTAAATATTCCTTTTGGTAAATCCCATCATCTAGTTTCTTAATTCTCACTTTTAGCCTTTTTTTTTTTTTTTTTTGCCAAACATCTTTCCTGATCAATACGCTTTGCTGAATCAAAGAATCTTCCCATAATCTTAAAAATGTTGTTGCAGGTACAAAAGGCAAAACAGGTAAGATGTTTTTATAGGAAGGTTTCGCCACTTCATATTCATTGAGAATCTTTTCCTTTATTTCTTTCTTGATTTTATTTATCATTTTTTGTCTCTCAAGTTCTCATAGTTCTTCCGGCATTTTGTCAAATCCATTTTGTCAAATCTTTTTTCTTGTCCTCGAACGTATTTTGTAATCTTAGAGTGTAGGTTATCTTTTCTATATCCAGTATTTCCTGTAAATTTGTTTCTTTCTGGGTTAAGTCATACTTTCTTCCATTGTTAAATTCCATCTTAAAATCTCTCTCCTCTGTCTCGCATTCAGTTGTCTGTTTTTTCTGCTCACTCTATTTTTATTTTTCTGAGAATTTTTGTGTTGTAAAGTTTAATTGGAGATGTGTCCATTTATGTTTTCAAAGTTATTTTTAATTTCCTCATGGTTTGAAATCATTGTTGTTTGAATTAGTTGCAACATAGCATAGATCTCCTTCTGGAAAGTATTTGCTTATTCTTGGTACATTTTTCTGCAGATCTCTGGTCTTTCATAATAGCCAAAAGTCAGGGTTTTCCTTTCTCTGCAGACAGCTTTAGAATCACAATTGAGTTAATATTTGTAATCCAGAAAGGTCAAATTTTTTTTGCTAAACTTTATAATTCTCACTTTCTCACTTTTTTTTTGTCACAGCTTTCTCTGTTATTAAGACGTTGAAGGTCACTAAAATGCAGTTATCTCTTCCTGGGCTTTGCTATTGTATACTTTCATCCACCACTAAATGTCAGCACCAGTTCATTTTTTAAAAAGATTTCTAGTAATAGACAATCTTAAGAGATTCCACCAATTTCAAACTTATCCATGTTAAGTCTTACAATCATTTCATTTCAATATATTTCTGTTCCCCCTGAACAGTTTAATTCACCACTTCACTTTCGGAGGCTTTTTGCTTTTGGGGTTTTTTTCTTTTTTTTCTTTTTTCCAAGAAATCAATTTTCAAATACAAGAGAGAAAATCATTGTTCTTACCCAATTCCAAACACGTTGTTTACATTCAGCTTAAAGTAGTGCTTGTAGATTGGGCTAGACTCTGACGTTAGCTAGCCTTTCTCTTGCCGGTTTCTGGAAGGCTTTTCCCAAACCGATTGGATCGACCGCCATTTCTCCGCAATCAGCCGGACTTCCCTCCTTCTTTGTTGCCTCTACGGGGCAACTTCAGGCCCATTTAGGGTCCCCAAGCAAGCAGAAATCGGCCGTAGGGTGCGGAGCCCCGCGATCCCTCAGCTGCTACACTACTGTGCAAAACCAGAAGCCCCTGTGTGACCACTGTTGTGTGTCAGGTCCTGGATGATCTGGTTTAGGCTCATGGCTGCATTAGTAGCCATGAACTGCTAGTCTGCCAGGGAGGCAAACTTGGGGGGGGGGGGCGATTGTTTCAAAGGAAGGGAAAGAGGGGCTTTGGGCCTGTGGGGGGCACAGCAGACGAAGGGTGAGGGCGCGCGGCTTCTGGTGTTGGGGGAGTGCGTTCTCTTTAAAAGAGCAAAACGAGACAAAAAATAAAAATCATCCACTCACTCCACTTCCCAAAAAGCTTGGCAACCGACTCGTAGTTATGATGGTTGCAGTGTCCTGGGAACATCCAATAATAATTCTTTTCGTTTTTTAAGTGCAAATTTTCTCAACTTCTCTTTGCCAGAGAAGTGTGATTAGAATCTTAGAAATGAGGAGAGGGGAAAACAGGGCAGAGGAAGAACCAGAACAAGAAAAAAGAAAGATTACATCTGCATCCAGCTTTTTGGGAGGAGGAGTGAGTGGGGGATTTTTATTTTTTGCCTTGTTTTGCTCTTTTAAAGAGAACGCGCACCCAACGCCCCTCCCCGCATAGCCAGAAGCCTTGTGCCATCGCCGTTCGCCTGCTGCGCTCCCCCAGCCCCTCTCTTTCCCTTCCTTTGAAACAAACCCTCCCCCAATCCTCCCGTTTCTGCCTTCTGAATTAAAACGAGAGAAAGCCAAGTTTTTTCTTTTGTGGTCTTTACATATTTAAACTGCAGCTAGAAGGAAATGGGGAAGAAAACCATTGTGAGACACTCTTCTGTTTTAACTTTTTTTCCTTATCGCTTTTCGGAGTTTTCATCCTGCTTTTGTGAGAGGGCAGCGTTTGGGGGGGAGTAGCTGCCCCCTTCCCCCCAAGCCACCAGCTGAGCAAGACGCCCGCCTGCCCACGCTCTTCCCCGTCCGAGGCTTTCGTTGTTGTGAGCATTTCTGTTGAGGATTGACGGGGGGGCTGTTTGGTTTTTATTCCCCCCCCCCGGTCTGCTGGGTGTTTGCAGCAGGTTTTGATCTCTTCTGTCATGCTGTGAGGTTACCCACGAAGCATGTTTGTTTTGAGGGGGGGAGATCCCCATTCCAATTGCTAATCTTGCTTAAACCCTCTTCCTCCACCTCCTCCTCTCACTGGAGCCTCCCTTTGTCTGCAACGGTGGGGCAGGAATACCCCTGCCGGGCTGGGATCATGGGGATCTGCCCTCTGCGGAGTAGGGGCAGGGTTACTATGCTCCCTGTCAATCAGGTTTGATTTCCTTTCTTTGTCCCTCCCCTCCCTGCCTCCCCTGCTTGTAGCTGCCTCTGAGCCCTTCATTCTTGGGTGTTAGCATTGCCGGCACCTCTTTCTCCTGAGCCCCTCGTGCTGAGTTACTGTTGCCACCCAAGAGCTGTTTTAAAGTTAGAGAATCTTTAGGGGATAACCAACTAGCACCCCAACACCCCCTATGCCCCAACTTCAACGGCAGAAGCCGCACCTCCCCCCCAAAGCCCCTGCAACCACCTATTGGCAATTGCACGCTGCTCCCGCAGCACCATGGCTGCTGCCTGCCATCGGATTGGCTGGCAGCAAACTGTGACCAAAAGCCCGGGACAAAGGTGGCTTCGATGAATGGGCTGGGCCGAAGGGTGGAGGGCACGGGGCCCATTCTCCAGGGAGAATGGGCGAGGGCGGGTCAGCCGAGGAATGCTGGAGGCAAATGGGCAGAGGCGGGAGACTTGAGAAGGAGGCGTGGCCAAGGATAGGAGCCTTATGGTCCTAGACCCGGAAGCAAGTGGCGTTTGGAAGCGATGGGGCAGTAAGTGAGCGAGCAAGGGGTGAGCAAGGGGCATTGGTCCCCCGGGGATGCCCCAGAGATGGTGAGGGACTGGCCTCCGCCACCCTGGCCCCGGCCCTGCCCAGCCTGGTAGCCCCCAAGGTGCGCACACAGGAGGCGGTGAGCGCACGGGGGCTGACAGCATCCGGTAGCAGGGGTTGTGTAGCCTGCTGTGAATACCGGCCCTCCAGCTGCAGTGCTGCGGCGGCACCG
The DNA here is from genome assembly GCA_023970755.1 of Azemiops feae. Classification (NCBI taxonomy): domain Eukaryota; kingdom Metazoa; phylum Chordata; class Lepidosauria; order Squamata; family Viperidae; genus Azemiops; species Azemiops feae. The sequence continues at coordinate 303,951 of JALGBA010004150.1, read as the reverse complement.
GCAGCATAAGAGTCGGGGGAGCACGATGTGGAGCGCCAGACATGCCTACTCCATCCCATCTCTTTTTGATTGGAGAGCTGGTCGCCACTGGTCATCTCCTCAGCCCCCTCGAGCGTCCTGTCCTTGGCCGATGGGTGGAGCGCATTCCCTTCACGCACCTCGATACCTACCACGACCGCCAGCCGTTTGCGCAGTTCCATTAGGCCACCACCAGAGCTGCAGGCCCACCCAGCACAAAGGAGGCGAAGCGGTTGGCTAGGAAGCCCCACATAGAGGTGGTAAAGCACGCCCAGGGCCAGCAGGCAAAAGGCCACCCCGAGTGGGGAAAGCAGGATCCCCATCGGCATCACGGCCGCCCAGATTCAGCAGAGATGGAGGGGAGGCACGCAATCCTAGCTGGGACTGGGGGCCATGACGTTGACGGGGATCCGGCTTTCCCCGCTCGGGGTGGCCTTTGGCTTGCTGGGCATGGGCGTGCTCTACCACCTCTACTCGAGCTTGCTAGCCGGCTGTTTCGCTTCCTTTGTGCTGGGCGGGCCAGGTACTCCAGGCAGCGGCAGCCTAATGGACCTGGCAAGCTGCTGGCGGTGCCGGCCCAAGGCGGGGCCAAGGTGCATCAGGTGTGTGAGGGGAACAGGCTCCACGCGCGGGCCAAGGGCAAGATCTGCGAGGGGGCTGAGGAAATGACCAGCAGTGACCTGCTATCCAACCGCATGCAAAAACAGATGGGACGGAGTAGGTGCGTCCAGCGGTCTGCATCATGTGCCTCCCCCCTCCCCTACTCTGCCTGCTGCTTGAGGGCTGGCCCAGTATTGGCAGGGGCTGCAGAGCCCCAGAGTGCATCGGTCGAGGGACCAGCAGGCTGTGGCTGCTGATGGATACCGTCGGCCCCCATGCTCTCGCTGGCCTCTGTGTGCGGGGGCTGATGGTGTCAGGCAGCAGCCGCCCCGGCCCCTGCCTCGCCTTGCCCTGTGGCAATGGGACCCCCGCTTTGCCCCCTGCGCCTCACCTCACCCCGCAGGACGAGCCTCCTGCCTACTGCCCACCTGCCAGAGACACCCTGGATCTCCCCCAATCCTGCCCTGCCCCCATAGGCATACCCTCCATGAGCAACATCGAGGTGGCCACGCCCACCCCAGCCACGCCCACCCAGTGGACCATGCCCCCCCTGAGGGCACCACAATGCTGATGCAGCCCTGGCACTTTGCGATAAATAAGTGGGTTTTGGGTTTCAGTTTGGGCACTCGGTCTCTAAAAGGTTCGCCATCACTGCCCTAACCAAACCCCTCACCTAGGGGAGGGGCATTAGTCTCTCAATGAATTAGTCTCTCAACAAACAGATCTCTGACCCAAATGAAACAACCTATCCTGAAAATGTAGGCCTGTGTTGAGGATGAATTCAGCTCCTCAGTGGTCAATATGTCCTTTGTTTGAGTCAGTAAAGAGAAGGGCTGGACAGTGTCCACATAGGGAGATAGATAGATACCTTTATTGTCCTTTTTTACTGTGGGCACATTAAAAATGAAATTTAGTTGCTTGCTCTCAAAATGTACACATACATAACACACATTTAAACATACTATATACAATATATGTATAGATAGTCTATATAATTTGAGAAAACCAGTTGGTTGCTACAATCTACTTCAATTTCATATGCAATTTCCTCTACTCTATAAATGTTAGCATGTAGGTGCTGGTGAATTTTTGCAAATTGCAATGTTAGAGCGTAGCAGACTATTAATGAAGTAATAAGGTAGGAGAAATCACACTGCCATTCCCTTAATCAATTAAAGTTAGAGGATGACATGTCTGAGATTGCTAAACCACTACATCTGAAGCAAATCTGCCTAAAAGATTAAGTATCTCTTGTTCTATCAGTCCATAAATAAACCAAATGGGAGGAAAGCAGGAAAAATTCCAACTTTCTGGCTGAGTAGCCCATTAAAGATTCTAATAGTTCAAGCCTAGGATGGAACACAGGAAAGGTAGAATGGATTTGATAGTCTCAGAAGCATCACTATGACTTTGTCAAAGCAACGTAGTTGCTCTCGTTGATCTGCTTTATGTTGTGGCAATCAGGTACAAACAGTCATTTCATCTCCCTGCCCCTTTTATATCAAAAGAGGAGAAATTTAGGATATAGATAATTTTCCAAGATAATTTTCTAAGTCATGGAATACAGTATTTCTTAGATTATATAATACAAAATACTTTTAATTGAAATAAGCTAATATCTCAGGGGAAAAAAACCCTCTTAACTCTAAATAAAAATGCGCTTTTTATTTATATTGTGTATTTTAGTTTACAATCTCTTCCAGAAGACAATCAGCTGAACTCCTACTTAGTCCTACCAATGGAAAACAGCTTTAGAAAAAGCAATCTGAAGAACATAAGGTAGAAATCAGAATCTGATTTGAAGAAAAGTATGGTTAAAATACAACCACAGTATTTATACTGCATTCGAGAATGAACTCCACAAAATACAGAGACTTACTTCAAGTAAGTATTGTATGGGATTGCATTATAAGAGCTTTTAGTAAGACACAGGCAACTTATTGGATAGTGCAATTTAGAAGAAAAGCTACCATCACCTTGTTCCTCAAAGCTTGCTGCAAATCAAGTTCATTAAAACATCAGTAAACACCATTCTCCAAGGAATTTAAGTCCAGAATAAATTTATACCTTTTAAAAACTCTGTCTGCTTATCCTGTGAATCATTACGAAGTGCTGATGTGATAATACTAATCTCCCGCCAAACCACTGGTTGCTCTGGAAAATTGACAAACCTGAAATAAAGAAGAGGGGAGGGGAGAAATTTCTACTTGAAATCATTAAGAACAGGTGAAATTTTGTTATGAAAAGCATGTTATTAAAGTAAAAAGGTTTTGCCAAGCTGGTCATATTAACACAGTACAAGTTATACTAAGGAACAACAAAAAATTTTAACTATTCAAAGGATCAATGCTCAAAAATCAACAAGTAAAAGGACAATGTGAAGATGACAAAATTCATTGGTTAAAGGATAAAGAAAGAGAAAGTTAGAAACCAGCTTTTTAATTTTTTAATACTAAAAACATCAGTATTAAAAGTACTAAACTTAAGATAGAAACCTTTATATAACAAATATTTTTTGAGGGAGATGGGCAATTCAGAAATGTGAAATATAAATAATAGATTTATTGCAATTTGTGGTTAATCAGTGCTGCTCTTAGTTCTAGATGTAATTATCAACATTAATATTTTAGAAAACATAATTTATATTAATATAACTTTTTAAAAGCTTTATAAGTTATCTAAATTATGTGTTAATAATTTCTAGTCAATACTGTATGAAAAAACCATTGTACCCAAATAATATAATGTAATATTTATGTTTCATAATACATTAAACAATATTAATTAAAAGAAAAAAGAAAAGAATCAGGAAATCACATAGTTTTTATATAAAAGGACCTATAGCATGATATATTCCAAGCAATCATTTAAAGAGTTTCTTCTAAGAAATAGTGTGCATGAGGTATATAATTTCAGCTTACTGTCATAAAATGGATAAGACACTTCTATGCTAGCAAAAACATTTGTAATGAAAAATCATAATAAAAAAGCTGAGACATGTTAAGGTTTTTTTTTATTTTCTTTCTATGAAAGCTCTCTTTTAACAGAGGTCAGCCCAGAAGCTTCTATGACTGTTAAAAGGGTTCTAAGAAACTATTCAGTATTCCCTCACTTAACACAGTGGTGGGATTCAGCCGGTTCGCACCACTTCGACAGAACTGGTAGCTAATTTTTTGTTGCCCAGACCCAGAATGGACTTCTGGAAGCGGCATCCACACAGAGAACCGGTTGTTCACATATTTGAATCCCACCACTGACTTAATACTATTCTTGAAGATAAAGTTAAAAGTTAAGAACACTGTACTTAAAACTTGAAGTTCCATTTAGCCATCTAGTTAACAATTCTATTATCTATTTTTTCATCCAAGCATCAAAATATGTTAACAAATTCCATACATTAATTATACACTATGAGAAAAAATGTTTTTATCCATTCTGAATTTATTATTCATAGATATCACTAAATGACAAATTCTATTCATGTCATATATATGTTAAGTATTTTATTCCCCAAGATACCAATATTTGGATCCAAAGCAGGAAATGTTCTTTGGATCCAATGTGAGTACACTTGTTATACCTATCAGAAATAGCTAAAAAAAACTTGCCAGATTCTGTGGCTACTGAGCAGTCCTAGGAAAATGCACATTTTCCTGGTACTGCATGAGTGCTATGAGAAACCTGGATAAAGTGAGATTTCTAACAGGTACAAGCATGCACATGCTGAATCCAAAGCACTTTTCCCACTTTGAATCTATCTGAAAATCTTTCATTTCCACACCTCCATAAACGTAGATGTCTTTCTTCAAAAATAAATCTTTCAAGATCTTGATTGTCCATCAGATTAATTTATTACAGGTAGTCTTCATTTAACATCAATTCATTCAATGACCATTTGAAGTTATGGTAGCACTGAAATATTGGACATTTAACTGGTCCTTGAACTTACAAACAATGCACCCTTGTGGTCACATAATAAAAACTCATGCTAGCCCATATTTACAATCATTCCCCCTCCCCCCGCCATTGACCATCTTTGCCACTAGAGATGAAGCACTATGGCTTGGTGGCTTCTTCCTTGACGGCTATCCATGTACCACCACCCCCCACCCCACCACAGCCTCTTTGCACCACACTGCCTATCCGGGACATTTGGTCTCTATTCTCATAGAATGTTTATTTTTATTTTGTATATCAATTTTTTCTGCCCATTGCCCATCCCACTCACAGTGACTCTAGGTAGAAATATATATTCCTTATGGGGCAAATCTGCATTCTCTAGGAAAACTCTATTCAAATTTTTACTACTCCTCTTTCAAAGAATTGGGGCATATTAGGTACATCTTGGTGCAGAAGAATATAAACATGTTTCTAAGGACCTAGTTGCAGGGATCTCCAACCTTGCCAACTTTTAAGACTTGTGAACTTCAACTCCCAGAATTCCTCAACCAGTCATACTGAGGGAATTCTGGGAGTTGAAATCCACAATTTGTAAAATTGCCAAGGTTGGAGACTCCTGCAGTATGGAATATGTGATATGTACCTCAGGTTTCAAAGGTTAAAATATAACTCATACAGATATTTAAAATGTTTTATTCATCCCACCAGATTCCTGTTTATTGACATCTGTAAAGTATTTTTCCTCAAAAACTATAGCTGTGATTGTAATTACAGGGTAATCCTTTACTTACAACAGTTCAAAGTTACAATGTCACTGAAAAAAGTGACTTATGATCATTTTTCACACTTACAATCATGTGGTCAAAATTCAGACAGTTGACAACTGACTCATATTATAACAGTTGCAATGTCCCAGAATCATGTGATCCCTTTTTGTGACCTTCTGACAAGCAAAGTCAATAGGAAAGACAACTTCTCTTAACAACCAAATTACTAATTTAACAACTACAGTGATTTCCTGGGATAAATAGTTTATCCCATCCATTCAATCCTTATTTGGGAAAAATCCAGTAAAATGCGTCTTACATGTCATATAATAATCTGCCTGCTGATGATGTTCGTTCTGCATTCTTCTCAATGGAGTACATCTCATACTAGGAAACAAGAAAGAAGAGTGTGAGGAGACAAAAGCATTCCTACACTGAACATCTTGGTATTGCATACTTTTCTACCTTAGCATAACTAAAAAGAGAAAAAAATGAAAAACAGAGGCATTAACACTAATAGAGTCATCAATTCCATCATATTAAAATTATGGTGTTCTACAAGTTTCACTATAAGGTTTTCTTCCATTTCCCCAAAGTTTCTCAATTACTATGAATTGGGTCTAACCCAACTGTTTTATGAGATTACTGGAAAACATTAATTGAATAAAATAGGGTGGTCAAGCGATGATGCTTGCAAATTTTATTATGGAAGCCTATCTCCTGCCTGTCCAGAAGTACAGGCAGGATTTCGAAAAGGCAGAGGAACTAGAGATCAAATTGCCAACATACGCTGGATCATGGAGAAAGCTAAGGAGTTCCAGAAAAACATCTACCTCTGCTTCATTGACTATGCTAAAGCCTTTGATTGTGTGGATCACAACAAATTGTGGCACGTTCTTAAAGAGATGGGAGTACCAGACCATCTTATTTGTCTCTTGAGAAACCTATATGCGGGTCAAGAAGCAACAGTGAGAACTGGACACAGAACCACTGATTGGTTCAAAATTGGGAAAGGAGTCCAGCAAGGCTGTATTCTGTCGCCCTGCCTATTTAACTTATATGCAGAGCACATCATGAGAAAAGCAGGGCTAGATGAATCAAAAGTTGGAATTAAGGTTGCTGAGAAATATCAACAACCTAAGATATGCAGATGATACCACTCTAATGGCAGAAAGTGAAGAGGAACTAAAGAGCCTCTTGATGCGGGTGAAGGAGAGTGCAAAAGTTGGCTTGAAACTCAACATTAAGAAAACCAAGATCATGGCATCCGGCCGTCTCAATTCCTGGCAAATAGATGGGGAAGAAATGGAGGTAGTGACAGATTTTATCTTCCTGGGCTCCAAGATCCCGAGATGGGGACTGCAGCCAAGAAATTAAAAGACGCATGCTTCCTGGGGAGGAAAGCTATGGCAAATCTAGACAGCATACTAAAAGCAGAGGGAACATCACCCTGCCAACAAAAGTACGTATAGTCAAGGCCAGAGGTTTCCCAGTTGCCAATGTATGGCTGTGGAAAGTCGGACCAATAGAAAGGCTGAGCTGTGCCCCCCCCAAAAGAATTGAGGCCTTGAACTATGGTGCTGGAGAAGAATCCTGCGAGCCCCGACTGCCAAGCGACGATAAACCAGGTCAGTCCTAGAGGAGATCACCCTGACTGTGCTCTTTAGAAGGCCAGATCCTGAAGTTGAAACTCAAATACTTTGGCCACTTAATGAGAAGGAAGGACTCACTGGAGAAGAGCCTAATGCTGGGAAAGATTGAGGGCAATAGAAGAAGGGGACGACAGAGAATGAGGTGGCTGGATGGAGTCACTGAAGCAGTAGGCGTGAGCTTAAATGGACTCTAGAAGATGGTAGAGGACAGGAAGGCCTGGAGAAACGTTGTCCATGGGTCGCGATGCGTCGGACACGACTTCACAACTAACAACGACATCTGCTTTATATTGTAATATTTTTTTCCAGAAGTCCTTCTTTCAAAATAAGTTTATGAAGGCAACCCCTATTTCACCACATTCTTTACGTACTAAATTTAGGACATGGCTGTAAATATCTTCATTTTTATATGATTCTTGATCCCCTAATTTAATTTAGGTAGTATTAGTTGTCAGGAACAATTTTGCCCAGTTATTCTAGTGTACTCTTCTGGAACCCTAATCCCTTTCTGGCAAAGATTACAATCATCAGCTCTTGTTTAGACCACAATCCAAAAGAGTTTAACCTCTTCTCATTCTATTTTTTTTTAAACCTATTCACCTAGGTTTCAACAGGGAAGTGACCTCAAAAACGATTTATCAAAGTTAGAGGACTTCTCTGTTATTGAAAAGGAGTGCAGGCCATTCCTTTATTAATGTAGTGGATATCATTGTATAACAGGTTAGATCAGAACTGGAGAGTTTAAAGATCCTTCTCCCTAGCTAACTTTAAATGCTATCAGTGTAGCTGATGTTTTGGAAGAATGAAAAAAATGAAAATGAAGAAGAATGAAAAAAAAGGGGAGAGGAGATATGTTGGTCCAATCGGAGCGAAAGAAAGAAGACAAATTATTAAAGGTCATCAGGATGATTACATCTTCCAGTTTATATTTTAAGAATATTACAAATGAATTAGTTTACAAGATTTTAAAATCTACCTTCAATGCTTCTAATCCTGCACTACAGAAGAAAAGGAGAGGGGGCAACCAGTTGCTCTTCCTAGTGCAGGAAGCACGAATATTTAAATAATGAAAGCAATAATCTACAATCCGTTTTCCCACAAAGATTCAAGTCTGAAGGAGTATGAATTGTTTATATTTCTACGAGAGGCAGAAGAAAAATACCAAATAATATAAATAATACAATCTTGGATTTGAGGGGTCCTTGGTGCTCTCTGAGCTTGTTTTTTTTGTTGCAAACGTTTCATTACGCTACCTAGGTAACATCATCAGTGCTAGCACTAGCACTGATGATGTTACCTAATTAGCGTAATGAAACGTTTGCAAGAAAACAAGCAAGCTCAGAGACCACCAAGGACCCCTCATTTCAACCCTGAGCTACAAATATTCTTCATTGGAATCTTGGATTTCTCTACCAAAGTCTTTTAAAGGAAGCTTTTTTCAACATTATCCCTTCGCCCAAAGAAAAACACTCGTTAAAGGAAATAAAGATGCTGCCTCCAAATGCAAAGGATAAACTCCTCGCGAGTTCCAGTTGTCTGGAAAGCCGTAGAAATGCGGTCAGAGGAAGTGGAGCTTGGCTGAAGCGAAGCCCCAGAAAACAAGTAAAAAGGCGGCGTTCAGAATCCCAAACTCACAGCCAACCAACCTGAATGTTGAAGTCGGCAGGATAGAGGCTCCGCGCGGTGATAAGCCAAGCCTTGGCGGCCCACAGGTCTCCTTGAACTAGCTCCCGGGCTCGCTTCACTAAAAACTCACAATCCCCCAGCGCCGACATCTTGCAGGCCTTTAAAACTGCGCGCATGCGTACACATGATCCAGTAAAGCTCGAGAATCTATTACTTCCCAAGACCAATGAAGTCGAAGAACAATTCTACGCATGCTCAATATCTGAAGTTAAGCGGTCTTTTTTATGGACGAAGTAAATGTCACTTGGACTGAATATTGGATTTTCGTATTATGAGCCTTTCAGGTTACTATACAAGTCACTCTTTGTTTTCTTGTAATATATTTCGCAGGTAGAGCGATACTGTTCACTGCTGTTAGCTCTGAAGGTATTCCCTGGGTTTTTGTAGCTAAATTCTACTAACCTCTCCATCAAGCACCATGCGCTTGGTTAAAGTGTATATGAAGTTTTCGGGGGACTTTTAAAAAGTAAAATATTTATTAAAATGAAGAAAGATTTAGAATTGAGTTTGTGAATCTTCCACTACTCTTTGGCAACACAGATAATAAGCTGCTGTCTAATCATAGCTACATTGACGGTCTGAACCTTTTCACTCTTTTATGTACTTATTTGCTAGTTACAACGTATTTCCAAAGCACGACGATAACTTTAAATTAAATGCATTTGGTCCTATTTATGATCATACTATGTAAGTGTACAATTTACAGGCAATTTCTGTGTTTGAAATGAGGTAAGTACATTTAGTCAAAGTATTTAACTTGCTTCAGAGAAAATCAGATCATTAGCAAGACATTACAGTAGTTGTGATATTTTTCTTCTGTTCATTTGTGATATAGGATGATCCAAAACAGAGTTGAGATTGCCTGTGCAGATCTAGCTTAGGCTTCATGAACTGGGATGGGAAAAAATATTTTTACTAACCTCTAGTAACTGAAATATAACTTTTCATTCATTAATGTATGTAGACAGTGAAATAATGTATGACCTTTAGATTCCAAAAATGTTTGTTGGCCTAAATAAATCTCACTAGCTGGAATTATCTTGTACTAAAAAGTATTGCCCTATTATTGGTCTAATGAATACATAATCACTATATTACATCGTGTAATTTTAAACTGTTTATAATTGTGTTTCAATTTTCTATTTCAATCTTTGTAATACAATCCACATCTATGTATTTCATTTTATGCATTTTTCTTGCCTCCCATTTTGTATTAACTAAATATAAAAACAATAAAAAGACTACACACAATGATAAAAGAAGGCAAATATGCTAAAGAAGAAACAAAAAGGGCATATATTCATAAACATATATAAGGTTGTGCTATGAATATTTCAGTGAATGGAAGCCATAATTCATTAAAATCACCCATAGCTTATCTGTATTGATAAATTATTGATTCATAAATTGCTGCTAAATCAGTTCTGTAGATCCTGGAATAGTTGAATTCTGAACACCAAACTCAATAGTTGAAGCCCAGGTTGTGTTTCCAATGCTGAACATCAAATCTTTTAACTACAGGTAAAATCCACATTTTTATCCAGATGTTTTCTCCATGTGATAGAGATAAACTTCAAAATAATATGAACATCTAAAAATATTGAATCTTAAACTAATACATGTAATAACTTCTTTCTCAAGTAGAACAATTGTTGGACACTAGAAATATTTCTTGTTGAAAAAGATATGGTTTAAAATATATTTAAGCTTTTAGTATTTTTAATATTGTTTTTAAATTAATAAAATATGCAAATAAAAGAGGAAAGGAAAAAGATACATTTACATGCATAAATGATAATTATAAAAAAAATTGAAAGGGTTTTTTAAAAAATGGATTTTTAAAAAGAGTTTCTGGTACTTTTCTTCAGATATTGCAGGAACAGTTAATCTCCACCAAATTTAGTAAAAATAGACAAATTCATCTGCAGATACCATATATTTTGCTTCCATTTTCCTGCCTCACTGATTTCTCGTTTGATCCAATCAATTGAACAATCTGATTGACCAGACTTTTGGATCAACAACAACAGTCTTGACTCTAATTTAGCCAGAGATTGTCTTGTTTCAATTTGCTTTGCTTCCTCTTATTGACTGCTAGTGTATATTTGGATGAAATGGGACAACTTGCTGCGGCCAACTCACTACAGCCAATTTGCTGCAGTGTGTTGTTCTAGACCTTATTTGGAGATAACTATGGTACACTAGCTCAGAAATAAGTAACTGTAGTTTTGTAAGAAATAAAAGTATCCGTGTGCTTTGTTCTGCCTAATTTTACATAAGGTACTTGATGTCCTTTTTATTTGGAAGCAAATTATTTGATAGCTCTTTTCCTTATTGTAATTTGAAAATTGACTAAGTGCTTTCTTACTGTGTAAAAAGCAAACTTCTGTATCACTTAGCTTCACTTAGATCAGTAGAATTTATTTCTGAGAACATAAGTGGAAGATGAGTACTGCTAATTGACCTGTGATGCATGCCCCCCATCATTCATTTCTGGAGCTACTGCTGAAAAGAGTACCATTAATCTGTGGAGAGGAAAAAAAGCAAGGAGGAGGGAGCAAGCCTCCTTCCAGTCAGTGGAAAGAATATGTCAAATTCATATTGGAAAGATGTCTTCAGCCACAGCTGGACAGTTTAACAACTCAGTCCCCTGTTCTGATTTGCACACTGAACTCTTTGAGAGTGCAGAACCTCTCCCTCCCTCCTTCTCATTTCCTTTGAAACTTGCCTGGGGCATTTGAAACTTGTGGGATTCTGCTCCCCCTTCTCTCCATCAGTAGCAGGTTTATGTGATAATGTTCCTTTTCAGCATTTCATTCCATGAAGCTTTTTTTTCTTTTTCCTGTTTTCCCCATTCTAAAATTGGAGCTTCTTACTGCAAATTCAGATCACTAACAGCCCTATGCCTTAACAAGTACGACACTTTGCAACCTAGTGACAATTTAGCAGTACTCAAAGAGTACAGCAGGTAAGAAGTTGTCTTTAGTGTGGTTTAAAAAGAGAAAGATCTCCATGATTTCCAGAGTGACTTATGGAAGATAATAAATTATCCTTATAACATGGAACAGCCACAGCTTGTGAATTCTGGAAAATAGCATGGGCCAACACAGATGATTGTATTCATGGTATGTGCTGGCAATTATGTGAGTAACTTAGAATTTTAAAAATTAATTTTAATTCTAGAAAATTTAATATTTTGCATGTGTGCTGGTATGTATGTATTTTGTTAACAAATATTACAGCAATGAACATTTCTAACATTTTTCCTTTTTGGTTTCCTAATTAAAATTAAAATGCCAAAATTTTCAATGTAAAAAAAAAATCAGTTATAACTGAGTTGCATTTATTACCTTTTAAAATTACCATTAAGTTAAAATCAACTAATTTTTTTAAGAAACTTTGTATTTCAATTTAAGATCCTTTCAGGGAAATATGCAAGCTTATTCAGAACCAGGTTTCCTGAATCCAGTGATTTTAGAACAGTTGCATTAAAACTTGATATGTTATTGTCTACAGTACAGAGAAGACTTCAAATTGTGTAGATTTTTAAAACCAATTGCAAATTGATCATACCTTTTTGGTGAATGGAATTTGGAAATTCAAGAAGATAATGATAACAAAAATATCTTCACTTTTCACCAATGTATACATGTGTATCAAGTGCATTTTTACTAAGCATGCATAGCTGTTTCCTGTAGTATTGAGAAAATAATGTTGACTTGTAGAATGTTGGCTTATTAGGCCATCTCCAGTTTCCATAATTATGTACATGCTTTTTTGCATTTCAGCAGTTCATAGTATGATTGATTTTATTGTTATGAGAGAAATATTTAGATAACTGTTATCTGATTTTGCAGAATAAAATGAGTTTTCTTGATTTTATTGCTTGTTTGATGTAAGGGGGAAAAATCTGGGTGAGATAAGCATATAGCTAAAATATATAAGAGTAATGGGCTAAAATATATCTTGAGGTTTTATATACTATGAATCACAATTTGTCTAGGTTTCACGGAGAATTAATGGTTAAGGTATGTATGCTTGATTTTAACCAAAATGCAAATGCACTTCTTGACTTTTTGGTTAAAATCAACTGTATATCTTAACGATTACATCAGACTGATTCAACTTAACATCGTGGATAGTACAAGTTCCATTAGGATTTAACAGTGTTTTACACAATTTGTATTTGATCCTTGATTGTAAATTGTAATTTGTAAATTGATTGTAAATAAAGAAGTATATATAATTAAGAAGTTGGACTAGCACCAAGTTCTAGTTCACTTTTAACCACAGAGGTTCATGGGGAAATCTTGGAATAGTCATTCTCTCTAGATTCAACCTACTTCACAGAATTTTATTGTGGGGAAAAGTAAAAAGAAGGGGGTGCTATCTATATCACTTTAAGCTCCTGAATGAAAAAGTGGGATAAAACAAATCTAACAATGATTAAAATGACTCAAATATTAGAAAAATAAATGAGAGAAAAGTGTGAAGTTAAAATGTAGGTCTATGGCAGCCTAGACCAAGCAAAAGCTGCCCAAATTTTTTTAGGGCTGCTGTGAAGATTATTCTATTCCAATGTAGTTTGTTCTGTTGGATAAAGTTGCTCAGATGCGCTTGGAATTGGAATGTAGCTGTACAGGTTCTGTGTAAGTTACCTGAGGCATAGTCATGCCCAGTTATCTGGGGAGAGTTCAGATCCGTTGACCCTGATGAGCTTTGAGTTTGCCCAACTGGATCTTAGATCCCTATCCCTTTTTATTCCTTAGGGCAGAGGTCCCCAATCTTTTGAGCAGCAGGGACCAGTTCCGTGGAGAGAGGTTTTTCCGCAGACCGGAGGGGGCGTGGTTTTGTGTACTGCCTGCATCCCACGGATGGGGCTTTGCTTGTTTGTGCAGCCCGGTTGCTGGCATGCCACGGCCCGGTACTGGTCCATGGACTGGGGGTTGGGGACCCCTGCCTTAGGGTATCCTGGCATAGGGCGAGTGGTTGGGTCCATGTATTTGTGAATGCTTCTTAGCAGGAGGGGATGGTTGCATCCTTGTGGAAGGAAGTGGTTGTCTGCAAGTTTCCTTAAGAGATTGTCATTAGATCCAGTGAATCTGGACAATTTTGATCCAGTTTCCAACCTTGCCTTTTTAAGGAAGGTTGTTGAGATGTAATTGGCTTACACCTACAGAGGGCCCTGGAAGAAACAGATTATCTAAAGCCTTTTCAGTCAAGATTTACACCTTTTTATAGCACTGAGACAGCATTGATCACTCCTGTTGAATGACCTTTAGCAGACTAAGAAAAATATAAAAAATAAAAAGTACAGAGAAAAGAAAGGGGGACAGGGAAAAATATAATAAGACAAAAAATAAGATATCTAAAGAAATTGCTTCCCACTTCATCAAGAGGAGTACAATCAATGTATCTATTGATTATATTAATGTTAAACAAGTAAATCAATTTCGTATTCTTTTCCTTTCTTTTACAGTAACATCATTTTCTCTAAAAATGCAATAAAAATATTTTGAAGTCTTTTGTTTCTTTAATGCATCACCATTAAAACTTATTCAATAAAATGTATTGATGTTTATTCCTTTTAAGTAATGTCCCAAATATTTATTTTTTTTCCGTTCTCTCTTTATCTTTACTTAGGAACTCTTTCATAAGTATGATACATCTCTTTTATAAGTTCAAAACCAGAAAGTTGTCCAAGTCATTCTTCTGAGTTGAAATCCACACATCCAAATCACTCTTCTGATTTATTATTTGTGTGTCCCTTTTAGCTATTAAAATATCAGCCAGTTTCATGTGTAAGTCCCATGTAATATCTATGTCACTATCATTCTTGTAGCCTCTCTTTTTAAATTCATATACAAAATAGGCCGATCCTCAGTTGTATCCTCCATCTCTCTTTTAAATTCAGTTGTACAGTAGTAGTCAATCTTAACAGAAAGTTCTGAAAACATGGTTGCCAACTATCCTTGAATTCTTCCAGAGTTACATACTTCTCTTCATTCTACATTAGTGGGTCTCTTCTCTTTTAATTATCTGTAGTTTTTTTCTGGTTGCCTCTTGTAACCAGCTTTCAAGGTCTCTTATATTTTTCTCTGAAATTTACATTTTCCTAAGGAATAATTCTTTACATTTAGATGCAAAATTTTCATATATACATTTTAATAGGATTTTAAACAAACCATAGGAAGGATTCTTATAATCAGTTTCTAAATCTTATTTCCAGTCAATCTGGCCTGTTAGTCTGCTTATAATGTTTTAGTATCAGTGTTCTAATGGCCTTTTTGCTGCTTATTTCCAAATTTAAAAAAAAAAATTAAGTTCTTAAAGGCGCATGAAATTTCTTTCACTGAGGAATGAAGAAGAATCATCCAGTATAATCATCCAGAAACTTGACCTCGATATTTAAAAAGAAATTTACAAGCCATTTTCAGAAGTGATTGAGAGAGGAAGTGGGTGATCCTTTGAAGGTTCTGAACTGCAGCTTGAGCAAAGCTGATTCTCCCAGCTCTCAGAACTGTAAATCTTTTTACAGTCTCATCATGAGGAGCATTTGCTTGGAGCACTGTGGGCAATTCCAGGTACTGCCCTGTTTCCAGAGATGAATTTCAAGGCACCAGCCCATTCCTAAGATGCAAGATGGCGGCGCCTTGCTTGGCTGCGGCTGCTTCAGCTCTCAAAAGTGTGGGGGTTAGGGAGGGAAATGAACGATCCGGACTGAAATACTTTTCAGAAATAGGGACAACTAAGCTGAGTTGGGCTGCTAAACTTTCATACGAACGTCAGTCCATATTAGAGATGAAGAAATTCAGCATGAAAGGAACGGTGGAGAAAACTGTTCAGGAGAGCCTGCATGGCCTCGGATTACTACGGAGGAGAAAATCAAGGATGGAGTTGCCGGCGGCTGACACGGAGGGTGAGAGATCAGCTGCAATGTCTGGAGGAGCGGGGAGGAAGAAAGGACGTTGCTGGAGGGGGAAACAGCATCGTGCTCAGTGTTTTGAACAGCAAAGGCAGCATTTCGGGCCACAGGGGCAGAGTGGAGGAGCAGCCATTGCAGCTGGGAAGTTTCCCTCCATTGCTGATTATCTTCGGAAGAAAAGGAGGAGGTGCGACCAAAGGAGGAAGCGTGGCAAACGCAGAGGCCTAATATCTAGGCTAAAAGCTAGACCTTACAGAGTGTCTCTTCCATCTATTTTATTTGCAAATGCTCGCTCCTTAGAACCAAAAATGGATTACTTGAGGCTGGATTTAACAACAAATCGGGAGGTGAGAAATTGCTGTGTCATTATTGCAACAGAGACTTGGTTAAAGCCCTCTGTCCCAGATAGTGCTGTTAGTTTGATGGGATTTTCAACATTTCGGCTGGACAGGAGTTTTACTCTTAGTGGCAAATCCAGGGAAGGGGGTTTCTGTTTTTATATAAATGACAGATGGTGCAATAATGCCAAGGTGGTTTCAAGTCTGTGCTCCCCAGATGTGGAGCTTCTGACCATCAAATGCAGACCCTTCTATCTGCCTAGAGCAGTGATGGCGAACCTTTTAGAGACTGAGTGCCCAAACTGCAACCCAAAACCCACTTATGCATCGTCGAGTGCCGGGTGGGTGTGGCCCATTGAGTGGGCGTGGCCCATTGGGTGGGCATGGCTGCGGTGGTAATGGCAGACTGGGTGGGACTAAAAAGTTCAATCAATCAATTCCAACTTTGCAAGATCTTTTTTTTTCCCCGCGAGAAGTTGAAATTGACTGATTGAAGTTTTTTTTTTTTGCACACGGCGACGGAGGCCTAAAGCGAAAAGGTTTTATAAAACCCAGCTGAAGGCCTAGGACTGGGGCGACGGCACGTATGCCCACAGAGAGAGCTCTGAGTGCCGCCTCTGGCACCCGTGCCATAGGTTCGCCACCACTGGCCTAGAGAATTCTCTGTTACCATTATCACAGCTGTGTATATCCCCCCTGATGCAAACAGAGAAGAGGCCCTGAAAGTTCTCCGACATACCATCAGTGACTTACAAACTACTCACCCAGAGGGTGCATTTATTGCAGTGGGAGACTTTAACTAAGTGGATTGGAAAGCTACCCTGCCACATTTCCATCAATATGTGGACTTTGCAACCAGACGGGACAATACACTGGATCTTGCTTATTCCAACATCAAGAAGGCTTTCAAAGCTATCTCCCACCCTCACCTGGGCTCCTCTGACCATCTCTCAGTGCTGCTTATTCCAGCATATAAACCTTTATTAGTCAGAGTGAAACCTACAGTAAAGCAGGTGAGGGTTTGGACAGAGGGAGCTATAGAAGCATTACAAGACTGCTTTGAGTGCACAGATTGGGGCATGTTTAAGGAAGCAGCTACTGATAACCAACATACAAATGTTGAGTATGCCACCACGGTGTCTGCATATATCCAAAAGTGCATAGAAGATGTCTGTGTCCTGAAAAGCATTGTTGTGAGGGCGAATGAAAAACCATGGCTGACTTATGAGGTCTGCAAGATGCTGAAAGCACGGAATGTGGCTTTTAAATCTGGTGACATGCTGGCACTTAGAACAGCCAGAGCAAATCTGAAAAGTGCCATAAAAGGTGCAAAGCAAGCCCATTGCCAGAAAATTCAGAACTTTTTTCAGGACCCAACAAACACCAGGCGAATGTGGCAAGGGATCCAGGCCATTACGGATTGCAAGGTGGCTCCATCGAGATGCAAGGATGACACAGACTTCCTAAACAAACTGAATGCATTTTTTGGTAGATTTGAGGCATCAAATAGCACTCCTGCTAGGAAAGCTGTGCCCCATCCTGATGAGCAAGTGCCAAGCTTTGATGTCACCTCTGTCCGGAAAACACTGCAGACAGTTAACATTCGGAAAGCAGCAGACCCAGATAACATCCCTGGACGTGTCCTCAGGGAATGCGCAGAGGAGCTGGTTTGTGTTCTCACAGATATTTTCAACCTCTCATTGCAGCAGGCAGTGGTCCCATCGTGTTTTAAGACGGCCATCATCTTACCAGTGCCAAAAAAGTCCACAATTACAGGCCTCAATGATTACCGTCCGGTTGCACTGACATCCACCATCATGAAATGCTTTGAGAAGCTGATAAAGGACACTATTGTATCTAGCCTCCCGCCAGCATTTGACCTGCTTCAGTTTGCCTACCAACCAAATCGCTCTACGGAGGATGCTATTTCTTCCATTCTCCATCTGAGCCTGAAGCACTTAGAGGAAAGAAATACTCATGTGCGTTTGCTGTTTGTCGACTTCAGTTCAGCGTTTAACACAATCATTCCCCAATATCTAGTAGACAAACTGGGCCTTTTAGGCTTAAACACTCCTTTGTACAACTGGATTCTGGATTTTCTTACCAACAGGCCCCAATATGTGCGAGTTGGAACAAATACCTCTAATACCATTTTCTTGAGCACAGGTTCTCCTCAGGGCTGCGTCTTAAGTCCGCTGCTGTTCACCCTGTTGACCCATGACTGCTGTGCTAGGTTTGCCACCAACCACATTG
The DNA here is from genome assembly GCA_023970755.1 of Azemiops feae. Lineage (NCBI taxonomy): Eukaryota > Metazoa > Chordata > Lepidosauria > Squamata > Viperidae > Azemiops > Azemiops feae. Next base: position 285,812 of record JALGBA010004150.1, on the reverse strand, counting down.
TGAAGTTCGCAGATGATACAACAGTAGTGGGCCTTATTCAGGATGACAAGGTGGAAGCTTACCGCAAGGAGGTTGAGGGGTTGGTGAACTGGTGTAAGGAAAACAGCCTAGTTTTAAATACCAAAGAGATCATTGTTGATTTCAGAAAAGGCAGGCACAGCCACAGTTCTCTGTGCATTAATGATTCACCGGTGGAGATGGTTACCAGCATCAAATTCCTGGGTGTGCAGCTAATGAGTAGGCTGACTTGGTCGCTCAACAGTGAGAAACTGGTGAAGCGGGCACAGCAGCGCCTGCATTTTCTGCGCCGCATGAGAAAAGCACATCTTCCTTCCCCTGTCCTGACCACTTTCTACAGGGGGACAATCGACAGCATCCTGTCATACAGCATCACAGTCTGTTTGGAGGCATCACTGACTTCAGACAGGAAGACGGTGCAGAGAATGGTGAGAATGGCCGAAAAGATCATTGGCAGTTCCCTCCCTCCATCCAGGACATAGCACAGAAGCGTTGCTTGAGCAGGGTCCGTAAGATTATCTGGGACACTACACATCCTCTTCACGAGCTGTTTTCCTTGTTACCTTCTGGGAGGAGGCTTCGTGGTATCCGTAGCAGAACATCCATATTCAGCCATAGTTTCATTCCATACAGCATTAACCTTGCGAACTCTCAAGCTTCCTCCTTCCGTTATATATTCAAGATGGACAGTATTTAATATTTATTTGCTACGTATATGTAGGGATGTGGGTCTATACATATGTTGTTCATAGTATGTTTAGGTGTGTGTCATGTATGTGTTTCACTTTGAGAGCGGGCAACTAAATTTCATTTTTGATGTGTGCCGTTGTGCCCACAGTATAAAAATGACAATAAAGGTTATCTTATCTTATCTTATCTTGTTTGTTGCTTTCCTGAAAACCAATCTCTCGGTGGCTTTCACCGAGCAATCACCAATGATCATGGTATCCTTCTGGGCAGACTCATGGGATTGGGAATGGGAGACATGTGTTATGATATTTCTCTTTTCTCCAGGGCCAGTTCCAGTTAATGTTGGTGGAAGAGATCAAGCCTGAGGCCCCTGACTGTATTTTTCCCATTCCTATGTAATATCTACACGAAGCCACTGGGCAAGGTCATGAGCAGGAATAGTGTGTGATATAAATATTCTCCTAAGGCCTTTGGGTCAGGTGGGTAGATGAATTCTGTTACAGATGTCTTTTTCTCTATGAGTGTGGCTATTGTTTATCTCTGGGCACCCTGGGTTATATGTGGTGTGAGTTTTTATCTATATTAATCTTTGTAAGCCTCCAGAATCACTTGTGTGAGATGGTCAGATACATATACATAAACATAAACAATTAAATTAATAAAACACAATCAGACTGTTCTGATGCAAAATAGTTAGAAATGGGCTCTTAACTGTCAAGTTTCAATATCAAGTGTATCTACTTCCACTTCAGCAGTTTGTCATAATCCAAAGCCTCTTGTCTAACATTTATAAAGCACAAAGTACTATTTTATGATAGTGAATTTCTCAGAAGGGAAGCATTTTAACATTTAAAATAATAAAATTCTAATGAGATGTTTAATATTAAAACTTGAAATAGAATGACAGGTTTAACATTTGATCTGGTCTGGTCTGGTCTGATTTGATTCTGCCTGAGTCTAAGTGACTCTGGGTGGCTCACAATATACCAAACAAGATAAACAATAAGCAATAAACCAACAGATATCATACAACAAACCCAAACTATTTCAAAAAGTTAGAAAATTCATACAGACTGCCTTTGAAGAAAATAGAAAACTGCAATTAGTGCAGAAAGCAATTGGTGCAGAATATTATGGTTAGCAAACCAGTGAGTTGGTTTCTGCATATACAGAGACATGGAGGGAAATATTCAGAAGCTATTACAGAAACAAAGAGGATTGAAGCATTCCTTATGTCCTGGGAAGTAGTATTAGGAAGAATCTTACGCTGACTCCTCTCTGAGATATAAGAGAGAGAGTAGGAAAAACACAATCAATCTTGCAAGATTCTAATATTGTCTATCTCAATAAAACTTGATTCTAACCTTGTGAAGTCTGTTTCCTAATTTGGACAACATTGAACAATTAACATTGCATTGGCAACAAGACAAGACATTTTATTTATAGATCAGCTCAAAAACAGAAAGAAAACAAAATGTGAGATAGCAAATAAAAACCATAGTATAAGCCAGTAATTACAAAACGGTGTGCTCAGGATATGACACATTTTACAAATACTGCAGTAAAACAACTCAACCATTTAATGGCCTGGCTCCCAATTAGCTTCTGAACACAACTCAAAGTGCTTATTAAAAACTTCAATGAAATCTATCCAGTCCATAAATTCAAGCAGAGAAATTGCTTAAGGACCTGTTCCATAATAGCTAAAGGAAACAGTGGCCCAAAAGCAACCTCTGTCCATAGAAGCCCCTTGTTTCGAAAACTTTGTTTTCAGAGTTGTATCAGGTATCATTAAAATCATTAAAGTAATCCTATTTCAGTGATGGGATGGCTCAGCGGTTAAAGACTCTGAGCTTGTCATCTGGAAAGCTGACAGTTTGGGTTAGAGATCTGAGCACCGCGTGATGGGGTGAGCTCCCATTATTTGCCCCAGGTCCTGCAAACCTAACAGTTCAAAAGCATGCAAATGTGAGTAGATAAATAGGTACCACTTAAATGGGAAGATAACAGTGTTATGTGCACCTTGGTATGACCATGGAAATGTCTTCGGACAATGCTGGCTCCCTTGGCTAAGAAATAGAGATGACCACTGCCCTCTAGAGACACACATAACAGGAGAAAGCTTTACCTTTATTTCAGTGTTGACTAATTCTTAGTTGTCTATTTGATTCTTTGATACTGGGTATCTTCTTTTTATTCTCTTGATGTTGACTCACATATTTCTTTTATTTTTAACTGGTAAACTTCCCAGAGCTTTTAGGGTTTTTTTTAAATAAGGGTCTAAGAGGAGAATGTTTCCATTGAATTTTATTGTTCTCCATGACATATGAACAAAGTTAGTTTTTAACTCTTAATAATTAAATGTAAAAATATTATAGAAGGCCAAGGGGAATGCTCTTTTATAATTCTCTGTAGTCAGAATGTAAAGATGATGCGATGAAATGTGTGCATCACCTTGGTAGGAAAGGGGGAAAGATGCTACTGGAAACAATCAGGGAAGCCCCATTGAGAAGGATCTGCCCTAACTCGTTCAAACGGTTAAAAGTGGTAACAGGGATTTGTATCTTCAGACTTGCAAGATTGATGTCAGCCCTATCAGATAAACCAAACAAGAAACACTACTACTGTGTTACCCCGAAAATAAGACCGGGTCTTATTTTAAGTGCCGGCGGAACACGCCTTCAGGTGAGGAAGAGAGTGACGCAGACAGGCGGAGGAAGCCAAAGGACAAGGCGGCACAAACCTCCCTTGCCGCCTCCCTCTGCCTGCCACACTCTTTCCTTTTGCAAGCAGACGAAGCTTCCAGTCTCCGTCATTTCTCCGTCCAAGCAAAAGGTGTTTGGGCGCCGATGGGATGCTTGGAAACAGAGCGAATAGCTTGGTTGCCAAGTGCCCCATAGGCGCCCAAACACTTTTTACCCAGAGGGAGACTGGAAGCTTCGTCTGCTTGCAAATGGGGCGCTTGGAAACTGAGCGATTTGCTCTGTTTCCAAGCACTCCATTTGCAAGCAGATGAAGCTTCCAGTCTCCCTCTGGGTGAAAAGTATGCGGCGGAGCCAGGCGGAGGCAGAGGCACAGGGGGAAACAGGTGATCCGGATGTGCTGCACGGCCTCCTGGCTTGCAGGAGGCTCGCACAGCGGCACCGGCAGCAGGTGGGAAGAAGCAGGTGATCCCAACATGCCTCCCACTCCATCCCACCATCTCTTGCCTTGCCTGTGGCCGCACTGGCATAGGCAACCATGCAGGCATTGGGATCGCCTGCCTTCCCCCGTGCCTCTGCCTCCACCTGCTGCCGGTGCCACCATACAAGCCTCCCGGAAGACAGGAGGCTGCACAGCACATCTGGATCGCCTGCCTCCCCTCCCCCAGCCTCTCCCTCTGTGCTTGGACTTACGTGTGCTGTGTCAAGGGGATGGTCGGCTGCAGCTGCTTCTGGATACCGTATATTTTGGGAAGTCCATAGAATCTGGGTATAGTGGAGTCCTGTGGTAGTAAAAATTGTATTTCTGTTGAAGTTAGTTGTTTTTCTTTTTCCATTCTTATCAAGGTGTTTCTTATTTTGTTCTCTAATTGTTTTTTGGGGTCTTTGTTGATTACCTGGTAGGTGTTAGTGTCATTAAGTAAATTCTCGGCTTTCTTGGTGTAATCAATTTTGTCCATTGCCACAGTTAGTCTGCCTTTGTCTGCCAGTAGGATGACAATGTCTGTATCTTTTCTCAGTTTCTTTAATGTCTTCTTCTCTTGCTGGTTAAGTGTTCTGTCTTGTCTGTTTCATTGGATATTAGGAATGATTCTGTCTGATGTCCTCTTGTGTTCCCTGGTCAAGTTTGTTAGTTTTCATTATGTATTCTAAATTGGCAAGGAAATCTACTAAGTCTGCATTCTTGCAGTTGAAATTAAAGCCTTTAATGAGGATGGCTTTTTCGTTTTCAGATAATGATCTATTACAAGGGTCCACAACCTGTGGGCCATGGCCCACTACCAGGCTGTGGCCTCTTGGCTACCAGGCCGCATGAATGGATGGCCAGTGCAGGCACGTATGTATGTGCACTAACCCCCCACACTTGCACTAGTGCTGCCCCAAACATCCCGCCGCACTAGCATCGCCCCACCCCGAGCATCCCATCAGCACTAGTGCCGCTCCGAGCATCCCACCATCGCTAGTGCCATCCCGCCCCTGAGAATCCTGCCGGTGCTAGCACCGCCCTGCCCCTGAGTGTCCTACCGGCACTAGCGCTGCTCCGAGCATCCCACCAGTGCTAGCGTCACCCCGCCCCAAGTGTCCTACCGGCACTAGCACCACTCCGAGTGTCCCGCTGGCGCTAGTGCCACCCCATTTGCAGCACTCATGCTCGCACGGGCCCATTTGCGTGTGTGCATGTGCTCTCTTGTGGCCCATTTGTGCGTGCGCATGCGCTCACCTGCGGCCCATTTGTGTGTGCGCATGCGCTCACCTGCGGCCCATTTGTGTGTGCATGCATACATGTAACGGTGCCTGCCTCCCTTTCCAGGCCACCAAACCAAAAAGGTTGGTGACCTCTGATCTACTGTATAAGTTTTTGATCCATGAATTTAAATTGTTATCTTGCTGTTTAAGAGAGATCTTGGCTAGTTTCTTTTGTAGGGCATTGTGTTTTCTGGTCTGGAGTTTGTTAGATATCATGTTGATTGTGTTTTCTAATCTATCTATAAGATCTTGTCCGATTGCATTGAGGCATTCAGTTTTTTGTTCATTGATGATGTGTTCGTATTCCTCCAGACTATTGTGTGCATCAGTAATCATGAACTGAAGCATTTTACACCCATTTTTGTAGGCTAATTTCCATGCTTGTGGGTGGTTAATTGGAGGTCTGTAGTATATGCTTTTTGGTATTGTTTTCTTTAGGAGGCACTCATGGAGAGTTAATGCAGTTGTTCATGGGTCAATGATTGTCTGATTACAAAGGTCTCACAATGATGGGCATGTTTAAGCGGTTTACGCCCATATAACTTTGAAATAATAGAAAATACTTGTAGCTCAGATTTTAGATTTTGGCAATGGTTTACTCTCCAGGCTTGTTTCAACATAGTTTCTGATCATTTCATTACCAAACTCGTTTTTACTACCACAAGACTCCACTACACCCAGATTTTATGGACTTTCCAAAATACACAAAAATGAAATTCTTCTCCACCCCATAGTGGTGCTACCCGGAGCACCAACCTACAAAGTGGTGAAATTCGGCTTATTCTATAAACTCACCTGAACAATTCCTCCAATTAATTAAAAATGTCAAAATAAAGGAAGAAGAAATAATAGTGTCATTTGACATCACTGCATTATTCACATCTAGTAATCATCTATGATCTACTCACAGAAAATCAAAGCCATAACAAAAAGATTCCTAAAGAACACTCCATGTACACTGATGCTACCATGAAACTTCTGGAATTATGCCTCATAACATTAAATTCAATGGCAAAATCTATCAACAAGTACAAGGCACACCTATGGGATCACCTATATCTGGCCTAATAGCAGAAGCAGTAATGCAGAAACCTGAACGCACAGTCCTGCCAACCATCCAGCCAAAGTTTTGGGTACATTATGTGGACGCCACTTTTACCATCATCAAACGCACCAGACTAGAAGAGACACGCCATCTACTCAACAATGTATTCACTGGGATCAGTTTTATACACGAGGAAGAAAAAGAGCAATGACTCCCCTTCGTAGAAATTGACATAAGGAGACAAGATAATGGCGAATTAACAACCTGCATATACTGAAAATCCAGGCACACAGACCAAATTCTAAATTTCACAAGCAACCACCCCGTTGCACACAAGAGGAGCTGCATCCAGACCCTTTTCAAAAGAGCTAAAAGACACTGCAGCACTGAATTATTAAGAAAAGCAGAAGAGAAACACCTTTTCAATGTTTTCCTCCGCAATGGCTATCCCAAACATTTCATAAAATACGATGCTTTTCATCCAAACCTCGACAAAATACACAGCCAACCACAACACAAAAACAGGTCCTGCCATACATCAAAGGAACATCCAAAATGGCTTCCAGAATATTGCAACCCCTACAAATAATGATAGCTCACAAACCCACATTTACACTCAGAAAAGAGCTATCTAAAGTCAAAGACAAAATACAGAAGGAAGACAACAGCAACATAGTATACAAAATCAATTTCAACAATTGTAACCAGTTCTATGTGGGACAAACAGGAAGGCAATTGAAAACAAAGGTTCATGAACATCAACTAGCAGTTAAACGGCATGACCAAAAATCCCTGATCTCAAACCACATTCATAATAAACAACACCAATTAGATTGGGAAGGAACAAAAATCATCGGGCATGCCAACACCCGCCACACACATGAACTTATTGAGGCCCGGTATTCTACCAAAGGAACAATTAACAAGCATATTGAAGTATGTAGATGCAGATGTATTTCATAGACCATGTTGACCTTATTTAATAAGTAGATACCAGCAAGTGGCCCACAGCCACAGCTATTGCACTCTAGGGCAGGGGTGTCAAACATGATTTCATTGAGGGCCTTATCAGCATTGTGGTTACCCTCAGGGGGCCAGGTGGGTGTGGCTGACTGGGTGGGCATGGCCAGGTGGACGTGGCTGGCTCAACGTCACTCACATAGCGGGGGGTGCCTGTGGGGAGCTGGGCAGGGCTGTGGGTGTGATCCAGAGGTCTCCGTCAGAGGGGGGTGGGACCAGGACATTCGCTGGGGCATGGTCCACTGGAGGACCTCGCCATCCCTCTTGGGCCACGCGGGGGGCCTGGACTGTGATGCGGGCTGCCCGAAGCCCTGGGCAGTGAAGGGTAAGCACCCAGCCCAGCCCTCAAGCTCCAAAGCACTGGACCCCACAGCCCAGCCCCCCAAGAGGGTGATCAGCTGCTCTTACCTCCTTGAGGCTGCTGCTGCTGTGCTCAATCTCCTTGGCCAGGTTCCTCATGGTGGGTGCAGGAGGGCAAAGTGTGCGGGTCAGAGGGAGGCCTACTCCCTTTCCATGCAAGGAGATCTGGCTCTGTAATCAAAGCATCCTCAGGGATAGGATGGGAGACCACCAGGAGAGGTCAGGAGGAGGGGGCGAGGGGATGGCAAAAAGGCAGCAGAACTGCTGGTGGCCAAGTGCTAAGGAAGGACTTCCCTCAGACCCTCCCCCCTCATTCCCATCTCCTTCCTTCCTTCCCTTCCTTCCTGTTTCCCTCCCTCCTTCCCTGCCTCCCTGCTTCTCATTCCCATCTTCTTCCTTCCTTCCTTCCTGTTTCCCTCCCTCCTTCCCACCTTCCTCCTTCACATTCCTATCTCCTTCCTTTCTCCCTCTCTCCTTCTCTCCATGCCCAGGAAGGGACGAGGGGAAGGGGAGAGGTTGGCAGAGGTGCTGGTGGCCATGCTGCTGAAGGCCGTGGATTTCCCATGCAGAGGCAGGGGTGGTCCCAGTGAAAGAGAAGTGTTCATGCCGATCTACAACTTTGGGGCCATGTTCTGATCACTTCCCTTTCACCGAGATGCCAGGCCCCACGGCTCACCACCTGTGCATGCACCCAGGGATGGTGCCAAGGCAGCAGGGGCAGCCCCGTGGATCTAAGACTGACTGTATTACAGATGGCCGCCTCAAAGTTGTAAATCGACACCGTGCCCACCACCAGCATCTCCATGACTCGCTCACTGGCCCAGCCTCGCAGCCCGTGATTACTTCCCTTTCACCCAGGATACCAGGACCTGCAGCTCACCGCGTTCTATGTGCAGCCCGGGGGTGGGGCTGAGGCGGCACGGGCCTCCACTCACTGTCTCCAGGGCGGCCCCACGGATCTAAGACTGACCACGTTTTGGATCACCGCTCCAAAGTTATAGATCGGTGCCTTGCTGACCTGGGCCGGGTTTGAGGCAGCGGGGACCGGTCCCTCACAGTCTCAAGGACAGCCCCTCGGGCCACAGCCATCCACATTGCGGGCTGAATGTGGCCCGTGGGCCTTGAGTTTGACATATCTGCTCTAGGGAGACTAAAAGTACGGGCATTTGGTTGATATATAAAGCATGAAAAGTTATCATGCTATTGGCACTCATACAAACTGTTGCAAAGAAATAGTATTTCATTTTATAAGAAATATCCATTGTGTTTTGACTATAGGATTTATTCAAGGCATTGAAACAGATGCCACATTCTTGAAAAAAAATTACATAAAATAATACACTTCTCATAATACTAAATGATGTTCTAAATATCCTAGAAAATATAAATTATAAAATATAGATTATTGCTAAAACAGATAAAAAGTCACACTATTCATTACAAAATACTATAATTAGCATGCAAAGGTCTGAAAAATTGGAGAGGATAGCAAATGAAGGTGACTTCAGCTGAATTAGAGCACTTTCTTCTGTTTTGACTGGCACAAGCCTTCCAAATGCCTACTACCAGGTCCTTTTAAATAGAGATGTCAGAGACTGAATTCAGAATACTTATTATTCAAGGCATGATTTTGAGTGTTTAAACAATGGTTTTCATTATTTTTCAAAGATCAATAACAAATAAAAAAAAAGTGGGAAATCAGTTTTAGCACAACTGTCATGTCATGGAACTATGTGCAAGGGTTTTACTTAAAAGATAGAGTAGATAAGAACCTGAAAGGAGAGGAGAATTTTAAAAAAATAATTAAGTAAACAGAAACTAATTGTTCTTTTATGGTTACATCAATGGGTTTTATTTAAAGAAGGAAATGATATCCTTACTGTTATAATTATTAATTGTAAACTGGACAGCCAGTTTGTTCTTGTACTCAACATATCAGGCTACAAATCAGGAGACAATGAATTCCTCCAGTAGTCCCTTAGACATGAAGCCAGCTATCTTAAAATCTAGGTAAATAAGAATCTCTTGGTTGTCAGATCTGTATATTGTAGCCAAACAGATGTGAATCAATCACACCATTCAATGACTGCTTCTTCTGAAGATGAAGCTTCTTCACACAGGAATTAATCCAATATGTCTTTGCTTTGGCTTCCAGATCATTCTCTCTCTCTGCTGTGGGCAACTATCCATTTTTATCCAGAATCAACCGATATCCTTCAAATGCCAACATTGGTCTTTCAATGAAGCTTTTAGTACTGCTGGTAAATGACCTTGCAACATTGTCCAGTTGTCACATATTGTATGCAGGTTACATTGAAATTAATCACTCAAAAACATATCAATGTGTATAATTTCTGAACTGAGTTCTAAAAAGATTGCAGGAAATTTCAGTCTGTTACAGGAATGTGGGTATCACCAGCTGCTTAGCAGATGATGGCTCGTCGTGGCATAATAGCATGGCTCTCTCGAATAGTAGTTGTACTTGTGTTCTTCTGCTGTGCAGCATCTGTGTTCTACATGTTGACCTGCACACCAAGAGGTAACCATCAGCAACCTGCATTCTTAAGAGTTAACAGCCCAACAGGAAAAGAGGAATATCAGGCAATCCTACAAAAAGGAGAAGAATATTATTGGGACCATATCAACAGCCTGAAAAAACAAATTGCTGAGCTGAAAGATAAGCTTCAGGAAAGGAGTGAACCACTGAAGAACATGCAAGGTCAAGATACTGATGCACAGGGGGTTAGATTAGACCTAGGAAACTCTGAGAAATCCCAGAAAACCCTGCTGCAGTTCCTCCATTCCCAAATTGACAAAGCAGAAATACTTACTGGCATCAAGCTACCAACTGAATATGCTGCATTGCCCTTTGAGAGCTTCACTCAACAAAAAGTTTATCAGCTGGAGATGGGACTTTTACGTCATCCTGAGGAAAAGCCTGTGCGCAAGGACAAGAGGGATGAATTGGCAGAAGCTATTGAGTCAGGGTTGGAGATTTTAAATAGGCCAAAGAGTAACAGCAACATAAATCATCGAATATATTCCATCTCTGACTTCATAGAAGGTGTGTTTTCTGGGAAGTCACTTAAGAATAAATGAAGAAATTATGGGTGGGGATGTCTTAAATGTCTTGCTGCATGTATTTCTATCCTCAAAAGACTGTTCATAATTTTTTGCTAGTGTTACATGTTCTAATAAGCCACTGGGAGCAGTAGATAATTTGTAGTAATACATGATTTCCAAATAAGGAATTCATAAGACAATATATTATAAAATTATAAATGCCTACTGCTAAAATTATAGAAATAAAATCAGGGGGATTGTATATAAAATATTTTTTACTTCTTTAGAAATTCTAGCTAATAATTGCCTTCTCTTTTCTAATAGGCATTCGCCGGACTGAAAGAGATAAAGGCACTCTATATGAGTTGATATTCAAAGGAAGCAAAAAATATGAATTCAAGCGCATTGTTCTTTTCAGACCATTTGGCCCCATCATGAATGTGGCAGATGAAAATCTCAATATGGCCCACACTCTTATTAACGTCATAGTGCCACTGGCAAAAAGGGCCAGCAAGTTTCAGCAGTTTATGCACAATTTCAGGTTGGTATCATTACTATTGTGCACTCTTATGGCAGATGAGAAGTTGTAGTGCAGTGTACCTAGACTTTGTGTTTTGAAGATTCATTTTGTAATGTTAGATTAAAAAAAGAATATGAAATATTTATCTATGATGTAGATAAGAGTTCACAACAACATGATGGTGCATAATCAGCCAATAATATTTCTTGTAGCAAATTATATTATTGGTTAATATAATAGACTTAGTCTTAGTGTGAAACATGATCTCAACCTTTATCACCCAGAATTATTTGTTATGGCTAAGTAAACTGATTAGGAAAATTTGTGAAAACAAAATGTCTGAGTTAGTAGAACTGCTACTCATATCAAACCAATGGGAAATATTCGGGCTATTGGTGAATAAAATTGCTCAGACATGCTCTGATTTGAATTCTGGCTAGGCAAATCTTTCCAAGATGGCTAGAACCTGATTTGTGGTATGTTCTGAGATGGGAGTTTGAACCAATGATTCTTGAGGAAGTAGACAAGATTCTCTGCTCATCTGGACCAGACTCCCTCTTGAAAGTAGCCAGGAAGATAACCTATGCTTGGTATTGGCCTCTTTGAGCGAGGTGGTGGCCATCCTTGGATCCAACCATTTTAGATAATTATTACCCATTTTTCCTTTTTTTTAGGGAACATTGTTGAGAAGATAGTCTGCAGTTGATGAGAACCCTGGAAGAAGCAGATTATTAAAACCCATTCTGGTCAGGTTCAAGCAGAAATTCAGTACAGAGACAGCATTAGTTGTACTTGTGGATAATCTGTGATAGAGTCAGGATGGAGGTGGCACATCTATCCATTCAGGAGATGATGGAAGAATTGTATTTGCAGACTTGCAAGATCTGATTAATGTAACTGAACAATAGATAGAATTAACTTATCTGGTTATGTTTCCTGTCTCGTCTGCCTGGTAAAGTTGACATTACTATAATTCTCCTGCTGTCTCCTTTACAGCCAAAGAAACTAGAGATGATTCCTTCTGAGCCTCTTGCTCCACCCGCTATCCAGCTGCAGGCTATGTTATTTCTTACCTGACCATTCCCTAGGCAGCATGCCTTCACCCTGTCTCCCCACATACCATGCACTGGATGCCAGTTTGCTTCTGAGTGCAATTCAAGATGCTGATTTATTCTATAAAGCCCTACGTGGCATAGAGATTGGTTACTTGGTTACTTCAGGGAATCACCCATATCCTGTGGTGTTTGCCTGGAAGGTTCATTCAAACAGGACTGTCACACTCCAGATTCCTTTAATCAAGCAATGCCATCTGTCAGGACCCCACAATCCTGCTTTCTTTGTCATACAGTGTGCCCTCTGGAATGAGGTTCTGCCTGAGATATGAACGGCTCCCACCATGATGACATTCTAGAGGCTTTTAAAATCTGAGTCTTCTCCCAGGCTTTGAGCTCAGGTGTTTGGTACCTCTTGTTACATATTGGATATGTTGTGTTGACTGGAACTGCCATCTCTTTATTGCTATGCTTTTATCTGAATTATATATTTGTTATTTTGTGTTATTCTGTTGTTTATGCTCTCAGCCTCCCAGAGTCAATTGAAACTAGGCAGTGTCAAATTGGAAATAAGAAATAAATAAATCTTCAAGGAGAGACACTGTGCATTCCAAAGTGCTATTAGCCAGTTCTTTGTCTGATTTGTGTAATGTGATTTGTTTGGTTTGGCTTAACATGTTATGTGAATTCAGCTCATTGTAATTTAGTTGCTATGATATATGGCTTAGTACAATGTGCCAACCCAGTCACTTGTGCCTTATTGAACCAATTATATCTATCAAGTACCATCATAGCTTAATACAGTATGGAGCACATATATCTAATTATGGTTTTGAAATATAAGGGAGAAGTAGGTTTGGCTGCCACTGTGTTGGCTTTCTCCAGTTGCTGTAACAGATTCCAAGAATCTATTTAACAATTTTCATTAAGAAGACTGCATGCATACAAGTGCAGATTTATGAGGGGAAGTGAAAATATCAGAGTAAATCACTTAGCTGTGAGATTTTAAAAGCCCTGTTAATATTTCATGATTTTTTTTTTAAAAAATAGATTGTATGTCTTGCTTTAAAGGACGAAAATTCTGACCAAGAAATATTTTATTATAAAATGAAGGTTAAAACATTGATTTTGGACCACTTTTTATAGTGAGCCAATTTGGAACAGTAGTTAAGGCACCAGGATAGAAATTCTGAATTTTGTCCTTCCTTCAGCACAGAGCCAGCTGGGTGAACTTGGGTAGTCACTTTCTTTCAGCCCTAGGAAGCTGGCAAGAGCAAACCACTTCTGAAATCTTGCCAAAAAAACTGCAGGGCCTTGTCCAGTCAACATAGATTCAAAGGCACATACAAAAACTTTCTATAAGTTTGAAATTACCAATATGGATGTTGGAACATTTTGGTGAGAACAGGTGTTCCAGGTTCCTAGTAAACATTTTGGAATCAGAACAGTCAAGCTCAAAATGTTTTACATACCTTCTCTGTGGGTACAGATATAGATAAAAAGTAAGCCAATGCATGAAGGTAAGATGCAGTGTGAATATATAAGGTGTTACAAATTAAAGTTGTAAGAAAATATGCTTATTATCCTCCATTTGATTTCTATTTTAGGGAGGTGGCTATGCAGCAAGATGGAAGAATTCACCTGACTGTAGTGTACTTTGGAAGTGAACAAATGAGCAAAGTCAAAGAAATCCTAGAAAACATATCCAAGTGAGTAAAACATTTGACTTAATATTATTTTGAATTTAGAAACCAAAAGAAAATGAAAAGATGGATTTCCTGATTCTACTCTTCTCATTAATGGTTAAAATTTTCAAAAAGAAATGGCAAGTCTCAGGATAATCTGGAAATCCTATTGTTGTTTGGCTGAAATCTTAGATAACTAGAAATGTAATTCTAATCATCTCTAAACAGAAAAGAATTACTGAGCAATCTGTGTGTGCTTAGAAGCATCCTTAAACAATACTGGAAATGCTATAAACAGAATTCTTTTCAAAATTGTTATTGACAAATCATCATCATCCAGATAATTTGTCCTGCACTGACAAGAGTACAATCTTAATTAGCTTAATTTAAAGCATTATCTCTTTTTTCTTTGTCTTGGAAACTTCCAGCGATGGAACAACCACAAGGAGGCAAGGTTCTATTGATTTCTCACTGTATTATAGAGCTTTCATTATATTGCAGATTATACAACAGGCTTTTGAATAAATTCTTAAGCCCATCTACCTTTTCCAGTAATAATGGAATGAGTCCACACTTAATCATTGTTAGATTAGATCTATTGCAATCAACAGGACCAAACAATCTCTACAGATTTCACTTGATTACTCTAAGAAGTCTGGATCCAACCCCATATTTCTACAACCAGTTGATTTGCATCATATTTTCCTTTTAAAAATCAGCTGAATACTACTGAGGCATTTCAAGAGGAAACTTTGGCAAGTAACAGAGCTTGTTGCTTACTATAAATTAAAATGTAGCATTAAAAACCAACTAATATATCATCGTAAAGTATTATTTTTATTGTATTTATTTATTAAACCAATTTATATAGCTGCATATCTCACAAATAAGCAGCATACAATAGAGCTAAATGATGGCCCAAGTCATTAGATGGAGGATTTTCTTTCCTGCATATAAGAGTCGGTCATGATAAATGTATTAATCTCTGTTTTTCTTACAATAAAAAATTATGTACAAATGGTAATTGGTGAAAGCCAGATAAAACTTAAATATAATTTTTCCTAACAGATCAGCTAATTTCAGAAATTACTCATTTATCCAGCTGGATGAAGCGTTCTCCAGGGGGAAAGGTCTGGACGTGGGTGCAAGATTTTGGAAAGGAAACAATGTTGTACTATTTTTCTGTGACGTGGATATATATTTCACAAAGGAATTCCTGAACACGTGTAGATTAAACACACAACCAGGTACAGTCAGCCATTCATGATATGATGGACAGAAATTCAATTTGCACCATAAGCAGTTTGTTAATCTTTTTAACATTGAAGATATTTCATACATATATTCCTTCAGAAGCCTGTCAGCTCCCTCTAGCAAAACTGTAAGTATAATCTGAAAGCTCAGCTAATTTCTCCTGTATACATTTCAGAAATCATCTGTAATGATCATGGAAAGTATTCTTCCCTATAAATATGAAAATCATTGTAATAATGAGGGAGCTCATTCTGAGTTATTCAGTTACCGAAACAGATAAAGAAAAATCTGAACCTGTTGATCCAGGTAAATGGGCAGAGACATCTTAAATCCATGAACATCAAATTTTGAGATACAATTTGGAAAAGTTCCCCTCTCAGGTGATTTTCATTTTTTAAAATAATAAAAAAAGACTCCATGTTTCCTTTTGTCTTTGGAACATTTCCCAGGACTGGCTGAAAATTAAATTAGAAAATAAGTCCAAATCCAGAAAAAGATCCAGCAGGAGCTCCTTCATTACAGATAAAGAATAGAACAACAAATGTAGCAACATTGTCATTTCATACGTTTCAGAAATATCTGAAAAACTCAGGAGAATTTTCAACCAATACAATATACATGTACATTTTAAACCCAAGAATACACTAAGGCAGAAGCTTCTCCACCCCAAGGATAAAACACCCAGACACAAACTGAGCATGATGTGATATATGCAATACAATACAGTGATCTGTACATTGGTGAAACAAAACAACCACTTCACAAGTGCATGGCACAGCATAGGAGATCAAACCCCTCAGGACAAGATTCAGCGGTCCATCTGCATTTGAAAAACAAAGGTCACTCTTTTGACATCAGCAAAATCCATATTTTGATAGAGCAGATCATTTGAAAGAGGAGTAAAAGAGGCCTTTTATGTTAACAATGAGCAGCTCTCTCTCAAAGAGGGGGAGAGATAAGACACCACCTAGCTCCAGTTTACAATGCAGTCCTTGCAGCAGTTCCCAGAAGATTCCACAACCAATTGCCCTCTAATTCAGGTTACTCTGAGGGCACAGATAAACCCCCAAGTGGCCTCAATGGCTCTCAGAGAAAGTGCTAACGACCAGATGACTGCAAAGAAATACAATCCTTCCATCTTCCCCCTCCCCAAACATCTGATCAGGACTTATCCTTCCATCATCCCACCTCCAGTCTCAATTATCAATACTATCCTCCCATCCCCCCGATGAAATTTCTTGGATGAGGAAAAAAATGTTTTCTTCTTCCTCAAGGAAAAAACAGTCCAGTTAGTTTTTGAAAAAGCACCTTTGAGAAAACCCCAATCCCATAAATCCATATTGGAAATACAGCAAGCTAAGACCTAATGAAACCTAAAAATGGATGAGAATTGTATTTTAAGACCTGTGGAGCGGTATGTATATGATAGATCTGCAAAAGCTAGAACCCTCTTTAATTTTAGAGGAAATATCTGATATTTAGAGCCATTTGGTGTAGAGCCATATGTTATAGAAACCAGAAAATCACAACTTCTAGTCTTACCTTAGGCACGAAGTCAGCTGGATGATCTTGGCCAGTCACTCTCTCTCAGCCTTAAGGAGACCATGGCAAGACATTTCTGAAATGTTACCAAGAAAACTGCAGGGACTTTGCTAGGCAGTTGCTAGGAGTCAACACTGACTCAAAGGCACACATACAGGTGTTAACATGTAAATCATACTTTCACTTCTCTCTTCTTACTTAAATATATTTAAAAATGAAGCAATAGTAGCATTTAGATTGTTTCCTACAGAAACATAAAATTTCTCTTACTATGTCTACACCTACTCATTGCTGTGAAATTTACCTTGTTCAAAATGTTCAAGAGCAGATTTAGCAAAACAAATAATCATATTTTTTCAACTCTTATTTCTAGGAAAGAAAGTATTCTATCCTGTTCTTTTCAGCCAGTACAACCCAAGTCTAATATATGGACAGCATAATTCCATTCCACCCTTAAAACAACAGCTGGTAGGTAATTGGTTCTTCAACCAAATGCACAGACTGAAAATTCTTAAAACCTCAGCAGTATTTGTTGGAGCCTTTTTCTATTCTGAGTTAATAGCGTAACTGCAAATTTACTTAAGGACTGAGACTGGAGGCTCAGACATACGCGTACTAGGAAAATAGACCTTTTCAGTACATAAGGCTGTTTTGAAGACTGTCTGGAGACTGTTCTCAGAGAATGGATCTGCTTAAAGAAGATGTTTACTGGAAGCTGATTGTCCAGATATAATACACCAATTCTATACAAGTTGAAACACCTGTATAGACCACTAGTCTACTAGTTTAGGTTTCAGAGAATTAATGGAAAAAAACTTCTATTTTTATTTATTTATTTAAATGTACTGACCATCCAACTACAGTGGATTGTGGGTAGCATGTGAATGTAGAAAAAACATAAAATATTTTAAAAACTACCCATGCCCATATGAACTTGCCAATGCTTTAAGATTACTGCTAGCAAATACATTTATTAGCTTCTCTTTAAGATAAATAATCTATATCAATAAGCATCAGAGACTGGTTTCTTTTCTTTTCTTTTTTTAAATATGTTTTATTGATTTTTAACATAATCACCTTAATATTTTGTAAACAGCGTGTTGTCTGGGTTTATATTTAAAAAACAATAACAATTAATTTCTATAATTCTATAGTCCATATAATGGCTTTGCTTGATTTTCTCTTCTTCCAATAATATTCTCTTTTGCCAACCTTAAATTAATGCAGTTCTTATTATTTGAATAAATGACAATTAAATATAGACATTTTTCAATAATAACTATCTCAATATAAATCTTCTTTTCTAATTGATCATCTTGATTGCCTCGTTATAGACCCTGTTTACAAAATTCTTATTTAAATTTGTTTTCCCCACAATATTCAAAACATTCTTACTGGTTAAGATTTTCTCAAAATTAGTTACACTTAAGTATTTAAGTCTTTTTTCTCATATGAGCCATCCCAACACTTTTACATTTCTCATATCTTAAAAAAAAGAAAAGAGAAAAAAAAACCAGAGAAAAGATTTCTTTTATATAAACCATCCCAACCTTTGTATATTTCTCCATCGTCCTGCTGAGAAAAGGCGTTCAGGTAAGACAACGCCCCTTCTCATGTCAAAAAACAAAACACAATGGAAAAAAGAAAGAAAAAGTACTATGTTACTTGAGGGATTCATCCCTCTTAAACTAATCTTCATTTATATCCAAAATCTTTCTATTTCTTTAACCATATTCAAACAGATGTTTAATTTTTAAATATTCCCTCTGGTAAATCCCATCATCTAGTTTCTTAATTCTCACTTTAGCCTTTTTTTTTTTTTTTTACCAAACATCTTTCCTGATCAATACGCTTTGCTGAATCAAAGAATCTTCCCATAATCTTGTAAATGTTGTTGCAAGTACAAAAGGCAAAACAGGTAAGATGTTTTTATAGGAAGGTTTCACCCCTTCGTATTCACTGAGATCTTTTCCTTTCTTTCTTTCTTAATTTCATTTATCATTTTTTGTCTCTCAAATTCTCATAGTTCTCCTGGCAGAATCCATTTTGTCAAATCTTTTTCCTTGTCCTCAAACTTATTTTGTGATCTTAGAGTGTAGGTTATCTTTTCCATGTCCAGTATTTCCTGTAAGTTTTTTCCCATCTGGGTTAAGTCATATTTCCTTCTATTGTTAAGTTCCATCTTGAAATCTCTCTCCTCTGTCTCGCATTCAGTTGTATGTTTTTTCTGCTCACTCTCTATTTTTATTTTCTGAGAGTTTTTGTGTTGTAAAGTTAAATTGGAGACGTGTTCATTTATATTTTCAAAGTTATTTTTAATTTCCTCGTGGTTTGAGATCATTGTTGTTTGAATTAGTTGCAACATAGCATAAATCTCCTTCTGGAAAGTATCTGTTTTTTCTTGGTATATTCTTTCTGCAGATCTCTGATTTTCCATGATAGCCAAAAATCAGGGTTTTCCTTTCTCTGCAGTCAGCTTTAGAGTCACAGTTGAGTCGGTATTTGTAATCCAGAAAGGTCAATTTTTTTTTTGCTAAACTTTATAATTCTCACTTTGTAGATAGCCCAAAATGTTTTCTTTTTTGTCACAGCTGTTCTCTGTTATTAAGACATTGAAGGTCACCAAAAACAAGTTATCTTTTCCTGGGCTTTGCTAGTTCCTGTAATAGAGCAAACACTGTTGTATATTTTCTTCCACCACTAGATGTCAGCTCCAGGTCATTTTTCAGTAATAGACAATTGTTTACCTCTATTTTCATGGTTTAAAAGGAAAATCTTAACAGATTCCTCCGATTTCAAACTTATCCAAATTAAGTCTTATATCGTTTCATTTCAGTATATTTCTGTTCCCTCTGAAAAGTTTAATTTGCTGCTTCCGTCTGTAGGAGAGTGGGGCAAAGATCGCCCTCCTTCTCACTTTCGGAGGCTTTTTGCTTCTTGGGGTTTTTCTTCCCCCCCCCCCAGGAAATCAATTTTCAAATACAAGAGAGAAAATCACTGTTCTTACCCAGTTCCAAACATGTTGTTTACATTCAGTTTAAAGTAGTGCTTTTGGGCTTCGGCTGCTTGTAGCTTGGGCTAGACTCTGAAGTTAAGCTAGCCTTTCTCCTACTGGTTTCTGGAGGGCTTTTCCCAAACCAATCAGATCGACCACCATGTCTCTGCAATCAGCGGGACTTCCTTCCTTCATTATTGCCTCTACAGGGCAACTTCAGGCACATTTAGGGTCCCCTAGCAGGCAGAAATCGGCCGTAGGGTGCGGAGCCCCGCGATCCCTTGGCTTCTAAGCTACTGCGCAAAACCAAAAGCCCAAGACTGTTTTTTTTCTAGCGATGGCCACCCATTCTTGATTATGCAGAAGACTTCTCTTAGTGACACCATTTTAAAAAGCCTTGGAAGCCATTAGTTACAAATAACTAATTAATATGTTTTATTGGTCATGCAACTGTTTGTTGATTTTTAACAAAGTACTTATTGTTCTATTTTAAAATAGCACTGGGATACATTTATACATTTATTTCCATATTTGTATAGTTTAGGTTTAACTCATTGTTTAAAAATTGAATAGTATGATATACTACTATTATTATTTTGAAACTGTAGAAAAGCAGGCTTTTTATTTTTCCCTTCATTCTTTTTTGGTTTTAATGATAATAGTTTTAAGGAAACAAAATCTAACAGATTTGCAGCTATTCATTTAGTATCTCTATTATTTATATCAGTTAAAAATTAAATAATAAAAAGAACTTGTCACTTTGGGCAGGCTAGGTCTAGAGAGGAGCTTTATACAGGCATAATATATATATATAATGTTAATTTATATCTGAATAATCTAAAGCTTTACACTATTTCCTTTTCACATCACATCTTACATTCTAAAAAGGGTATGCAATATACACTAGTTAGGATGCAAAGATTTCTGAGAGTAGAAGTCTGAGAATGATCGGTTGGATGGCCTTGAGTTTAGCTCCAGTGAGTATTATTTCAGGTTGTCAAATGCAGCTCACTTTCTTAGACAGAATTTCCCCCCAAAGTAATATGGATATAATACCGAGGAGATCTGCACTAATTCACAGTGTACTTTTAAAGAATTTTTTAAAAAATCACATTCTGAGATATCCAAAGAAAAAGTGATCCTTTGTATATTTCTCTAGCGGTGGCAATGTAGAAAAGGATGGCAGAAAACCACTGACTTTTATTCATTACAATGCTGAAATCCCCTCATTATTTCTCCAGTAAGAGAGAAAAATACTCAAAAATAACAGCAAATCTGGTCTCTAGATAAGGCAATTTTCACTTTTATAAATCCTTACTGGCAACACAAGGGGTGTAACAACTTAAAGGATGTGCCTCTCATTGATTAGGAGATCCACTACAGATTTGCATTGAGCAAAAATAAGGATTAAATCAAAAGGGATTATTTAATTGCAGCTAAAACATATCTTGTTTCTTCCAGGTAATAAAAAAAGAGACAGGATTTTGGAGAGACTTTGGGTTTGGAATGACTTGTCAATTTCGTTCTGATTACATCAATATTGGTAAGACACTATGCTTGTTTAAGTTTGCCAAGCATCAGTGCCAGAATATTATGTCCTTTTTGTATATTTTTGACACAAGACTATTTCTTGATATGGGGAAGGTGTACACAGCTACATAATTACTTTGAATTAATTCATCCTTTAATATTAGCATATTTAATATTTAAGCAAACCAATCTATCTTCACAATCTATAATCATTGATTAAATAAAACATACCCATTGAAAGAAAGAAAAAAAACTATGATATCTCAGATATAAACATTCTTGAAACAGGATTTCTGAGGGATATTCTCCCAAATCCACTTCCAGAACTCTCCCAATTTTTATTAATGTAACTTGATCATGTCTTTTAAAATGTCCAAGAAGCCTTTTTTATTTAACTAATATTTACTTTCCAAATTAATGACAATTCCATGGAGCTCCATATTCTGTTATTAATAAATTGGTAAAACTCTTAATTTGGAAATATTGCAAACTGATTGTTTGCAAGTTGATTTAGCGGTATTGTTTGTACAGATCCTATATTTTTTTGCTATATTATTGCATTTTTCTGACTATAAATCTGGAAATAGTTCATATCTTACTTTATTATATAATGACAAAGTTTACTCAGACTATAAAGTTCCTGTGGCCTCTTTTTTTTTAACAGTACCTTATTCAGTTTTGCTATTGGGTTATGTATTGTTTCAAAGCAAACATTCAAATATGTAATGGAATATTATTTTTTCAGTATGGCAAAAAACAAGTCCACTTTGACTATTTTTCTAAATAATATATTAACAACAATGTGAAATTCTTTTCTTGGTCTAAAATATGAGGGAATGTGAACTTCTGCTAAATGTATACACATGAACTTAGAAACCAATAAAGATACATTTCAAAACAAAATAATATCTTAATGTTCCTTTTAACCTTGAAAGAAAATAAGAGAGAGATAAGAGAGATATTGGGGACTGATACAACATGATAGTTTTGTTAATACAGGTAGTCTTCACTCACCAATGACAATATGGACCTCTAACTTAGTCACTATGTGGTGTAGTCATTAAGCAGGATATCATGTGACTGCATCGGCTTAATGATATCAGTTTCGGCTGCTGTCATTAAGTGAATTGCAGTGAGTCATTAAGCATGATGTCATGTGACTGACTTGCAACTTCCTGCTGGCTTCCCCATTGACTTTGCTTGTCAAAAGCAACTGCAAAGGTCACAAATGACAATCATTTGTGAACTACAATCCCTGCAGCCATCATAAATGCAAGCCAATAGTCAAGCACTTGAATTGCAATCAGGTGCCCTCATGGACACTGTGCTGGTTACAACTTTGAGGACTGGTTTTAAATCTTGTTTATCAGTGTTATCATAACTTTGAATAGTTGTTGAATGAGTGGTTGGAAAGCAAAAACTGCCTGTTCTTGGATAAGAAATCACTGAAATAATTGCAGCATGCAGAACAGGCATCCATTCCCAAACCATAATGGTGCCAAGGTGGTAAAAAATACATTGTGACAGCACAGCACAAGCTCTGCCCTTTCCCACTTTATTGCCACAAAACATGCAAGTAAGCAAGAGGTGGAACTTGTGCTGTGACATTACAATGCATATTTCATCAATGCTTGCCTACTCATGAATGCCTGCAGGCAGAATGACTTTGCTAAATCTGTAGTTTTTTTTCAGTCAAGGCCTACTTCATCTTTCTGTTTATTGTAAATGTTGCCACTCTTTCTTTTCTCATTAGGAGGGTTTGATCTTGACATTAAAGGATGGGGAGGAGAAGATGTACATCTGTACCGTAAATACCTTCACAGCAACCTCATGGTTATCAGGACACCAGTCCGGGGACTTGTCCACCTTTGGCATGAAAAGCATTGCTTAGATGAGCTGAACCCAGAACAATACAAGATGTGCATCCAGTCTAAAGCTATGAATGAAGCTTCTCATGACCAGCTAGGCCTGCTGGTCTTCCAACGGGAGATTGAAGCTCATCACCGAAAACAAAAAGCAAATAATAGGAATATGTGAAGGCAAAATGGATCTTTCACAAAGCAAAATGTCAAACTTAGATTATAGTTTAAGAACAGCTTCTTAGGGAAATTCTTGGGCTTAGAGGGATCTTCATAATCTTTTAGGTTTGTGATAACCAATATCATACAAATAGATTTCAAAGGGTAGGACAGGCCTTCTTTCAGTTTCTCTTACTTTTTCATCTCCAGCCCTGTGTGTTCCCAATTGCCAGAACAGATTTGGGACTGTAGAAAGAGATGAAGGGAGAAGGATGAACGCACTTTGCTCAAATGTAACATTTCCTCATTAAAGTAACATTATTTATTTTTGGCAGATACTTCATATTTGGTTTTCCTTCAACTGATATATGAGTAGATTGTACAGAGTGTTGCATTTTAACTGTTGTCATGAATGTGAATGTCTGTGGAGACTAAGACCAAGAAAGCTGTTCAAATTGAGACTGATGTTAATAGACTTTATCAATTCTGGCTACGTGCTATATATACCTCTGCTATACCTCTGATATATTCCAGATATATCAGAGATCTGATCACATTATATACCGAATTCAGTGAGAAATTGGATGAGCCATATGGAGGGAATATAATAATATTTTTTTCTGGCCTTGGCCACTTATGTGATGAACTTGAAGCTGTTCAAAGAAAGTCAAGAACTCCTACAATGCAGAAGCCATATTCTGGAGAAGTTACTAAATTCCTTAAGAGTCAAATGAAATTAATATGCAATGTTAAACACGAGAGAACAAAGTGCAATCAGTTTCTATTTTATATTAATGATGAATTTGTGGCAGGTAGAAGGCTAAATGCCTAAAGTTTAAAATTGATTTATGTATGGAATGTAAAACTAAAGCATAATCCCCAAATTAAAAAATAAATAGAAATTGTATTTGTGTAAACTGTGAATTAAGTCATACAGTTATTTGCTCTTGGATTCTATAAAGTATTAATTTATTTGATCTCATTCAGGCACTTGTGGTTTTGTATAACTTCGCTTCTATTTAAATGTAAAACCTTCCTGAAAATAGCACATTGTAATACAGAAGATAGACACTTTACAAACGGATTTCACTTTATTAAACAATTTACAACCCTGTATACCTCTGAGTCTCAGCTGACTGTTGTACTGAAAAGTAGTCAGAATCTGAACTGCATATATCTAAGAGACATTCATAAGCACTGGGAACTGATAAAGCCATTTTAGCATAATTAATAAGAAATACATGAAAGCTCAGGTGAAACGGCCATCGTTCATTTATTTGTAACTCTACACTACTATTCCAGTCATTCCTTGACATCAGTCCTTCATCATGATTTTATATAATACTTCAAGTAGAACTATTGATTGTGTGTTAAATGCAGGCTGTTTTGAGGCAAATGCAAGGCACTGAAGCACTTGGAAGAGAGAGCCAATGGGAAGCAGATGAATGTTTAAGTCTTCATCTGGCCCCCTAATCTTTTCTGCAATCTTCTTTCCCAATTGTTTTTACTTTTTCTCCCAGATGGATTAGGATGCTGTAATTTCATTTATAGTCATGTGAAAAATAAAGTATGCCCTTTTTGAGTTCTATGGTTTTACATATCAGGACATAGTAAAAATCATCTGGGCCTTAGATGTTCTTAAAAGTAGGTAAATACAACCTCAGATAAATCACCACACATGACATATTACACCATGCTATCATTTATTTACAAATAGAAAACCAAAATGGAGACACTATGTGAAAAACTAAGTGGAATACTATGGCTTGCACAATTTCTGTTCATTGTAGGAATCAGTTTTTGAATATCTTTTCCAAGGCTTCATGATTATTTTATCAAGTGCTGGTCTGCAACATATTTCTTGACTGCTTGTTGATGGTTGTTCCTAAAAGGCAGAAGCTATTCACCTCTTTGCTATCTTTTTTTTCCCCAGCAAGTTTTATTGGTATTTTTAGTTTTACATCAATGTGCCTTAAGAATCTCCGTGGAGATAGGGTGATCAATCATCCAAAAAAACCCAATATAATCAAACATAGATAATTCAATAATTCCTTAACATTACTTCTCTGTTTCCCTCAAGCTAAAACCTAATATTAATACATATCTAGATAAAATTCAATCATTATATATAAAAAACAAAAATATCGCTAGTAATTCACATATCAATCAAAATCCTGTTTTTAGGTTGAACTATTTTAAAACCATTTTACATTTTAGCCTAAAATAAACACATAAGTTACATTTCGGGTCCCTCAATTTCCCATAAAACAATAACAATTTCTAAAACACATATATAGTATAACTATTATATTTTAATACTTCTCTCTTATATTCTATCAAATATATATTTTATAAGTCAATCCAAATCTCTAAAAGTTCCTCAATTATTTTAACCTAGTTAGATTAATGCATTTCTAGTTAACATTCAATCATTGTAAATAAAAATAACAGTAATATTTCACTAATATCAATCCAACTCCTTTTAAATTTAAGATTTCCAATTTTCCATATTGCCATTCCAGACCATAATCAAATCAATTCTCTAAAAGCCTTTTTAACCCATCAGATAAAATTTTAGCACTCATTTTTAAACCTAATTCTAGCTTTCTTTTTGTGCCAAACAGTTTTCCACAATAGGGCCTCTAACTTCTCACATCGTACTGCTTGGCTATACACATTTTTCCACAATTGAGTCTGGTCGTAGTCTTCTTCTCTTTTTTCCAGTGTTGTCTGCATTATGTAATCAGTCTTAATCAGTATTATTCGTTGTTTATTCATATTGTCAGCATTAATGTCTCATATTTGGAAATCAATTCCTGTTGCTTTTAGGGTTATAAATGTTTTAGTTGAAATCTGCCTTTGAGCATCAAAATTTTCCATCATTTGTGTATGAGGTGTAGGATCTTCCTCTTCAGTAGGTTGTAAATAAATTTCCTCCATCTCGTTAAGTTGTGCATCTGGTTGTGTGTCATGATCAGTCAAACTTTGAGATTCAATTTTTAACTCTGAAACATTGTCTTTTCTGTGCTTTCTAAAATGTTCTTTTAGTTCCTCTTTCATTTCCAAATTTTTTTCTAGTATCAGTCCATAATCAAGCTGTGGGTAAGATTCCATTTCAATAATGGAGTAATCTTCATTTTTTAGTGAAAATTCAGCTTAGAAGGTAGATTGCAATATTATAAAATGTAACATCCAAACAGAAATAGAAAAAAAAAAATCAAGCCCAACAAAAAGATACAGGCAGCAAAAGTCAAAGTCAGTGTTGTAAATGTCTAATTTGTAATTCAAAATAGTAGTAGAATAAGATGCCTTAAAAGTCAGTTATTAGGAATTTCTGGGCGTCACGCCAAATTCAAGACAAAGTAAAAGTTCAGCTTAAGATAGCTACTTTGTAACAGAGTCCTTGAACTAATTTCACTCAGATAGGCATGTCTGGGCTTCACGCCAAGTTCAGCACAGCTTAAACTGGATACTTTGTTACCGCCCAATCCACATGATTCCGCCCCGAGAGCCGAGGAAAAATTTTTTTTATTTTTTTTTTAGAAATAAACAGCAATGTTCAGAAGGGGGGAGAGGAAAGAAAAAACACTCTGCCCCCCTCCCTAAAGGCTTCCACACGAGCTAAAGACATACAGGCAAAGAGAAAGAGTCACAGTAAGGATTTTTTTTTCCGGATCCCCGAAATCCAACAGCTCAAAGAGACAATAAACATTAATTATTTTTCACAGCTCGTTTTCCCAAGTATCCAAACGCTGCTTTCTTAGAATAGGGAAGTAGTTTCTAAAAGCTTTTGACAGGAGAGTAAATAAGGTATCAAGAGGGAAGGAAAGGTCTCACCCAGATCATCCACGGTGGTTCTTTTCGCTTAGATGTTGCTGTGACTTTCGGCTGGAACAGCTAAGTGATCAGCCATGTTAATGGCCGATCTTTTCCCCGTCGGCCCAAAGGTGATTTCTCGGACCGCAGAGGGAGCTGCCGCTCCCTCTGTGATCAACGAGTGTCCTCCTCCACGGTGTCGCCCCTCCAGGGTGACTTTCGACCCTATACAGGGTCTACCAGCAGGGGGAAACCGGCCGGCAAAGAGAACAAGCTCTTTGCACAACCGCGAGCACTGTAACCGGAACCGGAAGCCTCCTCTTTGCTATCTTCATTGCCAGGTCAAAGACTGGTTCTCTATTGTCATTAGTCCTAATATTTAATAATATTCCATTCTTTTTTTTCAGTTTGCCTCCTAACATTACTGGAACATGTGTGTATATGTGCAGGGATGATATTCCAATATAATATCTTGAGTTTTTAATACATTTGCCAATTCAGCTTGCATGTTTGAAGTTTGGAAAATGTGCCTCAAAATGGAGCTTCAATAAATAGAGGCACGGATGAAAATAGAAGTATATTTTCCAGATGTATTTAAATATTATAATCTGCTAATATTGATAGCTAGAAAAATAAGAAATCTTGAGACATGTTCTGTATATAGAATACAAATAGCCTTTGACAATGTATTAATCCTTCTGCATCTATTATAACAAGTGAGTGCTTTCTTCTTGGTCTGAGATTATTTTCAAGTGAAGTGAAGCACAATTAGAATAGGCAATGACTGTGCTTGTTCTGTTGCAAAAACATATTTATTTGTAACATTTTCAGAGAAAAGGGTAAAATGTTGGGGCATTTGTAATGTTTATCTTTTATGCAGTCACTCTTTCAGTATCCGTCTTCCTTGTTTGAGCATTTGTTACTAAAGGCTCTCTGCTAACTATTTACTATGCTTGTTCATCATAGACCAACTTCTTTACACGAGGAACCTATCTATCCTGGTCAGCTTGGATGCAAAGAAAAAGGGAGGAAAAGTACAATGTACCCATACTTACAAATTTATATTCATCCACAGCAAAAAAAATTGTATCTGATTCTCCCGTGCCCTGCCAGCATGCAAAGACTCATTTTCTAAAGAACTAGGTCATAGATCTGACAGTGAAGAGTTTTGATCCATGCAATGTCTACTGTCATTTTTAAAGTAACACACAACTCCCTATGAAACAACCATGTGACTATCCAACAATGTTGTTTTAGCGGAGAATAAAGCAAGAAAAATGTGAACAGTTGGAACTCTGATGCACCTGTTGTTCTTTGATGCACTGCGGGCATGTTTATACTCATCACTCGTTCATGGTGATGAAAACCAATCTTTCAGGGGATTTGAAGTTATGAAGATACTTTAACTACTTCTGCATTTGGAATTTTCCTCAACATTTTTATTTATTTATTAAATTATATGCCTCCCATCTTGCAGTTCGAGGTGACTTTGAGTAGTTTACAATATAATAAAGTGTAGAGATATAAAAACAATTATAAATGTAAATACAATACAATCCTTTCAAGAATGAACCAGAGATGTAAAATGTCAATTCTTTGGAATAGTTCCTTATAATTTCATTTAACAGCAACTCATGCAGTCAGATTTCAGTTTGAACAAAGAAAGTTCATTATCACAATTGCCTGTAATGGCAATTGTACTGTTAGTCTTTTGCTGCATTCTTTAGGATTTTGATTCTATTTTTTTTTTTGCTTGATTGAATTTATTTCTTGTTTATCAAACATACTTGAATCATAATTTTATAGTTAAGGAACTATTGTAATAACTAAAGCTGCTCCATGTCAGCAGCTGCCCATTCCATAAACTTCCTCCATATGGTAAGTGGATTTTCTAAATATCTGTAGGAGATGACCAGGCTGGGCCTGAGGGAGAGGTCAAATGCATCCTCAATCTTGAGTCCCTTCATGTCCACAAGAGATTTAAGTCCAGCCCACTTTGAATTTCATTCATATCCACCACCTATTTGCTTTGAGTGTTAGTAGTTCAGATTCTTGTAGAGAGCATAAGCTTGCAATAAACCTTTATATTCATTTGAACTGCCTGGACTTCCTGATTTTCCCGCACTTGATAATATCACTCAAAAAGATTAAAATAATCCAGTAACTGTCCTTGTTGTCCACAGGGGTAATGAAGACATTCCTTCCCAAATGATGTAATGGGCTCATCCTAAAAAAAGAAAGGCACCACAGATAAGAAATCATTCTTCTCAAATTGTATCCCAAAGATCTGAACTTCAGTAAAATTAGTATTTAATTTTTGATTAACGACTGTTTAATTATTTACAATTGGCTTCAAAGCATTTTAGGTAGCAAGGCAAACTATATTAATACATTTGTTTAAAAGAAATTTAAGAAAATTGCAATTTTCTCAGCCCATTAAACTGGAACTTAGTTCTGAAATTGTGAAATAGTTTTAATGAATTACAAGAGTAAATTGTAAAATAATTTTAGTGAAGAGTAATTCCTAATTTTATCAAGACATCACAAACATTAACCAATACAAAATCATAGAATCATAGGGCTGGAAGGGGTCTTGGTGGTTGTAATGTACTCAGTTGAATGAGACAGCAGGTGCAGGGCGGCCACGTGACTACTGCAGAGACAGAATGTCTGGGGCCCGGGCAGACTTGTTATTTTAGCGCGGGAGAAATCTCTGCATTCATTGGATAAGATTAACCAAAGCTCCATGTATAAAAAGGAGGGAGCTAGTTTCGTTTTCTGTTCTGTTCTGTGTCTGTATTAATGAATAAACCTTGTTATTGTTCAACTTCGTCTCGTAAATGTCTACCCAACTGAAAACAGAACAGTGGTCTTCTAGTTCAATTTCCTGCTGAAGGCAGTATTCCTTAAACCATTCTGGATAAATGGTTGTCCTATATTTTCTTGAAAGCCTTCAGTGATGGAGCACCCTCGACTCTGAGAGGCAAGCTATTCCACTGATATGTATTTTCCATAGTTCACTTTTCCTCAATTTAAAAATGACCGTAGAGACTTTTCAAAACAATATTTCAGAATTGACCCTGTAGGTAATGCACCAGGAATTCATGGAGCTTATTGCAGTTAAGGGAAACTGGCATTTTCTCATATGCTCAATCATTTGGCTATGGACTTATTGACAGTTGCTGCTGCCATTTTTAGTTTTCCTAGAATGCTCTCATCTCATCTGATATTTTATAGTATTATGCAAGGGCATTGTATGAATGAATAAGTGATCAGAGGAAAGACTAAATAGGCATTTTGCCTTCTAACTTGGAGTTAGCCTGTAACTGTGTGATTGAAAGAGACATTGAAAGAACAGTGAGAATAATTTCAAAACTGTCCTTTAAAGCAGCTATAGAATTCCATGGGGGTACTCTGCCTTTGTACTGTATACGTTCTACAGAAAGAATATTTCATGCATCAGAAACCTCTAATTTTGGTATAGAAAGTGCTGAAAAATAAGAGAGACACACCTTGTGATATTCAACTAGGTCAGCTAATGTTGAATGTTGAAGTTGATCGACACCAAGGAAACTATATGAATCTCCAGAGGCATCTATCAGAAAATGTTTGCAGCCCTCTGCTGATAAATAGGAGAGAACATAGCCTTTGATTTTTTCACTGACTCGGATGAGAAAGCTTCCAGGTGCCAAACCCTCTAAAAGTTCTTCTGCTTTTTTGGTGGTTAAAATACCTGTTCTCAAAACAAAAGCAATATAAGTAAGGAAGTACCTCATGTGCTACATGAGAAACATGTTCTAAAAAAAGAGACTAAATTTCTGTCTTTGTCTTTTTATATATGATTGTTTGTCCAGAGTTTTCATTCACTTAAAACACTTTCCCAGTTAATACTACATAGTCTTAATGATATAAGGTAGTTTGGTGTTTTTTTAATGTTTTCTGCAGAACCCTACAGTTCCCTGATATTAAAAACAAACATACACACACACCACTTCTCTTGAATGCAGGAGCATCCATAGCATTTTTCAAAGATATGGCAGAAAGGGCAGGACTTGTCAGCTGACATTCAAAAGCCCCATCCACATAGCAGGTGTTTGTGCTCATGAGGACTCATCACTGCATAGACCTGAGAAGCAGGCAGTAGGGATTCCAATTTTAAAATGTATTTTTAACTTAACAGCCACAGCTAAAACAGGCTGGGGGGGAATTAAAATCCATGTAAATAATCATTATAAGAACCTTTTATTACAGCAGCACTAGACAGAAAACATGTTCCTCTCAACCTCAGTGTACTGAAGATATAGGTTTGATTTTCTTATATAGTTTCTCCTTTTCCAAGGCTCCTGGTTGATCCTGACCTAGGAATTCTTAGATTATTTATTGTAAAATTATCATCAATACAGGTAGTTCTTGACCTACAACTGTAACTGTAATTGTGACTGGAAGTCTGGTCATAAATTGCTATGATTGTAAATCAAGGCACTCACATGACTGAAAGTAATTTTCCAATCTTAATTTTTCATATTAAATGAACATGGTAGTCGTTAGGCAAACTCATTCATTTGAAATCAGCAAAAATAGTGCAAATTGTGATCATGTGACTGCAAAATTCCACAACTAGCCATAAAGCATCTGTTCCATGGCCATTGTAACTTTGAATGGTCGTAAAACGATTACTCCTAAATTAAGGATTATCTGGATTTATACATCATCTTTCAAGTGCTGAAAACCCTTTATAGATACTAATACTTATGGTATCGTTTGTATGAGAGAGAATGTTTTATTATAGTCATAGACCCATAACTTATAAGTAAAATGGCCAAGTGAGATTCAGCCAGGAGAAATATTTTATTACAGTATTTGTAATATTATAATTACAACTAATATTGTAATTGTAAACCTGTAACTGTAATCTGTAACTTTAAACAAGGTTATTTCTTCCTGAAGATCTAGTTAAAAACTTGTTAAATTATTTCTATTGTATTTTTCTTTTCCTTATTAAAAAAATAACTGGAATTTTATTCTAATTTTACAAGACTTTTCTTCCTATTTTAAGAACTGAATATCAGGTAAATATTTGTTCTAGAAATCTAATCTTTCTGATCGGCACTGAAACATCCTGGTTTAGCATACTAAATAGAAGAAATTTGATAGAAATGTTCTTTATTTTGTTGAAACTCTTTTTCCCTTACATAAATGTGGCATTTCTTATTAGTCTGGTAGTTCCTTGAATTCTCATATCTGCAGTGTAAATCTCTTTCTAGGCAGGAAGAAATGAGGCATGATATTCTTGCATCTAATGGAATTCTTTTATGCTTGCAATATTTAGAATCAAATGAATTGCATTACCAAATAACTGAGTTTTAAACCACTGTGTAGCTCTGTATCTGTGACAAGGAGAAGGAAAACTGAACAGTACATCATATGTCTATGTAATATTCAGTAAGTCTTCACGTTGGGGGAAGATAGTGCTCAATTAAGAAAGAAGGAGTATGTCAGTAGACATATGAATGCTCCATCTTACACAGCTCTCAGGCTGAATTCTATACCTTTTGATTGAGATAAGTCAATAGCTGTACAGTACCATGGAACCAAGGTGCTATCTGATCCATTGATTTCTCAAAGCCGGCTCGGAGATTGATCTGCTCTTCTTTAAACCATCGAACTATCCTCTCCTGAGTAGAACTGGAAATAGATCTTTGTAAGCACTGTTTTCTGCCATAGCAAAAAAAAAAATTGGTGGTTTAAATATTTAGCTGGATATAAGTTCAGTTTTAATGCAAAAGAAAAAAGCCACTTACACATTAGGAAATGTGCATAAAAACACACTAATCTTTAGACTTAAGTATATTTATTGAAAAATAATGTTGTACAGGATTAAAAATTATATAAATATAAAAAGAAAATTAGAAAACCAAAAAAAGATATGAAAAGATTGAAAAGTGAAAACAGTAAAAGTCAAAGAATGAGAAAAGAAAAAGAAGCAAATATATAAAGAAGTGAGTTCTGATTTTTTTTTACAGCAGTTGCAAACATGATTATTACCATTTCTGCCCTTCCAAATGACATAATATGGTTCCCTTCTTCCCATAAACAATCCTTTTTAATCAGTAAATCCTGAAATCACCACTTCATTTTTGTGGCGGCATCTCTTCCTAAGCAGAAGGTGCTTCTCTGTATTACTGCTGTGAGCATTTGCTTGGCATTTTTTGCATGTCCAAACTGTATTACCAAACAAAGGGAAAGAGAAAATGTGAGGCAGAAGTTTGCTTTTACATACAACCTGTGGTAATAGGCCAAATGCCTTGCTTGCACTAAAGCCTCCATGATAATCATGAAACCCTTTTTTGCTTTAGCCTCATTTTTAGAGAACAGTTCCTCCCCTTGTTCACCTATCATGCCTTCTTTAGTTTTTGCAGGAGAAATAAAGTTCTAAAAGAAAATAATAGTTCTTAATAAATGTGAAAAGAGGGCATCAGACCTATAAGTAATGGCACAAAAGAAACTGTAGTCAACCATTATCAGCAGCAGAAAGTAATATAACGAAGATGTAGATAAAGATAACCATTTGCAATCCCACGTACATGGAAAGGGGAAAAGTAAGGCAAAGAAAAAATATCAGAATGTTTTATTTATGAAGAAGTGTGGTAAAGAATCAATAAAAGGTATGTGGTGGTATCAGAAATTATAATGTATCTTAACGGTTTAAGGAGAGACATATCCAGAATAAAATAGCTAGACTCCTAAATCTCTGTTCTGCGGATCTTATTTTTCAATCTGATCTTCCATTTTGGTGACACACTCTGACTTTGTTGATTTTGCATTCTAGGTATTCAGTTGTGCTGTACATTAGTTGGTTGGTTTCTTGCAGTGAGCTGGTGCTTATATTTCATTTGCACTGTTGGCATCTTTTAATGCTTGTGCTAGCTATTTCTTTGGAATAAGCTTCAATGCAGATAACCTTATTCTGACATTTTTGTGCTGTTCTAGATGCTCAGTTATTTTTTGTTTCAATTCTTCTACTTCTCTACTTAGAGGTCTTTGTTATTTCTGAAGTAGGGCATCTGGTTTCCAAATGAAAACAATTCTATACCTCTGCTGGAGTCCTCAAATACCAACTCTCCCTTATTTGCCTCTGCGGTCTGACTTACTTCTGGAAAGGCTTTGATTTCTCTGCCCTGGGTTAGACCTTTAAAGTTCTTCCAATTCTGCTTCTGTGAATATTTCGTATTGTAAATCGACATTGATCTACTAGCCTCTATTCTGTTATTTCTGATTTTGGATGTTCTTTCCAAAACTGGTTCATTTATTTAAAATATCCTCTTCTTGTTGGATTTGATCTGTAATAACAGTTCATTATTTCTTTGTTTTCAATCACTGTATATTTGCGATGGGTAAACACCTTTTCTTCCAGTAATTCTGTAGCTGCTGGCTCTGATTACTCAGCCAAAATCCTGAATCCTGAGTCCTGTATCCCATTTTTCACCAGAGGTCTAGGAACTCTAATATCTAGCATGGTCCCTATTAACCTGGACAACCAAGCCAGTACAGATTTCTATACATTACATCTCACCATTTTTTTTATATAGGAGAGACACTCTGTCTGATTCCTGTCCAGTATCGTTGAACCTCTGGCATAGCTCTCATCTTTCTCAGAGAGCACAAGCCCCATATCCACATCAAAGTAGTGCCTTACTGAGGTATTATTATTATTACTGTTATTGTTGTTGTTGTTGTTATTTAAGATTTAATCTTCAATTTAATTCACAGTCTGGGACTGGTAAAACCTTAACAGTTCAAGTCCTAACCAAGGTCTTAAGAGCTATTAAGGTAATGTCTGAGCATATAGGCAGTTCCAAGTAAGGTGGGGTTTTGCAAACTCAGATTATTCAGATCTAATAAGTTCAAAATTTCCATGTA
The DNA here is from genome assembly GCA_023970755.1 of Azemiops feae. NCBI lineage: Eukaryota > Metazoa > Chordata > Lepidosauria > Squamata > Viperidae > Azemiops > Azemiops feae. The sequence goes on along the minus strand of JALGBA010004150.1, from coordinate 250,836 downwards.
TCTAGGCAACCCTTTGGGTATTGCTCCAAGGGCTCCTATTACTATTGGTACAACCATTGATTTCTTCCTCCACAATCACTCAACTTCTATTTGCAGATCACAGTATTTCATTATTTTTTCTAGTTTTTTTCTCTTCAATTCATGCATCACCTGGTATTGCAATATGAATGAACCAGACATTTTTCTTTTCCACAATAGTCCCAAAGATGCTTTTGCATGAGACAACTGGACTTTCTTGTTTTTTCTTTGAAGACGTTTTGCTTCTCATCCAAGAAGCTTCTTCAGCTCTGATTGGATGTGGGGAATGGCAGGATTTATAATCCTTGCAGACAACCCTAACACACTTAGTATGGGTGTGAGTGAGGAAAGTGAAATTATGTTAAAATATGACAAGATGAAAACAATAAGGCAGATACTTGCCTTACTGTTTTCATCTTATCAAAATATATATGAACCCTCAAATTAAATACATTCTTTTTTTAAAGGGACCGTATAAGCTAACAGTACTGTATTTTTATAAAAGAAATTAAGATTAAATAGTCCCATCTACCAGCATATATGGGAGGGCAGTAATTAATTTTTCAATGCCTTGGATTAACCTAAAGCAGGGGGGAATAATTAATTTTCCCGTGGGGCTACATGAAAAACTGAGACTGTTGTGGAGGGCTACCGCACTGCCCCTGCCCCCCCCTCCGCCCCATTGAAGTTTCAACCTGACAATGATGCCCGGCCATCACCATGGGCCAGACAAGAACAGCCAAAATGCCAGATATGGCCCACAAGCTGTAAAATGCCCGGGTCTGACCTAAAGTCTTTTGATTTTTATACCATACAATGAAACTGTCCAATGAAATCATTTAAACCTGTATTAAATATGGCTATTGCAGGCAAGATTTATTGTTCCCAGCCCAATTTCAAAGAGCAATTAGAAAAGGAAGAAAGTCATCTTGGGCTGTATATGTCTTCCTCAGCAGTACAGTGACATTCCTCTAAGTTACTAACCTCTCTGGTTCCTCATTAGCTATTTTAGCTGTAATGTTTTTAGGCTTTGGTGGCAGAGGTGGAGGGAGTGGCTTTCTTTGCTCCTGTCTCTTAAAGGTCTGGGAAACATCAGCTGCTTTGTCCTTCTGGATACCCCGTAATGACAGCCTCTTGTAGTCATCTCGTGCGTGTTTGGCAATGGAGCGTCGCCTTTCATCTGCTGCTTTGGACCTCTGTACTGAAATTGAGAAGAAACATTGTTACCCAGTCATTTTTTCAAGGTCCAGAACCACCAATAGGAATTATGAAATCATGCCCATGAGAGGGAGAAAGCCAGAGAGAATAAACAACATGTAAAATTAGTCTGGTACATGAATGAACTTCCATAATAAAGGAGTTTCTGGGACAGCAGTTCAGAATCAGCTTTGAACTTGCCGGTTCTCATGACACTAGCTCAGTTCCCAAATATAGCCAGTCTGTTGTACAGAAGAACTGCTTTGACCCCTACTTTCTCTTTCCCCTTTTCTTCTTTTCTTTTCTGAAGCAGTGCAACTCAGCAAAGCTTTTGGGTAGTCTATCCTCCATTGGTGAAACCCCCCACCTCCCTTCACCTTTCTCTCATCGCAATGAGTGATGAGAACCACATATCAGCTTCACAATGCTTTTAAGAGATTGGGAAATAGAATGTGCAGTAGACACCTTGAGGGGTGGAGATGCCTTCAGTCTGATCAGTGCTTCTGCACTGGTATTTGATTTAATCAACATAGCTTTCTGGGTAGGTGGATTCCTTGGAGAGCCAAACGTCTTGTGTAAAATTTGAGGGGATTTGTTTACAAATAAGGGACATGGGCATAAATAGAAACTGAAGTTTAATCATTCCAACAGAGAGCCAAAATTACTACTTCTACTATACAGCAGAATTTCAGAGAGATAGATATCAAGTACTTTTTTTAAAAAAATGTCTTTGTTAAATGTAACATTTAAGCATTACAGTTGAAATTTTAAAGTATTATTCTGTATAGCTAGCCTTGTATATCCTTTCTCCATTCAAAATTATAAGCATGGTCACATAAAAGGGCCAATATTAGTGTGCGTACAAGATTCTAGCCAATCAGAATGTTCTTTGTCCAGTTTTTGAATTGATTCAAAAGGGTAATCTAGAGTTATTTCTTCTTCTGTTCTGGTCTCGGTGGTGGTCTTCTTCATTGGCATTTCTCTAACCTGTCAAAAGATAGACAAAGGTAATGGTTTCATTTAATATACCAATAATTTTCTTCCATGCTAATAATTCACGTTTTGACTTCATAAATAGTTGTAGCATTTGATCCTATAAAAACTGTATGTTTTGAATGTTATCATAGCTTGATGATTCAACTAAAACGTAAATTGAAGATTAAAATTAAGGTTAGCAGCTCCTCTGTTGACCTGATATGTCCAAATATGTTCATTTGGCCACAATGACTGGAAAGATAGGGATTGATATACAATACATTTTGAGGATCACTGGATCACATCAAGAATATGATACTCTGCAAGCCACTTTAAGAGCCAATATCTCCATTCAATGATAGCTAGCACTTTTTCTTGTCTGAGCTGAACATTTTCATGTCAAAAGACTAGCAGATAATGTATGTTAATCAATAATACTAGAAATTAGTATTGACTTTGAAAAAATGTGATTGCTGATTCAAATATATCTGTCTTCCCTAATTTGGATCTTACATGTTTCCCAAAGAAAATGTAATAAGAGAGTGGCTGTTTAAAGACTCTTTTTCACATCATCCTTAAGCCATCCTGCCACAATTTTGGCCACACCATTTACAACCCATTCCCATCACATACAATAAACTAACAAAATCATCTAAAAATGTAAGTTTGAGTATTTACATGAGTGCATGCTGGGTTATTTGGGTCACAAGCTTTATGAGTCAATATTCTTTCTAATTCTTTTCAGTGAATGTTTTTTCAGTGAAGCCATTTTTAGCAACAATCCCATTTTATCAGAAATTTTTATTGATTGAAAATATCTTTGAACTGAAGAGCCTTTGCAATAAAAGTATAGTGGGAAATTTTTTTCAGTTCTATGTTTGTTGACTTCAGCAAAGGATTTCCCAACCATTCTTCCAACTCTATTTATACTTTGCCCTGCCCAAATATTTTTATGACTGCTTGTTTGTTATCAAGCCACAGATGGAAGTAATCTCAAAGATGCAGAACCTGGTCTATTCTGAAATATTCTCCCATTCCTCTTCTGTTTTGACTGCAAGCAATGGAGGAGAGATTTTCCATTTGCTTCCTCCACCCATCTATTTTTTATGTTCACTTTCACAACTGTAACCGCCCACAGTTTTTATTTTGGAATTGACATCACTGAGGAGATGTAGCTGCAATTACTGAATACAAAAACAGTGCCTAATTGGTTACACAAATAGAAAGCTAATGAAACCTGGAGTCAGCAGGAAGGGATAATTAAAACTGGGCTCAGATTCCCCTTGGAAATACATCACCCACACAAACAAATTTGCAATCCAACACAACTATGGAGGCATGCATGCAATTTACAGACTTTAAATGCATATAATTACTGAAAATTGGTGCTAATATTACTAATGCTAAAATACGTGTGACTAGAGAGCATATTATAAACACAGTAGATATCAAATTTCAGGAAAAAAGATCCAACGGAGCTTCAGAAACTCAAGAGAGTAAAATCCTTTGGTACATCCTGCTTGATTCAAATGTCTCCCTACTTGGCAATTCTTTGCATAATTTTGAGCCAGTTACTATCTCTCAGGCTCATCTATCTCACAGATTTCTGTGGAATGGAGAAGAGGAAGTATGCACTGCCCTGAATTCTTTGCAACAAAGGTAAGCTAAAAAAGAAAAGAAACAAATAAACATCTAAGCATTCAAAAGCAAACCACTCACGTTCACCCAGAATAGAAGAAGTAACGTTGCATTTAATATGCTAAACATTAAATTTGTAAACCTCACTTCTGATCACTTTTGGAAATAGCTCATTAACTACTTATAAGCTATTAGAGACCTTCATATTGACAAATGCCCTTGAATCTCTCTTCAATCCTGAAAGACAATTTTAAGCATAAGCTTAAAAATTTAAGGAAACTGAAATAAATAAAGGTAAAGGTAAAGATTTCCCCTGTCCGGTTGTGTCCGACTCTACAGGGTAGTGCTCATCTCTGTTTCTTAGCCGAGGGAGCCAGTATTGTCCAAAGACCCTTCCGTGGGCATGTGTCCAGCATGGCTATACGCCAAGAGGCACGGAAAGCTGTTACCTTCCCACCGAAGTGGTACCTATTTATCTACTTGTATTTGCGTGCTTTTGAATTGCTACATAGGCTGGGGCAAGGACGGGAGCTCACCCCGTTGTGCAGCGGTTGTGTTTCAAACCCAGGCTGTCAGCTTTCCAACTGACAAGCTCAGCATCTTTAATTGCTGAACCATCGCACCCCCTCACTGAAATAAATAGCAAAAAGCTGAATAAGACATTGATCTTAGAAAGTTATAAACAGACTAAGAGTCCAGATAAAATTTGAATTTGCAATTAGATTTTGGAAATAATTATAAAAAATCAAACAGCTTCCCATGGGAAATAGATTCTGCTTTGATTTTTACAAGACAAAATAAAGATAAGAATAGATTCAAATTTTTAAATAGAAAAAAGATTTGCAAGTCTGTAAAATGTTGCAAAATTTAACAGTAAAAATACTGAAGGAGACTTTTGAAGAACGGAATAAAAAAATATTAGCCACAATATCAACAATGTCAGTACTGATGTCTGCTTCTGTGGATAGACTATATGCAAAAGATAATATTGAAGAAATGACAGATGTTTTACTGGATCTACAAAAAACTCTTGTTATAAAATTTAAAAGGGAAATGCAAATGACAGACCAAGAGAGAGATTCAGATAGTTTTTCCTATTGGATTTAAAGCCTTGAAAGAACTCTGTACAATTGGATAAAGAATAAATGAAAAGGAATCAAATCTTATGACAATATTTGAATGAATTAAAGATTCAGACTGTTAGAAATAAAAGAAAGGAATATAAAGTTTGGTTTATATTTTGGTTTATTTGATCAAGGTTAAACCAAAATGTTGTTATTTCTGGTAACCCTTTATGGACTTTCTGCTGACACAAGGACTGAAAACTGTTGTATCTAATGTTGCATGGAGTTGTTTATAGAAAAGAGATGGCATATGGGATGAAAAGGTAAATATTTGTAAGCTCAGAGGGAGGGAAGAAGTCAAGCCCTAGGCCTCTGTAATGTGGAGTGCCTCAGGGCTCCCCCTCTCTTCTTTAACATCTATGTGAGACCACTGCAGGAGGCCATCCAGCAGCACAGAGTATGGTATCATCAATGTGCTGTTTTTATAACTGGTAACCAGATATATATCTCAGCCTCTAGCCATTAATTGGCATATGTCATTTTTATTAAAAAATTTGATTAGTAAAATAATAGTAAAATAGTAATTGTAACATCTAATACAAACTAAACTTAGAGAATAGAAAGGAGTAAAAAGTGCAAGAAAAAGAGACACGAAAGGGAAAGTAAGAATATAACACAGATGACTGAAGCTTGCTTCACCACTCTTATGACCACGAATGAAGTTCTAAGAAAAACTCTCCCCTGTGCTTAGTTACCTTCACTCTTGTTGCTCGCTTTCCTCCAACCTTCCAGTTTATCTACAACTTTGGGATTACCTGAAGATGATCCTTCCAGTTTGCTAAAAGGGCCTGATTCAGGTCAGCTTTTTAAAAATCAGATATGGTTAGCTAGGTATTGCCAGCTTCTCTGATTCCAGAAAGGATAAGGGAAACATTTTGCACTAAGTCAGATGCTGTTGAGATACTATTCTTCTCAATATATGTCTATAGAGTTATTATGTTCCAGAAGAAAGCTTATTTTTCAGTTTGTGACAGCAAAATACCAAAAAAAACAAAACCTAGCACATTTAACATAATCTTTTTCTAAAAAGGTTTGCAGGAGATTCCTCTATTTTCTACTCCCTATTGATAAACCATTATGCTTATAACCATTTACAGTATAAGGCTGTAATCAAGGCTCACTAACTCAGAGTTTTTTTCCCAAGTGTTTTCTTTCAGTTCTTGATTACCTTCTTTAATCAGTGAAGGGAATAAATGGTCCTCTTTTCACCTTATCTACCATAGCCCATGTGACCCAGGAACCAGCCTCCTTGACCAACATGCCTTTGTTTTAATCATTAACCACAAGTACATTAATTCTAATAAGTGATTTCACTGAAAATCTATTCTTGATAATTCCTGCTTTTATGTAAAAGGTAACATGTCTAATTTAACGCCAATGAATTACTATTCAATACAAGTAAAAATAAGTAATAAAAAAATTCTTGAAAGAAAGATTGTATCTAATTTTATATATTAAATGATTCTAGGATAGAAAAATAACAATAATGTGGGAAATGTTCCTCCCCAGTTATTTTAGCCCCCTTTTTAGTACAACCTGGTTCAGCCAAGAGGTGGGGGTGGAAGTAAAACTGAAATACAAGGATGTAGTACCTACAGTTTCAATCTTGCAGGACCACTCAAAACTATACTTTTAATTGCAAATGTTGAAACAGAGTTAATATTCAAATAATTCTGCTGAATGATGATTTCAAGAAATTAGTTTAGTCCCCCTAAAACATTTAAGCTCAATTAGCTGGGCTGGTCATCTTGAATTTTAGACTTTGCATGACAGCCTTACTCCTCTGTTACAGTGCAAGTGTACAGTGCAAATAGAACCATTTATATGTCATTCAGTGACATATAAATTAAAACTATTATTTCCTATATGCATAATATTATACTGCAGCAGCCATTTTTGGTACTGCTGTGTCACCTATAATGGGAGGGGGCACAAGTTGAGCATCATGGCACAAATAGCTTTTTTGGTTTAACTTGCTGTAGCAAAGTTAATCTTTATCATTCCCTCAGTGTTGATTCACCTGAATGCTCACTGGGACCCCAAGTAACTTCTAAAATCATCATTCATTGGATTCACCATGGAATTCTTTCCCCCTCAGCTAACTTTTATTTTAATGTTTGAATAGTAAGAAACAAGAACATTACCTGGACACATTCTAGATTTCTGTAATTTCTAACAGCTGGTGTGTTTTCCATTTTCTTTGGTACATCTCTTTGCACAAAATTTTTATTGTCTTCCAGTATTTCAAATCCACGTTGGGTCTCTGATAGAAACTGTGGAGGAGATAATACTGAACCCTCTGTGACTTTTTCCATTGGGGTTCTTCTATAAAATAAGAAAACAAAGAGTTTTTCAAGGAAACAGAAGCTTTTCAAACAACTTTGTTTTTTACTTGCATGTGCGGCAAATACAGGAAGCTGCAATAGGAGTTAATGTAAAAAATGTTTTGACAGGTAGCTATATCTGTACCTTTGTATCCTAAATCTGGATGTTACATAGCACTGAAGTGGTACAGTGGTAGGCTGGCCCTTAAATTATTCTTAAATTATAGTTGAAACTCTAGAAAGAGTACAGAGAAGAGCAACAAACATATAAGGAACGGTTGCTGGAATTGGGTATGTCTAGTTTAATGAAGAGAAGGACGAGGGGGAACATGATAGCAGTATTCCAATATCTCAGGGGCTGCCACAAAGAAGAGGGAGACAAGCTATTCTCCAAAGCGCCTGAAGGCAGGACAAGAAGCAATGGATGGAAACTAATCAAGGAGAGAAGCAACCTAGAACTAAGGAGAAACTTCCTGACAGTTAGAACAATTAACCAGTGGAATAACCTGCCTCCAGAAGTTGTGAATGCTCCAACACTGGAAGTTTTAAAGAAGAAACTGGACAACCATTTGTCTGAAATGGTATAGGGTTTCCTGCCTGAGCAGGGGTTGGACTAGATGACCTCCAAGGTCCCTTCCAACTTTATTATTATTATTATTATTATTATTATTATTATTATTATTATTATTATTATTATTATTATTATTATTATTATTATTATTATTATTATTATTATTATTATTATTATTATTATTATTATTATCCAATACACACAAATCACTGTTAATATTTTCCCACATTTAGATTATATGGAAGATTCATACAATTATAACTGAAATGGCTTCCTTCCTTCCCCCTTCGCTCCCTCCCTCCGATCAGTGGCACTTCTCTGTCATAGAAACTATTGATAGCCTTGCTATGAGAATTATAGATCTGGGCCTCTGCACCAGCACCAGTTTCATGGAGTTAGATTTAGAATTGGCTATTGGAGAAAAAGATTGAATGTCCTCTTCCCCAGCATCTGCATTTGGACTAAAATGTCAACCAGTAGCAGCTGCATAATTGCAGTTATAAAGAATAATGGGAGACTTCTAACATAGAACTTCTGCCTACCTCAAGAACCTGTCAACAACCCTGCCCACTAAATAATGAACTCCTGTTTTATTTAATCACATATAGGCTTGTTCTTCCTTTCCTGAACATTTCACAGTTGAAACTAAGGACAAATGGTGCCCTCTTGTCTTTCTTCTTTCATTCCACACTATTTAAGGTTCTTGTCAGTCTGCTGTGTAGTGACTTCATTTACCTTGCAAAATTCCAACCTACATGCTATTTCCTATGTTCTTCATCTGAGCTTGGAGCGCTTAGAGGAAAGAAAATACTCATGTGCAAATGCTGGTTGTCAACTTTAGTTCGGCATTTAATACAATCATTCCTCAGCATTTAGTAGATAAACTAGGCTTTTTAGGTTTCAATACTCCTTTGTGCAACTGGGTTCTTCATTTTCTCACTGATAGGCCCTAATACAGTGGTGGCGAACCTATGGCACGGGTGCCAGAGGCGGCACTTGGAGCCCTCTCTGTGGGCACATGTGCCGTTGCCCCAGCCTTGCCTCCCCCCGCGACCCCCTCCTCACCAGCAGACTCCTGGAGGAGAGTCACCCCTGAGCGTGGCCCACGCGGAGCAGTGCAGCCAAGGACATGGCAGCCAGGCAGCGTAGACAAGACTCTGCCCTCATGCCCCATCGCGCACATTTGATGTTGCGGGGTGCGGACAGAGGGCGTGGCCGCCATGGTGCTGCTGGCCGATCTGTGGCGGGCCCTGGAGGCGGTGAGTGGCCCTGCGGGCAAGCGGGTGGGGCGGAGTGGGGGCGGGACCAGTTTTTGGGCACTCGGTCTCTAAAAGGTTCGCCATCACTGCCCTAATATGTGAGAGTTGGGACTAATATTTCTAACACCATGTTCTTGAGCACAGGTTCTCCTCAGGGCTGTGTCCTAAATCTGCTATTTTCACCCTGCTGACCCATGACTGTTGTGTAAGGTTTGCTACCAACCAGATTGTGAAGTATGTGGATGATATAACAGTGGTGGGCCTTATTCAGGATGATAATGAGGGCGATTACCAGGAGGAGCTAGAGGGTTTGATGAACTGGTGTAATAAAAACAGCCTGGTTTTAAATGTAGGAAAAAACAAAAGAAATCATTGCCAATTTCAGAAAAGGCAGGCCCAGCCATACACTTCTGCTTATTAATGATTCAATTGTGGTGGTGGTTAGTAGTATCAATTTCCGGGTGTGCAGCTGACGAGCAGATTAGCTTGGTCACTCAACAGCGAGGCACTGGTGAAGCGGGCACAGCAGTGCCTGCATTTTCTGCATCATATGAGAAGAGCACTTCTTCCTTTCCCTATCCTTACCTCAGAGGCATCAGAATTTCATTTTTTAATGTGTGCCAGTGTGTTCACGGAAAAAAGTGACAATAAAAGTTATTTCAGCTTATCTCATCTCATCACCTTACCTTACCTTACCTTATCTTATTTTATCTTATCTTACATTGTTTGAGAACCACAATGGTTCTTTGGGATTTACTGGGGGGGGGGATTCCATTATTCAGGAATCCAGTCTATTTTCCACAATGGAAAAATAAAAATTGGAACAATGCCCTTATTTTTTAAGTATGTTGTCCTGGTTTCTTTGAATACTTTGGAAAGTTTTTTTAAAAAAAATAGAAAATCGTAATATTTGCTTATTCCTAGGAATTCTGGGAAGTGAAGTCACAGTCTTGAGGATGCCAAATAGAAAAGATTGGTTAGAGTCTCTGTCCTTCGTTACATCCACATTGGACAGCAACCCATAACATGCAGTTTGTACTAGTCAGGACCTGCCTCGAAGAAATTCCTCTTAACGACAGATTTGGTGTATTGTTTTCAGTACTGGAAGGCTGTACTAACCTTATTTTTTCTACTTGCTGAAGTGACTGTTGCTTCACTCTTTCAGCAAGAATCTCACTACACAGGAGGTCATATGGTTTATCCAGCATGTGTTCTCCCATTACCCATACCCAGATATCACCATCTGCACCAAGCTTCCACTGCACAGATTTTCCATGGTCTGCAAGACAACAATAAAACTGCTTTAACATCAATGAAATTATCAGTAATCTACAGTGTGTTCAGTGTACCAGTTTCCTTTACCATCCACGTACACTTCCATCTGGTTGACTCTTTAATGGAATGGCAAAGTGGCCTCCAATATTTTACAAGCTCAAATGAATTTAAAAATTACATAAATTCCATAAGGGATTCAAAGGCACCCATTTAGCCTTTCCATTAAAAAAAATCAAAAGGAGATCCAATATTTTTGTACTACTACTCTAATAGATATGAAGGAAAAATTTCAGAGACTTTTGAGATTGCTGATAGAATAAACAAAGCGAAAGTATATGAACTAACAATTATCTGTAGTAGTTTCATCCAGACAGAAACTTTGTTTCAGTCACTGACCAATAAAAGTACAGGGTTCAATCTGGGTCAGTCATTGGGACCAGAAGTTTTGACTTCTGAGCTTTCAGACTCATGCTAGGACATGTATATTCACCTTCATTCGTAATAAAAGTGCAAACAGTAAAATGAACAATACAAAACTATTCCATAACAATAAGAATTATTAGCAATTAATTGTGGGCATATAATATAATAAATTTATCTTGATTTCATCCATATACCTACTGCTGCCAGTATTGATGTGGGCTAGTTGGTTCATTCATGCTCCAGATTGAACACTGGATATAAAATAATGGTAGGGGGAACCAGAGATCAAACCACTATGTTATCTTTGCATATAAATGTATTCTAAATTCCAAAGATACCATATGGACCTCCGTTTGCCTATTTATTACAATATTTGTTTCTAACTTAATTATGTTTGAGACAGAAATTTTTCATTCTAATGGTTGCATTCTTGGACTGATAATCTTGCGGACGTTCTGTAAACCTTGTTTCTAAAGGATAGGACAAGGCCACATACTTTACTAAATATCCATTGACCTATTTCCTCCATTCTTAAACACTGATATCTCATAATTTTATTATATACATATATACATACATAAACACATACACATGTACGCATGTGTGTATGCTTATTTACTGTATGTACACACAAACACACAGATATACACACAAAGAGCTTCTCTTTTTAAATAAGAAATATTCAATCCTAATTGTCATTTTTATAGTCCATGTCAGTAATTAACCTCTTGGTGTCCCACAGTCTCCCTTCAAATAAGTCCCTTAGGTAACAATTTGGCTTGGAAATGATGCCCTTGTTTTATGCGGATCAAAGTGAGTTGTTTGGGGAAAACAAGGTCAAATTGTGCAAAAAACCCCAAAACATAAGCCCATTGGAGTCAGCTACTGATTAACATGAACCATAGATTACTTAGCTGATATGAAATATAACACAAATTGTTTTCACTTCTTGTCTTTATGGTGCAAAATAGTTGACAAATTTATTACCTCCATCTCCCTCCCCCCACCATTTATCATAAAGGGACATGCTTCATATTTCATGATAAAATAATTACATCTGGATGCAGGAGAGAGTGACAAGAGGAAAAATGGGTCTGAAGGCTGAGGAGGCCAACAAGATGAGCTTGATATGGCTATAGCCTGTCTATAATAAATAAATAAAAAAGGAAGCTACAGTATGATTGCTTTTTGTTATCTCCACTGGAAGTTTTGCTTCCCTTAAACCAGAGGTAGGCAACCTTGGCTCTTTTATGACTTGTGGACTTCAATTCCCAGAATTCCTGGGAGTTGAAGTCCACGAGTCATAAAAGAGCCAAAGTTGCCTACCCCTGCCTTAAACAATGTTTGTGCCTGCTGTGGACAGTAGGTTGGGCCTCTCTTTAGAGAATGTCAGTCATGGCAGTGTCAAGAAATTTAATCTAGTGCAGCTTGGAAGCAGATTAAATAGAGAACCAATTTGTCTAGAGCTGCTTTAGGCCAGAAATTTGTAATTATTATTATTATAATAGCAGAATACTGTACCAGATAAATTCTAGCATTCAATGAGGAATGATCTATTTGTAAAATCAAGGGCAATTTATATTAGTGGAAGAAACAAATAAGATTTATTCTGTTTTTAAAATTGTATTACAGTCGTATTTCAGTACTTGACTGCTTCAAAACTCATCAAATTTGGTACTCAACGCATTTTGATATGAAAATGTTGTCCCGGTCTTCGTCATTTGTTTGATACTTGATGAGCTGCTATAGAAAGAAGGAAATGGCCATGGAGAATGGACAGGAAATCAGCTATGCAATGAAGATCACTGCAAAAGGAAGTTGGGGACAGCTGCAGAAGACAGACAGGAAGTTGACCATGCTGGAAAGATTGCTGACATAGGAAAATGTATAGATAGGAAGTCTTTCCCAGCTGAAACAAAGGGTCACATGGTAAGTTACGTGGTTTGTTGGTACTCTTCATTTTTAGTACTCATCATGCCTTCCAGAACCAATTAATGAGTACTGAGGTACCACTGTATTATAACATAAATAGTACATTTTATTATTTGAGTACAATATGTATGTATACAATATTGATTTGAGATTACTAACACTCTAACATTTAGATGGCTTAAGTCTTTAGAGATAAAGTTTATATTAGTATTAAATTTTGCATCCAAAGATAAATGTGACTTTAATAAGCAACTGCAAAATATAACAAATTATTTGATACTAAAGTCTCTACTGTTTGCAATAGTGGCAAATATCTGTAGCTCAGGTGTAGGATGAGGGTGAAGGTTCATTCTCTGAGCTTGTGGAGGAGCTTGGAGAACAAACCTTCACCCTCGTCTCTACTGTATTACTACATTATTGTTTATACATATTAAATATTTTAATATTTTAAGGTTTTTTGCAGATAGCAGAATGTTCCTTCTATTTCAAGGTATTTCCAAATTTATTATAGGAATGTATGACTTATCTATCTTGGACATTATTGATTAAGTTGTATACCAATTTTAACATTTTCAACTAATTTTTTTAGATTTTTGTTTTAGATTTTATGAGTTTGGTCCATAATTCTTCCCATTGTTGTATTTTTTTATACTGCTTTTTATTTGTTCTATCATCTTTAAGTAGGGATTTATATATGTGCTCTGACAGATGGTTTTCATTTAGTATAAGCACTTTGAATTCTATCTTTTTTCTTAATATCCTTCCATTGTTCTTAAGATCAGATTTTATACTTCTAGCAATTTATAAATACATCAATCACAGTACATTCTGATCTTCACTGAATAATTATTGCTGTGCCTTCTATTCACTGAATCTGAATGAGCCTTGTCTGCATATGTAATTACATGTTTCTTAGTCTGTCTCCAACACTGAAAGCATTGAAGGTTAATGGTGCAACTGTTGAGCTTATTATTTTCCTTATACAATTCCATGCTTTTATCAAACTATATCTTAGTACTATTTATTCTATCTTGCTTTATTCTATCAAGCTTTGTTGGACTTACTAATGTTGACATAAATTATTCTTCCAGGAAATAAAAATCACACTGCACAAAAATATAATATCAAATATAATTTACATAATATCAGCATATTTCAGATGGGTACTGAGGTTGCATTCATAATTCCCTGGTTCCATCTCTAGTTAAAGAGACCCAAAAGTAATAGAAATTGATAATCTTGTTTAATGCCAATTAACAGCATTCATATTGTAAAAAATATAGAATAGAATAGAATAGAATAGAATAGAATAGAATAGAATAGAATAGAATAGAATAGAATAGAATAGAATAGAATAGAATAGAATAGAATAGAATAGAATAGAATAGAATAGGAGCTGGAAGGGACCTTGGAGGTTTTCTAGTCCAGCCCCCTGCTCAAGCAGGAGAACCTATACCATCTCAGACAAGTGACTGTCTAGCCTCTTCTTAAAAATCTCCAGTGATGGAGCGCCCATGATTTCTGGAGGCAAGCTGTTCCATTGGTTAATTGTCCTCACTGTCAGGAAGTTTCTCCTTAATTCCAGATTGCTTCTCTCTTTGATCAGTTTCCAACCATTGTTTCTTATCCTGCCCCCTGGTGCTTTGGTGAATAACGTGATCCCCTCTTCTTTGTGGCAGCCCCTCAAATACTGAAATACTGCTATCACGTCTCCCCTATTTCTTCTTTTCTTTAGACTAGCCAAGCCCAAGTCCTGCAGCCATTCTCCGTATGTTTTAGTCTCCAGCCTTTGATCATCTTAGTTGCTCTTCTCTGAATTTTTTCCAAACTCTCAACATCTTTTTTGTGATATGGTGACCAAAATTCCAGGTGTGGTCTTACTAGGGCTTTATAAAGCAGTACTAATACCTCGCGTGATCTTGATTCTATGCCTCTGTTTATACAACCCAGGATTGCATTAGCTTTTTTGGCGGCTGCTGCACACTGCTGGCTCATGGTTAAGTGATTGTCCACTAGGACTCCAAGGTCCCTCTCACATTACTGTTTTTAAGCCAGATCTTGCCCAATCTGTACTTGTACTTTTGATTTTTCCTGCCTAAATGTAAAACTTTGCTTTTCTCCACATTGAAACTCATTTTGTTGGATAGAGCCCATTGTTCAAGTTTGTCAAGATCTTTTTGGATCCTGAGTGTTGGCTACTCCTGCCAGTTTGGTGTCATCTGCAAATTTGATGAGTTTCCCTTCAATTCCCTCATCTAAGTCATTGATGAAGATATTGAAGAGTATTGGGCCTAAGACGGAACCTTGTAGTACCCCACTGCTTACTTCTCTCCATGTGGATGTAGTGCCGTTGAGGACTACTTGTTGAGTACGGTTTGCCAGCCAGCTATAGATCCATCTGGTGATGATGTTGTCTATTATTCCACCTTTTTCTAACTTACCAAGTTGTGGTCTACTTTATCACATGTCTTACTGAAGTCTAAGTATACTATGTCCACAGTATTTCGCTGGTCTATTAGTTTAGTCACTTTGTCGAAGAATGAAATAAGATTGGTTTGGCATGATCTGTTTTTAACAAACCCGTGCTGGCTACTAGTTATAACTTTGTTTGCTTCTAGTTGTTTGCAGATCTGTTTTTTGATTATCTTTTCTAGGATCTTCCCAGGTATTGATGTTAAACTGATTGGTCTGTAGTTTCCTGGATCCAATTTTTTTTTCCTTTCTTGAAGATGGGAACTACATCAGTCCTTTTCCAATCCTCAGCTACTTCCCCGGTGCTCCAGAATTTTTGAAAGATGTGGTGTAATGGTTCTGAGATAACATCTGCCAGCTCCTTCAGAACTCTGGGATGTAATCTGTCAGGCCCCGGTGATTTATATTTGTCAAGGTCGGATAGGTGTTCTTTTACCATTTTCTTACTTATTTTAATTTTTGTTTCTAATTTGTCTTTTGCAGTGGTTTTTTTTTTTTATATTGGGCTATAGTTTCTTTTTGTGTGAAGACTGATGCAAAGTATGAGTTAAGCAGTTCTGCTTTCTCCCTGTTGCCTGTTATTTCCTTGCCATGTTCTCTCTTTAGTGGACCTACAGTTTCCTTGACTTTTTTCTTGTTAATATGTTGGAAGAAACTTTTTTTATTATCCATGATTTCTGTTGCAAGTCTTTGTTCGTTCTGAGCCTTTGCTTTCCTGACTTCATCTTTGCATGTTCAGGCTGTCTGCTGATAATCAGCCTTAGTTATGTGCTCCTCTTTCCATTTTTTAATATTTGTCCTTTTTGTCTTTCAGTTTGTCAGAGAGATCTTTGTGCAGCCATGCTGGTTTCTTCTTGAATTTCTTGTTAGTTAAAATGAGCAAGATTTATAAACATAACATCTAATTAAGCATTTAGGCAGCTTAATTACTTAAATACTATTATCCAAACCTTCAATTATCTTAGCTGTTATTTCAAAGCCATTTGCAAAACATCTTCATGAACTTGAATAGAGAGGAATCCCTCTATCATAACCAATGGGCATCTTAAGGAAGATCTAAATAGTCCTATTTTATACCACAAATTCCATGTTTTATGATACATAAAACTGGTCAAATACATTGATTTTGACCATCACGTTTTTTAAAAAGTCCCCTGTAAAAATGGGATTTCCCGATGGGCACCACCTCCCTGCCACCCGCTCTGTCCACCACTGCTGTTCTCCCTGGCCTCTTCAACCCAGTGGCAGGGGAGGCAGTGAGAGGTGTGAAAATGGGAAATCCCCGGCCCCCGCTTTGCACTCTGCCCACCCTCTTGCTTGCCCACTCATCCAGCTCTCCCTCCTGCCACCCATAGTGAGTGGCGACTTGGTGGCTGTGAGTGGACAGAAGCAACTTGGTGGTGGCAAGCTGGCAGTAATGAGATGGCCGTGCTGAGTTATCCTGGACCCATTTTCCTTTCCTTATTGTCTTATTTCATGTGGCCAACTATTATTTTGTTTAAAAGTGTTTTATATGGAACTGGTATGTTTCATCATGGAGAAAAATCTATGTGGTCACTAAGAGTGAACAATGACTTTATGGCACATAATCACTTAAAAAAATACCAGCGGTATTATATCACCTTCTGTGTTTTGCATCTAATTTCAGTCTGCAGAAAAATCTACAGATTCTCTGCAAAAGAATGAAACAGAAGGGCAGTTCTTTGTTCATCATGAGACTTTCACTCCTGAAATCTCTATAAGGCAATCTGAATGCAGTTTCTATTCATCTTTACTTCTGAACAGTGAGAAATAGAAACAAAAATCACTGTAAAACCCAAAGATTCTGCAGTGACAAAATTCTCCTCCAACTCCAACTTCACTGATAAGAATAACATATTCTACACTGAAAAGAAGGGGACAAAGCATTTACATTTGATTTTCTAGGCCAGGGATCCCCAACCCCAAGGCTGCAACCCACTACCAGGCCTTGAGCTGTTTGGAATGGGGACGCAGAATTAGTGGAAGTGGCAGAAGTATGGATTGCAAAAAAGACTGCCCCACCTTACTCGGAACTGCCCATATTCTCAGACGTTACCTTAACAGCTCTTAGGTCCTTGGTTAGGACTTGAACTGTTACGTTTTTAACATCAAATCAAATTGAAGATTAAATCTTAAATAACAAAAAACAACAACAACCCAAGGAGCTTTACCCTGTCATGATGGAGGCTTGTGTGCTCTGTAGAAGAGCCAGATTAAACTTACTCCAAACCAATTTAACTATGGTGAAAACACGTCAAGTGAATTCTATACAGGATCAAGTATCACCCAGATCAACAAAACTTGCATTGAATGCTATGGCTCCTGGGTGTTCAGCAAAATTATGCCACAGTGCTCAGCTCCCTCTGCTAGGCAACCAGGGCATGGAATTGACAGGCAACTGGAAGACAAACAAAAAAATGGAAAAATCTGGACAAAGGAAGAAAATTACTCAATTATGGAAGGTTATTATCAATCTGAGCCAACAAAACATGGATTTCAAAAGTGCATGTTCAAGATTTGTAAGGAGAATCACCTGGATATGGAAATCAATGAATAAAGACTTATGGATCAGAGGCATGTTATTTTGAAGCACAAGCTCTTCACTAATGCAGAATTACAAGAGACTGCAAGCAGAGAAGCCCAAGATCAAGGCTCAAGAATAATTGATAATAGAGATAATTTAGAAGTGGAGCAACAAATAGTGGAGAAAAGGAGGAAAATCAGAAGAGTGGATGAAGAACAAGAAGCAAGAGCTGGATTAGATCTTGAAGAACCAAGAGCTAGAACCAAATTAACTGAGATTAAACTGAATCAAATTAGTAAGAGAAGTTTGGCTAAATTATTAAAAAATGTTAATGAAGCTGTCCAGACTATTCCAACAGAAACATCAGCTCAAACAAACCAACTAATGTATGCAGCAGCTTATGTTACTACTGAAGAATTGGGCTTGGGAATTGGAAAGAATAAAGCAATTAAGAAGGGAAAACCAAAGTGGAAAATCCGCCTGGAGTTAAAAATAAAGAAAATTCAATTGGATTTAAATAATTGTAAGAATTTGAGGCAAGGAAACCTGAAGAATAAAAAAATCAGATTTAGCTTGACAGCAAGATATGACCTGGGGAAAAAAAGGAAATTGCAGTTGTGGTTGAAGAGCTGAAACAAAGAGTTGTGGCTATTGCAGAGAAAATAAAGCCATATAATAACCGAATAATGCAGTTTCAGCAAAATTCACAACTTTGAGCAAATCAGCATCATTTCTATAATATGCTTCCATCGCAGATCAAAACACAGGAATTGGAAGCATTCACCAAACATATCAACTTGGTGGACAGATACATCAAATTCACACGTGAAGATGTTAAGGAAAATAGTCTAGCCTTCCTGGACTGTGCTGTATACATTAAGGAAGACAGAAGCCTTAACATTGAAATTTACAGGAAACCACCACACACAGATCAATATTTACATTTTGATTCATACCACCCACTGGAGCACAAAATGGGAGTTATCAGAACCCTACACCACAGAGCTGAAGGCCTGCCTACCAGCAAAGAAGGAAAAGAAAAAGAAATAAAACACATCAAGGAAGCCCTCAGAACATGTGGCTATCCCAAGTGGGCCTTCATCAAATCTCAAAAAAGACCCAGCAGGAGCTCCTCCATAACAGACAAAGAAAACAAATGAAGCAACCTAGTCATTCCTTACATTGCAGGAATATCAGAAAAGCTGAGGAGGATCTTCAGCCAACACAACATATGTGCACACTTCAAATCCAAGAATACACTAAGGCAGAAGCTTGTCCAGCCCAAGGATAAAATACCCAGACACAAACTGAGCAATGTGGTATATGCAATACAATGCAGTGAGCCATGTACAGAGCTGTACATTGGGGGAACAAAACAAAAACTTCATAAACGTATGGCATAACAAAGGAGAGCAAACCCATCAGGACAAGATTCAGCAGTCCATCTGCATTTAAAAGACAAAGGCCACTCTTTTGAAGACAGCAAAGTCCACATTTTGGACAGAAAGGACTGCTGGTCTGAAAGAGGGGTCAAAGAGGCCATCTATGTCAAAACTGAATAGCCCTCTCTCAACAGAGGGGGAGGGATACGACATCATCTATCTCCAGTCTACAATACAGTCCTTTCAACTGTTCCAAAAAGGCTCCTGTTGTGTATTGCGTTCGTTGAGGCATTAACGAAACCAATGTAAAATAACTGCTCTTTTATTGCTTGAAACACAGAAGTGGCTCTGAGAACCACTTGACATCTATTTATACCGTGCTGCCACTAGGCAGCGACCAATCATTTTAAAGAACAATTTCCCGCTTAAATTGCAGGCTAGCCGTCTGCTCCAAGACAGTTGGAGACTCTGTTCAAACGTTCACAACAACAGATCATAACAACTATTAATGAATTAACCCAATACATTACATCCCTTCCCCCTGGATAAGTCAACACATTGCAAATTATGAACATAATCACTCAAATATGCAGGTGGGTTTCGTGTTCGTTTGGAGCGCCGCACTGTTGTTGGAGGTCCCTGATCTACAAGCTTCCTTGTTGGGCCAGGTAGACCAGGGTCCCTTGGCCCAATCGCTTTAGGTAGACCGGTACCTCGTTGCTCGTTTTGGCTGGGTAGACCGGTGCTGTCATGTCCATCATGGCCGGGTAGACCAGTACCGCTGTCTTCGTTAGCGATACTGCCTGATGGACTCGGGACAGGATTTGTTGGCAACCCCAGTTCTGCAGGCATAGTCTCAAAAGTTTTGGGTGGCTCAGGCATTATCAGGGGATAGTTCTGGAATAGTAAGTGATGGGTGCTTGGCACCCATCTGCCATTAGATGGCTTAAGACTGCTCCTATGCCATACGGTGAAGCATCACACGCTAAACTGACAGGCAATTTCTCATTGGTGAGCTAGTACTGAGCTTGATGACAGCAATGATTTGACTGCCTTAAAAGCTTTTTTGTGGGTGTTTGTCCACTCCCACGGTGCCCTTTTATCCAGAAGCCGATGAAGCAGCTCTGCTAGTGCTGCCTTGTGTGGCAGGAATGAATGGTAAACATTAAGAAGCCCTAAAAATGCCTGCAGCTCCCCTTTTGACTTAGGTCTGGGAGCCTGTTGTATAGCTTTAAGCTTAGAGTCAGAGGGGTGGATTCTGGCAGCATCTATCCGGAATCCCAGGAACTCAGTAGAGTTCACACCAATTTGGCATTTGTCTCTTTTTAACTTCAACCCCGCTTCACGGACCCGTTGAAGAACTGCTCTGAGATGATCCGCTAAGATTGCTGCGGATTCTCCAGCAATCAGAACGTCATCAAAGTAAGGGCACACACCTGGAATATTCTTAAGTATACATTCCATTACACTCTGGAACAACCCTGGGCAACACTAACCCCAAACTGCAGGCGACAAACCCTGAATGCCCCTCTATGTATGACTATTGTCTGAGCCTCTGCTGTGGCATCATCCATAGGCAGTTGCTGATGTGCCTGTGCGAGGTCCAGTTTAGCAAATACACAACCTCTCTGCAGTGATGCCAAGATGTGGCTTACCACTGGAACTGGGTAAGCATGTTGCTGCAAGGCTTTGTTAATTGTGCATTTGTAGCACAAATACAAATGTCCCCATTGGGCTTCACTAGGGTTACTATGGGGGTTTCCCACATGCTGCTATCTACAGGTTGAAGCACTCCCTGCTGTACTAACTTGTCTAGCTCTGCATCTATTTTAGGCTTTAGTGTGAAAGACACTCTGCGAGGCTTGATCCTGATAGGAGTTACTGTTGGATCGAGGCTAAGGGAGATTGGTGCTCCCTTGTATTGACCTAAATTAGGGCTGAACACGTCAGCAAATTACTGGCACACAGCTGTTTGTGTGTGGTTGATGCCGGTTACTCTGATGCCCAGGGCATGAAACCAGTCCAGCCCAATCAAACTGGTGTGCTGGCCTTCAACGACCACGACGTTGATGGGACCCTCGAACTCTTTGAAGCTGACTTTTACTGTGGCTTCGCCTTTCACCACTACGCGGCAATTTTGAAAGTCCATCAGAACAAGGCTTGACGGTTTGAGCTGGACTCGTTTCCTGCCTTGTCTGCAAATGTAGCTAAATGTTTTGTGGGAGATTATGGACAGGGCTGACCCGGTGTCTAGTTCCACAGAACAAGGGACCCCTTGTAGCCTGATTTTAAGTCTCAGCTTCTCTTTGAGAGGGCGTTGGGCTCCTGTCCTTAATATGTTTCTCCTTCCAGAGCAGTAACCAACCCTATTCTGTCCCGGGGCCCATTTACCTCTCCGTGGGGTTTCTTCTGGCAAAACTTCTCTCTGGCGACCTTTACAGACTCTGGCGATGTGCCCTAGCTTGCCACAAGCACGACACACTGCAGTGCGGAATCTGCACTCAGACCTCTTGTGCTGTTCGCCGCAACTGGCACAGCTAGGGAATAGAACTGCCTTGTCAATGGGACATTGCTGTCTGATGGGTTGCTTCTGTAACCGGTCAATCTCATCACCCTCGTCTGGGTCTTCCAGTATTTCTGTAGTTTCGTGGTGCACAGCTGTCTGGCTGAGGGGAGTCTTCTGGGGTCGTAAAGCCTTCACTGCTTGACCTGCGGCCTCATCTGCCATGACTTCTTTTAACGCATCCTGGAACGTCAGCATTTCTTTTGTGAAAAGCCTCTGCTGCAGATCTTGGTTCCTCAGGCCACACACGAGTCTGTCCTCTAAGTCAGGAAACTCGCAGAGTCTTGATGCTTGTCTTAGTGCAGCCATGAATTCAGCTGCTGACTCGCCAGCCTGTTGCTCTCTTTGCTCAAATGCATGCTGCCAAGCAATAACTGACAGCCTGGGTTCAAAATGTTCCTTTAGCCTCCTCTTCAGATCAGCATATGTGACTGATTCTAAGCTGGCTGGGGCAATCAGGTTCTCCAGAATGTTGAAGGCCGCCTGTCCGCACACGCAGAGCAGGGTCATTGCCCTCAGCCCATCGTCTCTCACCTGGTTGGCCCGCAGGTAGTTCTCTACCCTGGAGACGTAGGAGCTCCATTGTTCAGGGTGAGACACATCAAATTTGTTCAGCTTGCCCACTTTGGCCATAGCTGATGCTCACAAGGTCTTGGTCAATGCCTTCTGCTGCTAGAAGCTGCTAGGTCACAGGTCGGCAACCCGCGGCTCCGGAGCCGCATGCGGCTCTTTGAGCCATCACCTGCGGCTCCGGAGCCTCCTCCGCCATTTGGGGGAGCGCATGCGCGCATGCAAGGGCGCAGGCAGGGTGTGCGGGCGCAGGCGGGTGCACATGTGCGGATGGGTGCACATGCACGGACGGGTGCGCATGCGCGGACGGGTGCGCGTGCGCGGACGGCTCCCAGGGTTTTTTTTTTTTAGGGAAACGGGTCCATGCGGCTCGTTCAATGTTTCAGGTGGCCGACCCCTGTGCTAGGTGAATCCTGGGGACGGATCCCTCAGGAAGATTGTGCCTCCAGTGTGGCTTACTGGCAGGCATGGTGGGGACGTGGTCCCTACCAGGGCTCTGGTGCCTGGTCTCACACCCTAGTGACTTCTGGCTAAGTGCTTCAGCTCTCTCTTTCTCCTTAGCAGCATCCCACCTTCGTCGCCACTGTTGTGTATTGCGTTCGTTGAGGCATTAACGAAACCGATGTAAAATAACTGCTTTTTTATTGCTTGAAACACAGAAGTGGCTCTGAGAACCACTTGACATCTATTTATACCATGCCGCTACTAGGCGGCGACCAATCATTTTAAAGAACAATTTCCCGCTTAAATTGCAGGCTAGCCGTCTGCTCCAAGACAGTTGGAGACTCTTTTCAAATGTTCACAACAACAGATCATAACAACTATTAATGAATTAACCCAATACATTACAGCTCCACACACATTTGCACTACTCAGGTGACCCTGAAGACACAGATAAGCCTCCAGGTAGCACTAACTGCTCGCTAAAAGAATGCAAATGACCAGCTGTTTGCAAGGAGTATAAAACTTTCCATTCCCCACCATCCGGTCAGAGCTGAAGAAGCTTCTTGGATGAGAAGTGAAACATCTTCCTGACAGTTAGAACAATTAACCAGTGGAACAACCTGCCTCCAGAAGCGGTGAATGCTCCAACACTGGAAGTTTTTAAAAAGAGACTGGACAGCCATTTGTCTGAAATGGTATAGGGTTTCCTGCCTGATCAGGGGGTTGGACTAGATGACCTCCAAGGTCCCTTCCAACATCATCATCATCATCATCATCATCATCATCATCATCATCATCATCATCATCATCATCATTATTATTATTATTATTATTATTATTATTATTATTATTATTCATTAAACATGAACCTCAGTCAATTGAACATTCAAATTGGCTGGCGCTGATGGTTGACACGGGTTGCTACCAGCATCCTAGGTGTCAACCAGGTACCTTCTTAAAATATAAGATGTTCCGAGTAGCGCAGTTTTTTGTAACATTGCTGGAGTTATTGCAGGAAGCTGCAGTTTCTTGATGTGTTTTGCGAAGTTTTTTGACATAGTTCCCAGTGCCCGATGACAATGGGTACCACTGTTACACGTTTCATCCATAATTGCGCAGTTTCGATGGCCAGGTCGCGATATTTCGTAATTTTTTCCAGTTCTTTTTCTTCGACTCTGGCATCTCCTGGTACAGCAATATCAATCAGCTGTACGCTTCGGTTCTCTACAACTGCGATATCCGGCGTATTGTGTTCCAAATGGCGATCTGTCTGTATTCGAAAGTCCCACAAGATCTTCACCCTCTCATTCTCAACAACTTTTTCCACCCTGTGTTCTCACGACTTTTCGGACACAGGCAAGTCGTATTTTTTACACAATGCCCAGTGGATTAATTTAGCAACTTGATCATGTCTAGATTTGTAATCAGTTTGTGCGATTTTGCTGCACTCACAGATTAGGTGTGAAACAGTTTCAACTTTGTCATTGCAAAGTCGGCAATTTGGATTGTCAGTGGATTTTTGTATCTTCGCTTTCATGGCATTAGTTTGTAATGCTTGTTCTTGAGCAGCCAGTATTAAGCCTTCCGTTTCTTTCTTGGTGGTTCCCATCTTAAGCCATGCCCATGTCAAGTTGTTATCACATTTTCCTTCAATATTATTATTATTATTATTATTATTATTATTATTATTATTATTATTATTATTATTATTATTATTATTATTATTATTATTATTATTATTATTATTATTATTATTATTATTATTATTATTATCTTCAAAGAAAAACAAGAAAGTCCAGTTGCCTTGTGAAAAAGCATCTTTGGGATAACTGTAGTGATGAACTTGGTGAAGTTGAAATCAAATGAGGAATTTTCCAAGGTGACTCTTGTCACCTCTGTTATTTGTACTTTTGAATGAAAAGGAGTGGGAAATGCTGGACTGATAAGCAGGGGTGAAAAGGTGAAGAATTTTGGCTGATCCCAACTCTACCATAGGGATTGTGTGCCAAGTAATAGGCTGCTTACTTTTTTATTTTTTAATTGCCTGTTTTTAAATATACATCATGCAGCTTCAATCATACTGTCATGGTTGCCATCTTTACTTTTTTGACCATACCTTGCAGCCATCCCATGGTATCCTTTGCCTATTGATTGTTGCTACAATCAACAACCTGATTGTTGAGAAAAGTGCTTGGTTGGAACATATGTGACATAATGTCATATCACTATCAATGGGATTTTTAATTTGAGAAGAATGACAGTTTGGTTGCCAGGAAGCTTCACCTCATTGCAAATATACCTTATCTTCACCTATTCCTTTCCACAAAAACCTTCACATGTACATGTACTAGAATATGGAAGGGCAATGCTAGCAATTTACAGTATCTCATTTTCTTTTTCTGTAGCATAATGCTGAAGGTTTATTATTATTATTATTATTATTGTTGTTGTTGTTGTTGTTATTATTGTTGTTGTTGTTGTTATTGTTGTTGTTGTTGTTATTATTATTATTATTATTATTATTATTATTATTATTATTATTATTATTATTATTATTATTATTATTATTATTATTATTATTATTATTATTATTATTATTATTATTATTATTGCACCAGAAGTAGCTCAGGTGGAGAGCTCCCTATTCTTTTTGCAAGTCCCTCTTGGTCAGCTGAACTGGCTTATTGTGTTCTCAAGGTCCTGCGGTAAGAAGGAGTAAAGGTAATTGGCAGGTCTGCTTCAAGTAATAGGCTGCTTACTTTTTTATTTTTTTAATTGCCTGTTTTTTAATATGCATCATGCAGCTTCAATCATACTGTCATGGTTGCCATCTTTACTTTTTTGACCATACCTTTCAGCCATCCCAATGGTATCCTTTGCCTATTGATTGTTACTATAATCAACAACCTGAGAAAAGTGCTTGGTTGGAACATATGTGACATAATGTCATATCACAATCAATGGGATTTTTAATTTGAGAAGAGTACTGGACAAAGTGCCACGTGGATGGATGTTCCCTATGAGGAAGCTATGAAAAAGTATTCCTGTCAAATTTGCTTAACTTCACTAGTCAATCTCATCTTTGGCTCACTTCATATTTAGAATTTAGGAAAAAGACTCACTTATCTAATCAGCTGGTTATTCAGATTAAAGTTTTAATGATTTATGTAAAAGTACACATTATTTAAAACTACAGAACATTGTTTTTTTCATTCAATAACACCATCGAAACTTATTCTATGGCAAACTTTGTGTCAATGCTTGGAAAGTCAAATAAAATTCTCGACGAGAAATAAGAAAGAAAATGGTCACACTGACCTTTCCTCAGTACTGGCTTTGGGGTGGTAGCTACTGCTTCTCTTTCTTTCCACCTTCTCACCTGCTCCTGCCTCATCTTTAAGAACAAGATCTGCTTTTGCTCTTCGCTGAGTTCAGCCAGGAGTTCTGGGTCCACATACATGTCTGACAGGATCTGCTTCAGCATGGCTGGAGAAAGCTTCCCGGCATGAATCAGTGCTGGCCGTTGTATGTGAGAGGGTCACGTCACTCGCCGCCACTTGTACAGACACGCATGAAGAGCTGAGGGAGAGGCACAAATCTACCCCCACCCTAGAAAAACAGCCGGAGTGCAGTCTGTCCACATGGCAATTACGGCCTTAATGCCTGCAGCCTTATTTTAGATCAGACTTCCTGCAATGATGGAAAAGAAAAACTAAATAACAGCCTGAGAGAAAACAGGAACTGCATTTCACAGAAAGGTAGGCTCCAGGATTAAGGGGAATTTAATCAGAACAGAAACAAGGAGGGGAGAAGTCTGCCTTAATCTGATACCACGTCAAACCACTCCCTGCACAAGTTGCAGGTGTGTCTACCCCCTCTCTGACTCAGCAACCAGAAAGTTAATGTACCAGTCACATGAGAAATGAACTCTCACCCTCAATTTAAGAAAAGGAGCTCTGGCAATCAGCAAAGAAGAGAACGCCTGTGAACAAAGTGATAGCAGCAAAGGGAAAAGAAATATAATGCCTTCCTTGTCTGTTTTCTTAGCATTTCCTGGCTGCTGAAATAACTGGTGCCAATTAAAAATTATGATCTTTAGTATCAGTAAGCTTAGGGTATCCCTGAGATTTATATAAATCATAAAGTTTATGAAATTATACAGTTTATAAAATTATAAAATTTATTAAAATTTATAAATTATAAATCAATCAGTTAATCTATTATATTCTAAGGGTGGGGAGAGAAAGCTAAACAGTGAGGACTGAAAACATTCAGTGGTTTCAATGTCTACTGTGGAAGAAAGGGAGAAGAGGGAAGAGAGGGAGGGAAATGACTCTTTTAGGGCACTTCTAGAAGGTACGGCAGGAGACCTTCATGAAGAAAACCACCCTACTCTGCTACCATAGTTTGTAGGTTCCACTTGGGGAAGCTAAAAGCCAGCCTAAGAACTATGACCTGAGGCCTTAAAAAAGGGACATTAAGAAGGAACAGAACTAACAGTGGGTATAGTGGGGACCCCAAGGTTGATAGAAGAAAAATAGCAAGTAAGGTCCTAAAACGTTAAACAAACCAATAGCTTACGAGAAAGCAGCATGAAGAACAGATACAGGATGCTGACTGTTTACTAAAGGTGGGAAATAAAACTCTGGTTGGAAAAAAAGATTGGTATGTAAATTGCTAGTTGGAACATGGAATAAGAATTCTTATAGCTGTACCAGTTTATTAAAGGGCAGACTCCCAGTAACAGGGAACCAGAAAGCTGGCTGCTCACAGTCTTTGTAGCCCCGATGAACCACTGAGAAACTTTTCCCAAAGACACAGCAGTGTTACAGTTCAAACTTGACCTGCAAAAGGAGGAATGTGTTCAATAAACACAGAGATAATTATATGTTATCTTTCATGAGAAATATTGTGGTTAAAGACAAAGAGGCTATTTTGATATTATTAAGAACATCAAACCCTGCATTCATCCTGGTTGGGCTGGGTCTGTTTCCCTGTCTAAAAGTAATACTTTCCATAGCTACCTGAATCCAGAGCTTGGGCAAGAACATCACATGGACCTGCTTTAGGATAATCTTGGGAAAAAGAAGTCCACTTTTGTTAAGGAGCTGCGGCAAAGATGCATCTGGTAAGCATAGGCTAGTCTTTTTAGTTGCATGAGATAAAGCTGAATTTGAAGGGAGCTTGGCGTTTCTCTGTAATAGCTAGGTGGTCATTTCTTCGTGCCTGAATTTCATAATCAAAGTTTTCTAAAAGCAGGATGTTTCTGCTGTTGTAGTGCGCAAGCCTTGAATGCTTTCCTATGGAGGAAATGTGCAGGTTACAATTCAAGAAACATATCTGCTCTCAAGAAATAGACATCTTTAGTGGCAACAGGGGCATATGCAAGACCATATCAACTGTTTTAGAGATATCTCTTTTCATAGAGGAAGGACAGCCATAGGATAAAAATGCCAATTCTCAAATTCCATGAGCTTCAAAGTAAAGTCAGCTGGTTGGCATCTACTAATAGCCCAACCACATTGTAAACAAGTTTAATCAAATGTGTATCAACAGTTGCAGTAGTGGAGGAAATATAACATATGAATTTTAAAGAAATGGGGGAGAAAAAGAATCACTTTTTTATTTCCTATGCTGCCATAATATTCATATAACATTGGGTGTAGTGTAACAAATATTTTTGAATGATTTGTCATGCATAGTGTGCATGTGCTCTCTTATTAGAAAGCAATTGTGTAGCATAAACTTTATTATGGAGTCAGACAAATTATTCCCATTCCCCTTTTTACTATTGGGCTACTACCTGGCAAGTAGAATGCCATATCCTAAGAGCTTAAGAGATTGACAGTGTCCAGTACTATGAGCTGATTAATGCTTGTTTCTGAACACTGATAGAAATAAAACCAAAGTTTCCTTAGACCATGTCTTTATTCTACTGGTTGAATAATGAAAAGGAAAGTTTAAAGTGCTTTCCTGCTCAATTCAGGGGAAATAATGTAATGATACAGCAGAAGTGCTTCCTTAAATATGCTTACCAATAATTAATTAATTGTTGAAATTAATTAAACTTTTAAGTAAGTTATGTATACTCTGTTTTTCTGTGCCTAAGAATACTCAACTTTTATTCTTCTTAAGACTCGGCATTTTCTACAAGCTCCAAATCTGAATGCCTGCAGAAATTAATAGTAGAAACTGTGCTATTAATGCTATAAGCCATTTCAGGGTCAAAAATGGAATAGGACTCTCTTGTTTATAAAATAATTTCTATCAATAGGGGATGAAAATTATGGCCATCCACATCCAGATGTTTTTGAATTATGATTCTCAATAGCTCCAGCCAGCATGGGCGCAGATCAGGATGATCGGAAGAGTTCACATCATCTGAAAGGCCACTGATTCCAATCTCTCTGTTGGATCAGCAATGAAATCCATGTCCCACAGTGAGGTGGGAAACTAGTATTATTTTAAATGGTTGACTTCAACCTATCTATAAGCTCACTGGGTTGCTCTACTATGTTTTAAGTGATACTTTCTGATCTACTTGGAAGAAGTCCTTTAATCAGAAGTTCCTTTTATGTGGCCTTTTCTAGACCGTATTATGTAACTTTGGCTAGTCATGGGCTAAAAACCTGATTGCCCAATGATTATTTGAAAATGAGCTGCAGTATAAGTTCTTCTTCTTCTGTGTCTAGGTCAAAGTTTAAACTGCCAGAAAGAAGCCACCTTCTTGGCTTTGTCTCAACCAAAGAGACAAAAAGAAGGCCAAAAAGAAGTCATTATCATTATATGTTTCTGGTAGTAGCTGACATATTAGCAGATGGGCTGGGCTCTGTGTCTCTCCACATTCACACATGTGTTGTTATCTGTTAAGAGCTTCTCCTTGAGCATATTGATTTTACTCTTAGGCACTCCAACTCTCAGCCTACTCGGGGTCCTCCAAATAGTATAAGGGAGGTCAGATCCTTCAGCCATATCCTCCTTTAATCTGATTCCTTGCTCGATGGTCTCCTTCCTCCATCTTTTAATTCAGTTTTGTTCTTGCATATTCTCAAGAATGTTTGTTCTTGCCATAAAGCTGTTCCTAGATCTGAGTTGGCTGACTTGGAGCATATGTCTGTTCAGAAGATGTTGAGGGCTATTCTCTTGCTTAGTTCTCTTGGTGTCTACTACAACCTTTCTCCTTATCTTAGGTGGGGCGATGCAAGTGAGAGAAATATATTTTCTCAATTTGCATGTTTGAGACATCCCGTTACTGAGCGTACTGCTTCATTGATGGCAATACCAACTTGTTTCACATGTGCAGATGCACCCCACATTGGAGCAGCATATTCTGTTTCAGAGATGCTCAAGGCCAAAGCTGATGTGCACAACATAGATGGTTGAGCTCCCCATGTGTAGTTTATCAATTTCCTGATGACATTTCTCCTCAAACTGACTTTAGCCTGAGTGTTCAGGCAATGCTGTTTAAAAGAGAGCATCCTGTCAAGTGTCACGCCAAGATACTTCGGTGTTGGACAGTGCTGTCAGTTCCCTTGCCACAACTCTTCCTTTGCATCTCGATTTCGCAAGGTGGAAAGCACACACTTGGGTCTTGTTTGGGTTGGGCTTTAAATGGTTGATGGTATAATATCATTCTAATTCTTCAAGTGCTACCATAAGTTTCCCATCTACCTCATCAAAAGTTGATCCTTGTGCGTCCACTGCTGTATCGTCCGCATAGATGAATAGACGTGTGTTGTTAGGGACTGGTTAATCATTCATATATATGTTATATAATGTTGGAGACAGTACACTTTCTTGTGGCAGCCATTCTTCTGCATCCTCCATCTACCGTTCTTAACATTCAGCATCACATAAAATCTCCAGTTCTGGAAGAAGCTGCCAATGACACTGGTAAGCTTATTATCTCTGGTGATATTATTTAACTCGTGTAACAATATCCTAGGGTTAACAATGTCATATGCTGCAGGTAGGTTGATGAAAACCACTGTAGTAATTAGCTTTCTTTTGAAATCGTCCTCAATATGTTGCGTGAGGTTTAGGATTTAGCCACAACATGACCTCCCCTGGTCTAAAACCTGCTTGCTCCCTTATGATCTTTTCATCAATAAATTTAGAGATACAGTTGAGAATCATCCATTCCAGTGCCTTTCAGAGATGGCAGAGGAGTGATATTGGTGGGTAATTTTTCAGATCGTCTGAGTCTTTGCCGGGTTTCAGTAAGGCAGCAATGCTAGGCTGCGTCCAGAAGATCTTCAAGATCTTAAACTCAACTATACAGTTGTTCATCAATTGTAGGAGGCACTCTAGAGTACGGGGACCAAACTGCTTTATCTGTTCTGTTCTTATATCATCAACACCTGCTGCTTTATTCATTTTCATAGTCTTTCTAGCTTCCTCCAGCTCGAATACCACAAAAGGGGCATTTAATCGCCCTTCCTCTTATTTCTTTGTTCAGATGGTTGTTCTCACACTTTTTTACCTTGCACTTTTTTCCATTCTTCAGCAGCTGGCTGGCTACTTGGTCTGCTGTTACGTCCATATGCTTTTGTTATGGTTGTTTTTTAAGGAGTTTCAAAGCTTGTCTGTCATGCTGTTTCATGTCTAGGTTCTCCCCTACGTGCACCATCGCGATTTCCAATTACCTGCCAGTGCTTGCATCGGCTCTTGTCCAGCTTCAACTGTGTCTTCCTGGAAAGAGTCCTGGTTATAAACTGCCTGATATCTATCCAGTAAAGATTTAGTATCTCCAGTAATAAGCATAAGTTGAAAGGATTGCATATAGCATTACCAAAAACAATTAGTTGAAAATGATGGCTCCCTTCATTTACTCCCTGACTGCTCCCTGATTACCTAAGTTTCTGTTGTTTTGTTTTACCAGGACTCACTGTAATGCTCTTCCTTCTGCACAGTTACAGTAGATGTTTTAGACTCCAAATGGCTCATGTTCTTTCCTATGGTTCACAAGAGGTAGAATCAATAACATACATTCTTTTATACTGCAGGTTTTATACAACATTAGATTTAAATCTTATTTTTCTCCTATCAGCAATGTCTGGACAATCAGACAGCTCCTATATTGATTTTCTCTTTGCTGACAAGGTTTTTATGCGACCTATAATGTGGCAAACTTTTATTATTTAACATTAGATTTCACAGCAGATTTATAGTAGGTTTTAAGATGGATTGCTGTATATCCTTATTTTTGTTTATCTATTTTGATTCCTTTTCCCCTTTATCTCTGTTTTACTTACCTGGCTTAAGGGTCTAATAAAATTGAGCTGAACTGAACTGGGAAATTAAAAAGGAGAGATTTCGTAGTTAAAATGTTTCTTTGTTTTTCTCCTGGCAGGTATTCAGCATAATGAAATTCAGACTCTTGCATTTCCTCCTGCTTGGGATTTTCATGTTTTTATCTGTGAGTATTTGCCAATGTTCCTGTAACAAGTAGAACAATCAGTGTTGGATTCCTTGGGTTTAAAACATACTGCGGATTTATTTGGAAATAGTGGACTGTATATTCATCAAAAGCTCTAGAATCAGACCAGCTATTCACTAATTGTCCCTATCCCATATCTTCCCAATTCCCATGTAAAGAAAATTGCAAAAAGAAGTGCACTGGAGAAAAACAAATACACAGCCTATAAGCAAACACTTGTCCTCCTCAAGGTAGATCACAATTGCAACCATCCTCACCTTTTCTTGACTGTTGAATTAGTTTCAGTTGTCAGAAGACTATTTCAAGAGAGAATCCTTACATTCCTACTGAATGCAACACAAAACTACTTTTATTTCCTGATGATTTTGGAGCCTGGAGCCTGGATTTTAAATGCCAGTCCCATAGCAAAGTATAAGAATTTTGTTCTCTCACACTGTCAGCATATCCATGCCTCCACTAGTGTGACTTCCAATTTTTAAGAACAAAAAACTCTTGGCTTCTGTTTATCTCAAAATGTTGAGAAAACCACAAGCCACACCTACCTTTTATCTTCAAAAAAAAGCCAGCATTCAGTCTCTCTCCTATCATCTGTCCAGCTTTTAATTTTCTCCCAGAATCTGAGTGAGGAGAGGAGGAGAAGCAAACCTCCAAAGGCTTAATAATTCTGTGAAATTAAAATATCTCACCAGGATATTCTAATGCAGTGTTTCTCAACTCTGGTAATTTTAAGAGGTATGGACTTCTGCCAGAATTCTTTATCCAGTGAGAAACCAAGAGGCAGATTTACACAAGAACTGCTAATAGGAAAAATCCCTAATCACAAATTCTCCAGAGCTTCAGTATCTCAAAAGGAAAATAGATTTGGTGGTGATTTGCAAAGTACAGCCAGAAATCAGTGATGAAATAAACAGAGTCTTAGTGTGGGAGATGCTACATCTTCTTAGAGAGACAAGCACCTGTCTCCACAAATTCCTATAATTTAAATTTCACTCACCATTTGCTCCCCCCTCCCCCGCAAAGTATTATTTTGTTTTAAAAATACAGTATCACAAAACAAAGCTGTGATATCATATGGAGTTGTACATTTCACCAGGGAATGCTTATATCTAAAATGTGTATCTTTTTTTTTGATGTTGAAATATGTCCAGTATATTTAAAGCATAATTAATTCATGGTCATCCAACATAAAATGGAAAAAACAGAGTAACTACCTGCAAGAGGTGTTACCTGAGAACTTATCCAGGTAATTAATCTGCAGACAGAATCCCACAGAAGATTTTACACTAATCAAAGCCCACTCCCTCCCCCATTTTGATCATTTATTTGATTTATCTGAAATATTTGCAGGTTAGTGATAATTGATCAAATGATGATTAGAGGTTCTTGTGACAATTACAATCTAACACTATATGTGACAGCAGAAAACTAAAACATTAACCTGACCGTAATTCACAACAGGGATTCTCAAACCTTCAGGCACTATATAATCTCTGAGGCACTATTAAATGAATGCAACTCCTCTCCGTGAAATAAATTTATGAGTTCATGGACTTTCAAATTATTACATTTCAGTCTATAAACTGGGCACTCCAGATACTGTGAAACTGCAACTAAAGCAGCTATAGACAGTCTGGTGCAGGTTTACGGATCCTAGGTTTTGGTGCTTAGCATTATCGGAAGGATACATGCTGTCCCTTGCAGGCAGAGTGTCTTTCAGAAGGAAGGTCAGTTTTCAAGGAAGAAACATTAATGCATGCTACTGTATCCCTTGTCCAGTTTCCAAGCTTTTTACTGCTGGAAGCAAACATGGAAAAAAAGCCAGAATCCCCCACAGTCTTTTTGGAAGAAACTCCAGCCAAAGTCATTGCAGCTCTTTCCTTCTGCCTCCATAGCCACAATGCTCTCACTCTGCAGGAACAACCTGCCTACTGCAGCTCCTCCTAGGGAAATCCTCCAAAGTGCATTGAGTTCTCTTTCGTAAGATAGGCCTCCTGTCCTGAACAATGAATGTTAACCCCCGTTCTTTTTATTCTTGGGAAGAGAGTATTTTTTATACAATGTTTTTTTCCAACAGAGGATAAAGCATAGCCGGAGCCTTGTCAGATAGCCTAAAAAATATTTCAACCAGCCCCTTTCTCATTTGGTTTAGACCTCTCCCCCATGTCACAACTCACAATGTCAGAATCCTGATTTACAGTCATTCATAAGATAACCCAAGGGACTTAACTGCAGGCAGCATGAAAGCCACCCTATTTCAGAGAAGGTTGGCTGGGACCGAGCCAAAGGGAAAGTCTTGGCAACAGAAATCATCAAGAAAAAAAGATTCCTTGTATTTGGAGTAGTAAAGACGTTCTGATTTAAATGCCTTAATGGGGGAGGCAAACATGTTCACCTGACTTACTTGGACCTTGAAGTAATAAGAAGCTTCTTGAGAAATATATATTTTTGAAACATGGGAAGAGCAGCAGACTTTGTGAATGGCCACTAAATAATGTTTTTGGCTGACTGACAGTGAACAGACTTTTTTTCTCTCGCCTGAATGCAATGCGTAGAATCAATACTCTTTTATGGAGAATTAAGGGGTACCAAATTTGGGTACCAATTTGCACATACCAAACTGTACACCACAAATCTTTTAAATGAAGGCAGTTTTATTAGCAAAAGTATAAGAAAACTGCAGGAAAAATGGACTCCTCTAAGCAGAGTAATCATGACTATGTTTCATGTAGAAGTAGCCTTTCCACTTCAGTTGTCCTCTTGCAGCTGAGTTTTTGTTATGAAGTCATAACTTAATGGAAATCATAATTAAAAAGACAAAAGGGCAGATATTCCGTAGATATTTTAGTAATTTATATTAAAACAGCATCCGTTATGGGTATGTTCCTAAACAATAAATAAGAAAATTTCAAATTAGGGATCTATAATAATGACTGTTGCATTATGTTCAGCTGGCATCCAAGTCCTAAAAACTGTAATAGGGCAGAGATTAGATAGGTAACATACCGTAGCAGTATTTAGCTTTTTTGAAACAAGACCTAATTTTATACAAGTGGCCCTCAACTTATAACCACCAGAAATTCTGTTGCTAAGCCATGCAGTTATTGAGATGCACCTGATTTTACTACCTTTTTTGCCACAGTTATTAAGCAAATCACTGCAGTTGTTAAGTGAATCATGTTGTCATTAAGCAAATCCAGTTTCGCCCATTAACCTTGGAAGCCAGCTGGGAAAGTTTCAAATGGTGATCAAATGACCCCAGGATGTTGCAATTGTCATAAATACATGCCAGTTGGCAATTGCCCAAATTTCAATCACATAACCATGGGGATGCTGCAGTGGTCATTAAATGTAGGGACTGGTCATAAGCCACTTCTTTCAGTGCTGTTGCAACTTTGAACGGTCATTAAATAAATGGTTGTAAGTCAAGGACTGCCTGTACTCTCCCAGTCCCAGATTTTAATAGTCTTGTCTTGAGCACCTCAGATTGGAATACTCACATTATTTCACAATCCCGT
Source organism: Azemiops feae (assembly GCA_023970755.1). NCBI lineage: Eukaryota > Metazoa > Chordata > Lepidosauria > Squamata > Viperidae > Azemiops > Azemiops feae. The sequence goes on along the minus strand of JALGBA010004150.1, from coordinate 215,170 downwards.
TCCTCCTCCTCCTCCCTCTCCTTCTCCTGTGTTCTCTGAGGTTTTCTTGAATAGAAAGATTAGTGAGAAAGGTGTCTTTTGAATTAAGTGATTAACATTTGAGATTAACTAGATTCAGATCTGGACTGCTTTGGAATAATGTTGCTTCAGTTGGATAGATGATGAATCTACCTGAATCAGCCCAAATATAATGTACATTTCTATCAGATACATACAGCAGTGGTGTGACCTCCCTTTTAAGTACCAAATCATGCAATAACCACATATTTTCTTAATATATCTTGGACAGATTACAATTGCCTATCCTGTATCAAAGTATGGAGCTCAGTATGCACAGTTGGTAAGCACAAGAAGTTTTTTTTAATCAATAACAGTTATTGCATTAAAGCATTAATGCCATTTAATTTTAGTAATGTCACAGAAGAAATTCCTTTAAATTCAGTTCCTAAAAAGATAAAACTTAGTTGCTTAACATGTCGGAAATCTTCATCCTTATAGATTTAACAGCCTAATATCTGCTGATGCTAAGTTGTCCATGCAAATTTGTCTCAAATATTATTGGACACTGTTATTTCTGCTATTCCATTGTAACTGCACTCAGTTTTTACTCAACCCATTACACTATTCTGTTGAATTAAGTTACAGATATTCTACCCTTGCTATTTGAACCACGTAACACTGCTTATTTGGATGTCTCTTTCTTGCCACCTCCATAACCTAAACAGATGAGATATCACACAAAATGTATTGGAATGATGGAGGGGAAAGGTAGAATAGGATGTATTGCCCTGGCACATTCCAGATGTGCTGGCACAATCTCCAGAATTCCCAGCTTGAATGCTCTTCTAGAGAGGCATTTCTTGTGGAAAGGAGTTAATGCCACCTGAAAAGTCTAATGGAAAATAAAGTTGGTACTGCTGCTGGACAGCAAGCCAATTTGACAGATTCCAAGGCAAGGTTTTCATAGAGATTTGGTTAACCATAAAAATGAAGATTTTTTATTTAAAATGGACTGTGTAAACACTATTTATGGTGTTGTTGGAAAACAGAGCAATGTAACGCTCTTTATTTACGATCTTCAATCGGCTATACCAGGAGTAAGGAACCTTGGCTGTTTTATGACTTGTGGACTTCAATACCCAGAATTCCTGAACCAGCCACGCTGACTCAGGAATTCTGGGAGTTGAAGTCCACAAGTCATAAAAGGGCCAAGGTTCCCTAACCCTCAGCTATACAAACAATAAAATCAAACAGTTAAAAGAAAAGAAAAAAAGAAAAAAATGTCATTCTATGTCCGATGTTAACTTCACTTTAATTGCTCTGACAATAAATCTGGCTATTATGGTTGCAAAATTTGAGGCTGAAAGTAAAAGGTTGGTATAAAAAAAACTTGTTCTCCCAGGTACACTTAATATAGGAAGCCCTCACTTAACAACCCCATTTGAGTCTGGAGTCAATTGATCATAAGTCTTTGCAGCCATTAAGCAGGTCAACTGACTCAATTTTACAACCATTTTTAATCACGGTCATAAAGCTAGATACCATGCTAATTAAGAGAATCATGTGAATATTAAGTAAATCTTGTGGTGATTAAGTGAATCCATTCTCCAGAATGGGCATTTTTTGTCAGAAACTGGCAAAAAATATCAGAAATCAGCAAAAAAATGTGACAAGTCATAGTCACATGATCAGAGGACGGTGCAACTGATATAAATGCAAAAAATGTTGCTAAGTGCCTAAAATCCAATCACATGACTGTGGGGGCCTGTGTGGCAGTTGTAACTTCAAGGATGTCCCAAAGGTGCTTTTTCACGAGGCAATTGAGCTTTCTCTTTGAAGACATTTCGCTTCTCATCGAAGAAGCTTCTTCAGCTCTGACTGCAAGGAATATAAATCCTTCCATTCCCCACCATCCAGTCAGAGCTAAAGAAGCTTCTTGGATGAGAAGACAATCATGACCTGGATGACTGAGAAACTCCATAGACAACTTCAAGGATGGGTCATAAGTAACTTTTCTGAGATCTGTTGTAACTTTAAATGGTTATTAAGTGACTAGTTGTTAAGTGAGAATTATCTGAGGGGGGAGGAGGAGGCTATGCTGTTCTTTAGAACAGAGGTCCCCAACCTATGGGACGTAGCCCACTACCGGGCCGTGGCCTCTTGGCCACCGGGCCACGTGAGTTGCTGGACAGTGCACGCACGCGTGTGCACATGCTCACCCCTTGTGCCACCGTTGCCGCAAGTGTTGTGCGGGCAGTGGCGTTGCCACAAGCCTTGCACGGCAGTGGGAGTACCGTGAACAGCAGGTGGGTGGCGGTATACCACATGCAGGTGGCGGCATTGCCATGAACCTTGTGCGGGCGGCAGCAGTGCTGCAAGAGGCAGGCAGCAGGTGGCAGCATTGCTGCGGGCTGCGGTGTGATCCTCATGCCAGTGGTAGCATCGCTGCGAGCCTGGTGGCAGTGGCACAAGTCTCACACAGGCGCCGGCATTGCCATGAACCTTGTGCGGGCGGCGGCAGTGCTGCAAGAGGCAGGCAGCAGGTGGCAGCATTGCTGCGGGCTGCGGTGCGAGCCTCACGCAGGGTGGCAGTGTGATCCTCATGCCGGTGGTAGCATCGCTGCGAGCCTGGTGGCAGTGGCACAAGTCTCACACAGGCGCCGGCATCGCTGAGAGCCTTGCGCGCATGATTGCAGTCCCATTTGCGTGGTGCGCATGCTTGCGGCCTGTTTGTGCATGCACATGCACGTGTGGCCACATTCATGTTTGTGCATGTGCATGTAAGGTGCCTGCCCCTCCCTCTCCCACCGGGCCGCCAACCCAGAAAGGTTGGAGACCCCTGCTTTAGAACAATGTTTCTCAATCTCAGTGTGTTCGAGATGTGTGGGCTTCAACTCCCAGGATTTCCCAGCCAGCATGCTGAGATAGAGGAATTTGGCATTCCTGCCATATAGTAGGTACAAATGGGAGGATGTTGTGCCTGCCCTGAAAAATAATTTCTTGAAGCTAAATGAAATAAAGGTGTACAATATTTTGTAGGTTCCCAGAAGCTTATGTCTAGGATCTGTATAAGTCAGAATGGAAACAGGCTAGCATTAATATTTGTTCCATTCATTTCTGACCCTTCTTGCAGATCTTCCCATCTCATCGACTTTGTGTAAGTAATGGCTTATCTTGAAATTTTTGGGAAACAGTTTTCCAGCCCTTATGTTAAATTAGATATTCGTATCTTGTCATCACTGAAATGTATTGTTCAGTGGTGGCCCCTTGGTGGCACAAAGATACAGTAGTTCTCATACAGCTGTATATCTCTGCCATGGTGAGAAGCTGGGACTGCCATCTCTCAGTGCCCGGAGGCTGTTGATGTCTAAATCGGGAGCAAAAGGCTAAAATTGAACCCTGGCGAGGCAGAGTGGTTCTGATCTGGGTTTTTGTTTTTTTTTACTCTTGGAGAATTACCATCTTTTGTCATGGAGGGGGTTGCACTGCCACAGACAGACCCGGTGCGTAATCTGGTGGTTCTCCTGGACTCACGACTCCTGCCTGAGGAGCAAGTGGCAGTCATGGCTAGGAGGGCCTTTGCACATCTTAGTGTTATGTGCCAGTTATGCCCATTTCTGAACCAATGTGACTTTCTCACAGTCACCTATGCTCTGTTCACCACCTGTCTGGACCACAGTATTGCAGTACTCTCTACATGGGGCTGCCCTTGAAGAGTATTCAGAAACTTCAATTAGTTCAGAATGCAGCAATCTGAAGCCAGTTTTAAGCAAGCCTAGACTAGCGCATGTGTCACCTCTTTGGCAGAAGGTGCACTTGTTAATCTACTTGAGTCCAATTCAAATTGCTAGTTATCACCTTTAAGGCCAACATCTCTTGTGTCCAGGCTATTTGGAGGACCTCAACTCCCCTATTAAATCCACCTAGCCCACCAGCATGTTACTGGTCCCATCAATTAGAGAGGAGTATCTGGGACCACCCAAAAGGGCCTTGGCTTCTTCTTTAACATCATTTCCCCCAAGGTAGAATTGGTTTCCACTCTTTTGCTTTTCTGATAAGTCCTAAATATGTGTTTTTATCACCAGGCCTGGGGACCATGAATTGAGATAGAGCTGATCAAGTGGCTGATTTGATTGTGTTATTCTACCATGGGGTTTTAAAAAAATGGTTTCTATTATAATAGTGAATTTCTAAAATTTTGTAAGCTGTCTAGAATCACCTACTGTATGTGTTGGGCAACTATATCAGTTTGATGATAGATGATAGATAGATAGATAGATAGATAGATAGATAGATAGATAGATAGATAGATAGATAGATAGATAGATAGATAGATAGATAGATAGATAGATAGATAGATAGATAGATAGATAGATAGATAGATAGATAGATAGATAATCATAGATAATTATCATAATTATCAGATAGATAATTATCATATTTTCATCTATCTATCTATCTATCTATCTATCTATCTATCTATCTATCTATCTATCTATCTATCTATCTATCTATCTATCTATCTATCTATCTATCTATCTATCTATCTATCTATCTATTTATCGATGAGAGAGAGAGAGAGAGAGAGAAAGAGTCAGATCCACCTAAGCCTTTCTTTGGCATTTCTTTCCAAAGTCAGAGGAGAATAAGACAAGCCATGCAAGATGCATAGTTTGATCATAGTATCACCGTTCCTTTCAGAAATTAGAGAGGAAGCCTCACTCTCCTGTCCTTCTTTTCTACCTAGATTGGAGGTCACTTGTTATTTGCAGATAGCAGGGATAGCAGCAGTGGGTATAGAAGATGCATATTCCAGATGCAGGTAAATTATCATCCACCTGTTTTTGCCTATACCAGCTCTTTCTCACTGGTGCTTTACCAAATGAGCAGGAACTCCATTTCTCACTAATTTTCATGGGTAATACTTGTCAGAAATTCTAAAAGTTGTACTTCCCAGCCATGGCCTCTCTGTAGACATTATAGAAAAACTGTGTTAGTCTATGGTAGCAAAAATCAGGAGTAATCTTGTAGCATCCTTTTTGACTAACACATTTTCTTAAAGGCATGGGTTTCCCAGAGAAGGAGCTCGTTATCAGATGCATAGCGTGGCTAGACTTATGTAGGATATAAATTGGAATGAGGCAAGGGGAAGACAGGTGATTATGCAGGTGAAGGTTACATGTGAGACAGAATACAAGTATCTTATCAATGAGCAATTTAATTGTAATGTTAAAAACTCATTGTTTGAAATCTCATTAGCAACAAGAAAAACACAATAATGATGCTAACGTAAGAATTAGATTGTGTAACAAGCCCCAGATATCTACTTTGACGCAACAACTGTACCAATATACACATGAGATTAGAACCACCTTCACATGTTCTTTGTCCAATGTGACTTATGCCATCATCTGCCAGCAAAGCCCCTCTGGAGTGTACATAGGGAAAGGGGGACAAATTTTGTGAAAAAAGATTAATGGATACAAGTTTGACATCAGGTCTCAAAACAAGGGCAAGAACTCTTAAAACAACGTCTGTTTAAAAAAAATGAGATTTCAGCAACACAATTGAGTAAGATTGCTGAAATCACATAAGAAGGCTATCTAAAAAGATCTCAAGAAATCTAATGAGTTTTTAAACACATTGCAATTGTTAATTGATAAGGAACTTGTAACCTGCACCTGCATAATCAGTTTATTTCCCTCCCCACTTCCAGTGCTGCTGAAGATTTGCATTTTTAGATTTAGGATGAGGAATTGCTACCCTCTAAACCTTAGCCTGACCCTTCTGTTTTCCACTTTCTTTATCTCAATTTAAATCCTACATCAGTCTAACAATGCATCTAATGAACTGAGCTGCAGCTTGCAAAATTTTACATATTTTAATAAAGTATGAGTGTCAGAAATAGTGCTAACAGGTTCTTTCTGATTTATGGCCTCTCTATGAAACAAATTTGTTTTGTATATACAAGATTACTGTTACTCCATTGAATTTCCAATGTGTGCATCATAACAAGAGAAGATGCAGCAGCTCAGGATGGCACTGTGTGCCATTGTACATGTCTGCAGTTTGTAAATACAATACATCCCAGTGGATATACTTGGTAATTTTCTTTGCTCAGAAAATAAGGGAATGCCTTCACTTAAGAGAGCAAGGCAAATTTGAACATAAAATTAAAAAAAACAAAAAAGACCCCAAAGACAATTTGGAAGATACAGGTAACTCACCTATTTTCTCTGTAGCACCCCAATACATGTTCCATTCTTCTACCATTAGGCAATAAACATAGATAATGAGAGGCAGGATAATAATTGTTATGTCAAAACCTGATTTTCATGTTACTGGTGACAGCCCCCTTTATGGATTCATATTTTGTGGTCATGACCAAGAGGTTGGTTGGAATGCAAGAGTGGGAGGAGATGGAAAAAAGTTGTCTCATGCTTCAGCATTTCCCTGCCAAACAAAGGCTTCAATTTTTGCACAGCAAGATCCCTCCAATGCCTCTCCCCTTTGAAAAAAAAGGGGACAACTCTGGTTCGGGAGGACACAATGGTACTGTGCCGTAAACTACTGTTATGGGGAAACTGTTGAGACCTTCCAATGGAAGAGCCTATTTAATAGAAGCCCTTATAGTGAGGACTTCAACATTTTTTCCAATAGAGAATGTTCAGCCCTTAAAAAAAATGCCTTTTCAGACAAGGCAGAAAAGTGCAGGGATAGCAAGAGCCCCCAAAACTTCCTGGCCTCAATTTTGCTCAAGATTATTCTGCAAACACATTCAACAGTGCAATTTCAACAATACAAACTATATTTTTTTCATGGCTAAATAATACTGCTTGCATGGGAAATGCTGCCATCTAGTGGAAAGGTATATGAATTGTATACTACATCGAAGTACAGTACTACCAACACACTTAGCCTGACAACATTAAAAATAATTTACAGTATCCAGTTTATCAATTAGAAATTCAAACTGCATTAAATAATGAAATAGGTTCTCCTATTTTGCTTTGAACCTGAATTGTATCTAGATGTCTTCAGTGGAATATCCTTATATATGTCCTGGTTATTACTATTGGATAACATCATATTGAAAATGTATTCTGTTTTCAAGGCATTCTCTTCAAATCATAAAAAGGACATTGGTTTCACAATTCTTTCCTAAATGGAAGAAAAGTTCAGTGAAATTCCCTAGAATGGGATGTAGGTTTGTCCTGTACTTATCTTAATTGCAGAGTGACTTTCATGGATGATCGCCTCTTCAGAGGTCTGTCAGCCTCTCTGGCTTTTAATGCCTCAGTTACATCTTAGCAGAAGACATCAGTGCCCAGAGCTGGTGGGGTTTTTGTTTAAAGTGAAACAAAACTGCCCAAATGGGGCATACAGGAAGGTTGCAGAATGATGGAGATGTTATAGACATATATTTGTCATCTTGAAATAATTAAGGAAAGCTCAACAGCACGACCGGTAGGTACAGAGATATCTCTGCCTCGCTGTTCTTGCCCCAGCCTACCTCATGCAGATGAGAACATATAGCTCCCATAAACCCAACCAGTGGTCAGGGATGCTGGTGTCCAATAACATCAAGAGAGCCCATACTTATTAATAGAAGGTATCTCTGATTTTTGGGTGTTCACAGTCTAATTTCTTTATCTCTTTTATTCTAGAATTCAGAAATGTACCTGCATTGCCATTATGGTTAATATTAGATTAATAAGTATGGTTACTGTGTAATTAGTTGACAATTCTAGTGATAGAATTTATAGATATAAAATCTCTGCAAATTTCTTCACAGCCTTCCAAATGGCTTATGCCAATGTCCCAAACTGTCAGACAACGAACCAACATATTGGCAATGAAAACTCCAAGGGTTCCATCTTTTATGACTCTAAAACCAGGTGTAAGAATACATTTTGTTGGAGCTGCAGCACGTTCTTTTCTAAAGATCCCCTCTCCTCATTGTTGCCCCAGACTCAGCACTACTTCCACTACATTCAGAGATGCCAAGGACTTAGGATCAGTTTCTCACTCTCCAGGAAACAAGTTTCCTGCAGTCACCCAAGGATTTTCTATTGATACAAGGCATGCCCATACCACTAAAATGCCCAGAGGTGATGCTTAATGTCTCTTAAGTTCTAAGAATTAAACCTCAGGCTTATTCATTAATTCAGTTAGTCTTCAATGAAATGATTCCTAGGCACAGCACTTCCAAACTGATTTGTTGACTCCAATTAAATGTGAAAGGAAAAATGCGGATAATTATTTAAATTTTAGGAATTATGTCAATACTTCTTATGATTGTTTCTCTCATGATATGAAATTATTTTTATTCTCTGTGATTTCCTATAAAATTATGTATCATTGATGAATCACTAATGATGCAGTTGAGTGAAGGAATGTAGTTCTCACTTGGGGAATGGGGAAGGGAGGAATGAGTGAAGTAATACAAGAGAATATATGTAACTCAAGGCTAAACTGTGGAGTCCAAGCAAAATCCAAAAACACTAGGGTATTTCTGGAAGTTTGGCACTCAGACAATTCAGCCATCAATAGACACACTGAGATAACCACACTTATATACCATTTAAGAGACAAGAAAAATACTAAGATCAGAAGACATCTCTCATAGCAAGCACTCAGATAAGCAAGGATTAACACCAAACACACAATAAAGTGGAAGACAAAACTCTAATCAACAAATGGACAGCCATTTGTCTGAAATGGTATTGGGTTTCCTGCCTGAGCAGGGGGCTGGACTAGATGATCTCCAAGGTCCCTTCCAACTTTATTATTATTATTATAAACTGCAGAAGAAAAATATATATACTCCACCAACACTGGCAGAAAAAAAAACATTGAATATAAACAGGGAACAAATCATGTGCTGACTAGCATTGAGGATGTTACCTAGTTAGGTAATGAAAGCTTTGCAATCAATCAAGCTCAGAAAGAACCAAGGACTCCGCAATACGTGAACTGTTAAAAAGAGTTTCAGAAATGATTATTCAGTCCTGAGAAAGAGGAAAGCCTGAGAAATTAAAGAAATTCAAAGTCATCTGTCTTGATTTTTATTTGGTGTTTGATGGGGCAAAGATTCTGTTATTCTACCCTACAGCAATAAAGGGCCTTGCTGGAAATCTACTAAATCTGTTTCTTGACTGCATTTTCTTTTAAGTGCTGTAAATTTGCCATTTTGCTCTATATTGAACCCTATCTTAAGATTCATTAATAGAAGAGATATTTTAATAAAGAAATATAATAGTGATAGAGGGTTGAAGTATATTGTGCGTTAATATGAGAAACATCAAAATCCTAGGGATATGTCATCTCCTCTTTTGAAAGCCTCCCTCCTGTTATCTCCTTATATCACTTCTAAGTCTACTTGAGTTAAATTAAAATTCAAATGTAGACAGCTATGTGGAAGATAATACATGACCATTCCGATTTACCTCCTGCAAAAATTATCCTCCTAGAAAAGATATGTATGAACTAGATGTCTTGAAACATAAATTGCCATTATTTAGGAATAGCTAACATCAAATATCCAACGACCATGGGTAATTAATATTTATAGTAATACATCTTATAAATAAATGAAGAAAATTTTGATCAAGCAAACTAAAATCTCAGTCAACAATAATTTACATACAACATGGACAAATTGTAAGACAATAAGTTGCATATTTGATTACAGGACAATATGAACAACTATTAGCCACAAAATAATTACAAATCTCTGTTCAGTCTTTGAGATTTCTTGTTGAATTACAGACAACAAAATTGGATAATTTGCTTGCTCAGGATTCTGGAGCATTGCTATCAACCAGAGTAGACAATAAGATAAGGAATTTTCTAGAGCCAATCTCTGTCATCTCCAATTAAAGAGGACTGCAGAGGAATTAAAAAAGGAAATTAATCTTCTGCCTAAGAGAATCTAGAGTTATTGTTGAGTCAGAAGAACCAATTAAATTAGATGGATTTGACTTTATATAAAACTGTTCGATAAATGTCAAAAGAATTAAATATTGGACCAGAGTTTTCACTCTACAAAGTCAAAGTAGTACTGTGGACAAGATGTAGCAGACAGAGCACCTTTTTTTTTACCACCTGGGATTTAGCAACCTTTGGTGACAAATTAAAATTAATCCCAGATTAGATTACGAAAGCATGGGGAACACTTCTATTTCCAAACAGAAATACTACAAAATTTGAGGTAGCATTGCAATTTATTTTACTACAGGTCAGCATATATTACTTGTAATTTAATAAACTAAGTACAAAATCTTAAATAATCTATCTAGTACCAACTTAAATCCTATTTTATAAATATAGGTAGACCTCCCTTGCTACCTCATTCAGCAACTAATAAAAGTTTACCAGTGCAGAAAAAATAACTTTATGGCCAATGCCTACATTTACGAGCTTTGCAGTGTCCCTCGGTCATGTGATTGCCAGTACAGATATCCCTTGACTTACGACCTCAATTGATCCCAAAATTTCTGTTCCTAAGCAAGACATTTATTAAGTGAATTTTGCCCCATTTTATGATCTTCCTTGCCATAATTGTTAAGTGAATCACTGCAGTTGTTTAGTTAATAACGAAGTTGTTAAGTGAAATCTGGCTTCCCCATTGCTTGTCAGAAGGTCGTAAAAGATAATCATATGACGCCTGGGACACTGCAACCATCATAAATATGAACTAGTTGCCAAGCACCTGAATTTTGATCCCATGACTAGGGAATGCCACCAGTCAAAAGTGTGAAAAACAGTCATAAGTCGCTTTTTTTCGATGCCATTGTAACTTCAAAATTTCACTAAACAAACTGTTGTAAGGCGAGGACTACCTGTATAGCCAGTACACATTGTCCTGTGCCTAACCTGTTGTTTTTCTTTATTTGTCCCTTTGCAGAGCAAAGATATTGGAAAGATTGTCTAAAGAGGTTGCTTGGTTTTTCCCCCCTCCCTCCTCCTTAAACATGTGAATGGGGAGGGGAAGCATACAATTTCTACTGTGTGTGATCTATGGCCCCATCTTTGCAGAGGCAAAGCAAAAAGATTGGCTAGGAAAGGATTACAAAGAGGAAGCAGGCACACAAACAGAAGTGCACCACGCTGTTTGTGTAGTGGGCTTGTGCTTGGCAGCACCAAAACATTGTCTGCAGTATGTATTCATTATTGAGTGCAGTCCCTTCCTCTCCAGTGAATGTAGATACAAACATTAATTTGCTTCTTGCTAATTATCCTGGCACCAGGATGAGCAGTCAAAGGGCAGAAGAGTGGTTAGGATGCAAATAAAAGCCCAAGGTGTGAAACTTATTTTGTCAGTTATAAGCAGCAGCTGTCAGGCACAAGAAACCAGGCCAGATCCAAGTTACTTCTGTTACAATGCCTATTTACAAGAATCTCAATACACTGATTGCATTCTCTTGGGAACGGTCAGATAAGGCTTTGGGGATTCTGGGGAAGCAAGATTTGTGCCAATTTCTACTGTGCCAGCACTCTTAAGATCAGCCTCCTCATCACACTTCCCCCGATTCTAGCTAGAGATTTTTACCAAATCATCTCAGGGACTGGGTAAGCATATTTTGCAACCAATTTTTCCAATTGTGCAATTTCCCTGATGAAAGATGGCAACCCCAATATATTTTCAGTAATACTTTTAAAAATTAAAACTGAATTTATTAGGCTTTATTTATTAGTAAAATAAACAGCATTAAAGCATAATAAAAAGCAATCACAACTCAGTCAAATAAATGATACTAAATAAGTATATATTTATTTCCATTATCCAAAAAGTAAGTAGATATAGCAACTGTATTTATTTCTTTTTAAAATCTACTGGGGAAAAAGAAACTCAATAAATTATCATCAATCGCAATGTGATTTTTTTTAATAAAACAAATGTTTTCAAAATAATAATCTGATAGCCTTTAAACTTTTACATGGGATTTCTGCTAAAAATGTTTTTCTTTAATATACTATCAAATAGTGCTCTTTATCTTTGAAAATCCCTCTGTACTGTTGCAGCTACTTTTACTTCCAAGGTACAGAATGGAGCCATTTCAGATGCAAGGCACTCAATGCTGAACAGTTCGTTTCAAGCCAAAATCCACTGAGAAGAAAGCAAGAAACTTTGACCCACTTAACTTGAGCAAACCAAATCATCACTTTCAATCTTTTGTGGTATTAAGGAAAAAAACCCCTGTAAGGTCTCTCCAAGATGAATACAGGAGACAATGATTTCATTCAAGAGATTTTAGCCATATGCATACCATATTTAATCACAATAAAATCCAAAATAAGAAAAGTAATGACAAACACTCTAAAAATATGCAAAAGGCAACACATTTTAATCCAACATTGTCACCTTCTAACATGGTTTCTAATTTGTTAATAATTCAGTTTGATCTGTATGTGAAATTTAACATACTAGGCTTCTGTATCAGCTACAATATATTACTGACATTTAAGAAACTGATAATAATTTCTAATAATTTTTTTTCTTTTATCAAGGTGTTTTGCATCACAAAGCCATCCAGATTGGTTCATACAAAGCATTCCTAAATTTCATGTTTAATCCAATAAAGTACTATTAATTTTCTTCTTCTCCTTCTGCATCCCCCTCCTCCTCCTCTTCTTCTTCATCCTCACCATGGTCGCCTAAATCCACATCATCTTCATCTTCAATCTTTAGAGGAAAAACAGAAATAAAACTGCTATTTAGTGTATTATATTAAATGGAGTCCAGGGACTCTTTCTCTTCCTGTCTCAGATAAGGGAACATTAGCACCCTCAGGCCTTGGTGGCCCAGAAGATATGGCCCTCATCCTCCTTCTGCAACTTCCAACGCATGAGGGGTTTGCTTCATTTCTGCTCCCTCTCTCCTTTTTTAAGATCATTATCCTGCCCAGAGGAGGAAGTCAGAATTACCAATGTGGCAGCTAAACCATATTCTTCTATACTAGAGCAGTTGATATACCCGAACAACCCATCTCAATGTGAAAAATCAATCTGTAACCCATTAATTAATGTATTTTATGTAATATATCTTATTTTAACAAACTGTTAAAATTAATGTTGTAGTAATACATTTCATACAATGTAAACCAAGGCTGTGAATGCTGAGGCCCTGGATGATACTCATGGAACTCTGAGGCTCCACAGAACTCAGTTTGAATACCATAGTTCTAAAGGGCTGGTACAAATTTGGGGACATACACACACAAAAAATAGCTTTGTCATGCATCTAAAGCCATAGAATATACAATAAATTTAGCTCTAAAATTGTTCTAGCGACTTTAAGTCTCACACTTGCTTTTGCAAACTTTGTATCTTACCGGTTCTCCAAGTTCTTTGAGTTTATTCTTTAATCCAACTATTTTCTGATCCTGATCTGCCAGAAGAACCAGGAAATCATCTTGTTCTTTTTTAGATTCTGCAATTTCCTGCTGCAGTTTGCTTTTTTCATTTTTCAAAATTGCCACAGTGCTATTAGATGATTCCAGTTGCTGTTTAAATGAAGTCTTCTCCTCACTGAATCTTGCAATTTCATTCTGGCACAGAAAAGAATAAAATATTACATTCAGAGACACGTTACCATCCATGAAAAAGTTGTGTGTTTGGAAGGATCAATATTGTTTTAAGGTAATTTATGTATTCCATATAAATGGTCATGTGCAATGCTTTACTCAGTCTCATCTAAAATCTATTTTTTAGAAGTTTATGCTTCATATAGTTGATCTTTAGTAGCTTTTTAATATCCATTTCCCAAATGCTCTGTCCATTTTTAGAAGCTTGACAAATGATTCTAGAACTGATCTTTGAAGATGGAAGAAAATAAAAGTACAGCAAATCTCAGCATGCATTATTGATTGATCATTGCTTAGATCCTCTCTCATCTCAGGGTAACATCTTTTGATATCTCAATGAACTATATATTACAGTAAAGGAGCTTTAGGATGGGAACACATAATTAAGATTCCAGCAATAAAGAACTACGACTCTACATACTTTAAAAGTACTTTTTTGACCACATTTATGGGCAATGAGATCCCACATGCCCTGCCTGCTTAATGACTGTAATATTAATGTCTAAACATAATCTGTAAGAGGATATTAGCAAGAAGCAAATTCACACCACAATCAACAATGAGGATTATATTTTTTTTCCTGGAATGCCTATTATAATCTAGAGTTAATCCATCAATCAATACATCTAGACATTAAACAAAATTGTAAAAAGCATTTTATGCCAATAATACAAAAAGACTGCAGTTATCACTAAGACAAAACTATAGATTATTAACTCTAAGGTTAAGTTAAATATGCAATATCTTTATTAGTATGTTTTATTATGTGTTAAATACCTTTAATTCTTTATTCTCCTGCAAGATCGCTGAAAGTTGTCTTTCCAGGTCAGTTGTCTTTGCTACCATATCAGCGCTACTGTCTTCTGATGCAGGAACTGAAGTCATGTTCTGCAAAATAAATAACATTGAACAAAATTATAAAGCTAATAGTTTTCAGAAACTATAATAATTGTGATTGTCTTATATGATAATAGTATAGCCAAGAATCAAATGTGATTACTGATGGCTGATGCTGAAAAAGACAAAGAGATTAAGGGGATTACTTCTATTTATTATAATTCTCCCCCCCAAAAAACCCCCAAATAAACCAGAAACTAAAAGGCAAGGAAAATTCTTAAGATCCTAACATTTTCTGAAGTTCTTGTTTCTCAACCTGAAGCTTGATAATTTGTGCTCTCAAGTTATCAATCTCCTGTGAGAGAAAAAATATTAAATTCAGCTAAATATAAATATATTTATAGATCCAAGACTAATCATATCATGGTAGATATGATAGTAAAAATATTAATAAATTTGAAGTGGAATAATAGATAAAAATAAGACAAGAAAATCCTGCTGATGATGTTACCTAGTCTGGTAACAATGTTCAGGAAATAAATTGAAACAAGCTTGGAGAGCAAATCACTGCCAAAATTTGAATTGGGTTTGCTATTGAAGTACGGGTAACATGCAGATTTCAGTCTTATTTCTCTCAAATATCACAGAAGTTGCTAACTTTATAAACTGAACTTAATGCAGACCAGACTCTTATTCAAAGAAAGTATCAATGCTGTTTTGGTTAAGAATTGATCAAGATGACTTTTAGGGATTCTTTGGGCTGACTTTGATGCCCAATTTTTGGCAGGGCATAAAATATTTTACCCATCTCAGATTGCTTCACTTGTAATTTTTATACCTGAAAATACAGCAATATAATTTATGCTAATAATAATAATAATAATAATAAAATTGGAAGGGACCTTGGAGGTCATCGAGTCCAACCCCCTGCTCAGGCAGGAAACCCTACACCATTTCGGACAAATGGCTGTCCAGTCTCTTCTTAAAAACCTCCAGTGTTGGAGCATTCACCGCTTCTGGAGGCAGGTTGTTCCACTGGTTAATTGTTCTAACTGTCAGGAAGTTTCTCCTTAGTTCTAGGTTGCTTCTCTCCTTGATTAGTTTCCATCCGTTGCTTCTTGTCCTGCCCTCAGGCACTTTGGAGAATAGCTAGAGATATATCCAACTTGGATTTCTACTATGTGCATCTCACTGAGCTACCTTTGAAGAAACTTTAGCTCATGAAGGAATATGGAACCAAAGACAATACAAGATTGCCTGTGAGATCAGCAGCGATCCTCATATGAACGCATAATAGAAATCAGGTTTCTCATTTCTAATTATCTGACACAGGGAAAAAAGAGAAAACTGAATTGTACAACTACAAGCCTACAGGATCTAGTTCCAAAATCAAGACAAGGGCACCCTTTTTGTTCAAACTGTAGTAATACCTTGTGAGCAAGCAATGCATGGTTTCTCCCACTGTTATTCAAAAGTAGCCTGACCAAATACTTTAAAATAGGCTACAGGAATTTCCTACCTTACATAGTTCATTATTTAACTGAGTTCCAGTAGATATATTAGTTTGTAATAATTGTTCTGTTGCTCCTTCCATTGTAGTTGAAAGTTTCTATAAACATCAGACATATAAAAACACCCAGTTGTTTAAAAAGCATAAGCACTTTAAACTATTGTTCTGGTTTTATTTTTTTAAAAAACAGCAACCAGGATTATAGCTTCAGACACAAAATTGCAATTACGCAATAATGATTGGTGCCATCTTGGAAATTAGAAAACTAGCATATTTTAGCATATTGCATTGAGGATAGAAAATAAATTATGCAAATGGGATTAAATATTATATTACATTTTTTAAAAAATTCTCATACTAACAAATATGCTGGGAATGTCAGGAAGTATTTGAAATAGTCATGCTATTTAAATTCCATTTTTATGCTATAGACTTCTAAACAATTATGAGATTAGTAAATCCATAGTATTTCATCTATAAACCCAGGTTCAGTTTTTAAAAATAAAGCTTTATATGCCTGGATTTCAATTTATTCCTAGTGAAATGAAAATAAAAACATATATTTTTGGTGGGTAGTCTCCCATCTTCTATTGCTTTGAGAAATAAATTACAGGAAAGGTATCATATTTTTCTACATCACAGATTTCAATTTTATGGATTTAAACCACTTTCAAGTCAGTAAGCTGATTGTTTTTAATAAAATGCCTATTATTTTTTTTTTAAAAAAAACCAAACGTTTTCTATACAAAACCACATTCTATAGACCAATAAGAATCCATTGAACTTATCAATACATTTTATCATCATATCATCCAAACTTATTAAGCTACATTTCTCATTCATTCATTCATTCGTTCGTTCATTCATTCAGCATACCGCCTAAAATAAACTTAGATAATTTAGAATAATTGCAACAGCATATAAAATATAAAACATGAAAAATCAATTGCTTTAAATTTGATTCAAAATTAAAATGCCATAAAAAAATAAATAGTTGGAAGTATAGCAAAAAAAAAAAAAGAAAATGGCTCTTTTGCCATTTTCCTTAAATATTAGGACAATATGCACCAAAGATTCCCTTGGGAAAAGCATTCCATTCCTCGAAGTCTCATAGGGGAATCTGTGATAGACAGATGAACCTATGGTGTGCAGGGGGATTCTTTAAATAGCCTATTCTGCTGAGTAAAGGAGCAATTCCATAGTGGGAGAGAAAGTGCCTCTGAATCAAGCACCATATTATTTAAGTTCTAAAGGTTTACAGCTTAAAGCATGCCCATAGGAGACCATCCATATCAATGCAAATCTTTCAGAACTATTATCCTGGTTTTGACAAATGTTCAGAAAACATACAACAAATTCATCTGTGATCAAAATGATAAAATGGGAAGGTTTTATAGAAATCTCTCAAAATGTATATAACGATCAGGGTATCAAGGCAACTTCTTGAGAACCTAAGTACATTCTTCATGTCATAGGAACGTTACCTGTAAAAGCTGACTAATGTAGGGAACAACTTTTAATACATTATGTATCTGGCAATTATATGGCTCAGCTATTTTGAGTACCATGCTTTGGAACCACTGTTTGAGAATAATAAGAAGGGTTTCAGAAAGGCGCTCCTCTTGGTCTTCACCCCCAATACAAAGGGAAAAAATGTACTGCTTGGATATATTTCTTTCTCCTGATTTGAAGAAATCATGGTCTGCTGTGATTTGGGAGCAAGAAAGGAAACAATTTCTTAATCATTATTTTAGATCTGACCAGGAAAAACTAATGGTTTCGGATCAGATCAGATGCTGATTACTAAGAATGAAACTTTACTGCTCACCAGGGTTTCAATCAAAGAATCCTTTTCTCTTAGCTGTTCTTGCAGTAATTCAAGTTTGTGCTTCCATTCCTCCATTTCCATGTGCAACTTGCTGATTTCTTCTGACTGAACACCATTCATCTGAGCCATATCACTGTGGAAACTATGATGCTGATTGTCTTTTCCTATTAAGCAAATTGTAAGATGATTTACTTTTAGCATTTCAGATAAAAAGTTAAAACATTCTTACTTCAATGTATTTCAAAATTATAATTCCACTAGGAAATTGCAGAAGAATTAAATTTAGACAATTGTATCAGAGAACTACTTATCTATTGTCAGACAGACAAATGGAAACAGAAATTCCAGAATAAAATAATAAATAAAATAGGACAAATGAATACATCATGAAGAATGATGTTTAGCAGTTTATTCTAAACATTTCACTTCTTAAACTAGCTTTCCTTTGAAATATTGGTATTTTATCTAATTTATTTTACTGGCCAGTATCTGGTAATTGCTGAAATGCTTAGAAATGAACTAAAAGAGGTGGGTGGGCTTGGGGAGATAGTCTGATTCTCTAAGATACTTCTCTAAGAGCTTAAGTGAGTGTGTATGTGAAGACTCTAAGACTATTTATATACAATATGAATAAAAGGTTAATATGCAAGAGTTGAATTACAGAGATATTTTGGTGTATCATATTTATTACCTGATCAACTGACTGGCAGAAACTAAGATGAAGGCAAAGAAAAAAATTAAAGGAAAAGATGCCTTCTTTTCAAGCTCATCACCTGGTAATAATATCCCTGCAGTTTTCTTGACAGGATTACAAAAATCAGATGGCCACTGTCTTCTGTTTAAATGCTTTTTAAATTTCCCTGTAAAACCTACACCTCTGGAATTGTCAAGTGATTCCCCATCCTTGGACTAATTAAGTTCAACCCTGCTTAGGTTTTGAGACTGACCAAAGTTAGGTAAGGTATCACTGTCTGTTGAGAGTGAAATACAAACGAGAAATTTCTTAGCTTCTAAGGCAAATGAGGAGGGATGGCACTGTGGCTCCAAACTGGTGCTATCAGTTAAAGCAACTTTTTAATCTATCTGTCTAAATTTTTGTTTCCACCACTGTATCTCTCTTCGTTTTGGGGGGTTTCTTAAAAAAAAAAAATCCCACTCTATAGATGATAATCTTGATGAACACTGAGATTGACTTTATGCACTTAAATAGTCTATTGTCTGTCAATGATTAATGTTAATTTACCACATTCTTGAGCTGTTGAAAGTGTATACAATTCAACACAATTTAAAATCCCATGGCCTGCAAGTTATTTCTCAGGAAAAACTATGCAAAATACTATTAGCATTACTACCTAGCTGTATTTTAAGGAGGTTATATTGGTCCTTGTGTTGCTGGATTTGTGAAACTTGTTGCGTAACTGTTGTCTGCAAATGTTCATTTTGAATTTTTAATGATTCTACTTGTTTCTTCAATTCCTCAAGCTCCTGATCCTTTAAAATAAAATAAAAAGAAACAAAATTAAGTTTTCACCCATTGTTTTAACATAGGTCTACTCTCTAATTATGCCTGGGATCTTGAATCTTTTAAGATTTCTTTTTAAAAAAAAAAATGTTTTATTAATTTTTTAACATAATCATCTTAATATTCGGTAAACAGTGCGTTGTCTGGGTTTACATTTAAAAAACATTCACTAATGGTTAATTTCTATAATCTATAATCCACACGGTAACTTTACTTGATTTCCTCCTTTCCCCATAATGTTCTCTTTTACCAACCTTAAGTTAGTACAATTCTTGTTGTTTTAATGAATGATAATTGAATATAAAAGCTTTGTAATATTTCTACAAATAACAATCACATCAATATAATATTCTTTTTCTATCTAGTCATTCTGGTTGTCTCATCATAGATCCTGTTTACAGTTCTTGTTTACATTTGTTTTTCCCACAATGTTCTAAACATTCTTACTGGTTAAGATTTTCTCAAAGTTAATTACATTTAAATATTTAAATCTATTTTTTCTCATGTAAACCAACCCAATACTTTTATCTTTCTTAAGGAATAAATAAGACTAAAAAAGAAAAAAAGAATAAAAATAAAAAAAATAAAATAAAGATAACATGCTACTTAAAATCCCCATTTCCTATAAGCTAACACATATTTATTTCCATTTTTTTTCTTTTTTACCATAATTAAAAATGCATTTAATCTTTAAATATTCCATTTAATAAATCTAGTCCTCTAGTCTTTTAACTCTTAATCAAAACATTTTTTAATCCATTATAATTTTCTTAAAGTCAATCACCTTTGGATATCTAAAACATTTCCTTTATACAAGCCATTCCAACTCTTTTATATTACTCATATCAAGAAATAAAATAAAAAAAGAAGAAAAAGAAAGTACTATGTTATTTGAGGGGCTCTTCCCTCTTAAAGTCAAATTCACATCCAAAATTTTTCTATTTCTTTAACCATTCTCGAACAGGTGTTTCTTTTTAAAATATTTTCTCTGATAGGCCACATCATCTATTTTCTTAATTTTCACTTTAGTCTTTTTCTTTTGCCCAATATCTTTCTTAATATGTTCTGCTGGGTCAAAGAATCTTTCCATATTCTTGTAGATGTTACTGTAGATATAAAAAGTAAGTCAAGTACAATATCTTTGTGAGAGGCATTTGCCCACTCATTTTTGTTGAAAATCTTTTTCTTTCTTTTTCTCTCTGCTTCTCTTGTCATTTTTTGTCTCTCCAGTTCTAGTGTTTTTCCTGGCATCTCTGCAGTCCATTTTGTCCAATCTTTTTTCTTATCCTCAAGTTTGTTTTGTGGTGTTAAAGTATAAGTTGTCTTTTCCAAATCCAGTATTTCTTGTAAGTTTTTTTCCACTTGGGTTAAATCATACTTCTTTGTTTTGTTAGATTCCATCTTTAAGTCTCTATCCTCAAATTTGTATTCAGTTGTCTGTTTTATCTGTTCCTTCTTTGTTGTTATTTCCTGGGATTTTTTTTGTTGTAAAGTTAAATTGGAGATGAATTGGTTTATATTTTCAAAGTTATTTTGGATTTGTGATTTGAAATCATTGTTATTTGAATTAGTTGCAACATATCAAATGTCTCCTCTTGAAAAGTATTTATTTTTTCATGATAGGTTCTTTCTATAAATCTCTGATTTTCCATGATGACCAAGAATCCAAATTGTCTTTTCTCTGCAAATAGCTTTGGGATCAGAGTTAAATAGATCCAGAAAGTTCAAAAAAGTTTTCTTTTTTTTTTGTTCCCTGAAGTTTGTAAGTCTCACTTTGTCTACAGCCCAGATTATTTTCTTTTTTGTCAGCTGTTCTCTATTGTTAAAGCTTTGAAGGTCACAAGTAGAGATTACTTTTTTCCAGATTTTACCAAGTCCTGCATGAAAGCCATAGCTGTCAGAGTCTTCATCCACCACTAGATGTCAGCACTGGTTTATTTTTCAAATTTTCAAAATGAACAAATTGCCTTTGAAATGAGAATCTTAACCATTCAGTAACTTCAAACTTATCCAAATTTAAGTTTTATAGTAATTTCATTTCAATACATTTTGGTCCTTCATAAAAGGTTTAATTCGCCATTTCCGTTAGCAAAAGGGTGGGGCAAAAATCCCCCTCCTTCATTTTCGGAGGTTTTTTTGCTTCTTGGGATTTTTTTTTTTTAGGAAAGTTGTTAAGTAGGATAGAGAAAATCGATGTTCTTACCCAGATTCAAGCATGCTGTTTATGATCAGTTTAAAATAGTGCTTTTGACTTCGGTTGCTTGCAGCTTGGACTAGACTCTGAAGTTAGGCTAGCCTTTCTCCTGTTGGTTTCTGGAAGGCTTCTCCTGGACCGATCGGATCGACCATCGTCTCTCCAAGGTCCCCGGGACTTCCTTCCTTCTTTGCCGCCTCTTCGGAGCGGCTTCTGGCCCATTTAGGGTCCCCTAACAGGAAGAAAATCAGCCGAAGGGCACGGAGTCCCGAACCCCTCGACTGCTGCGCTGCTGCGCAGGACTGGAAGTCCATGAATCTTTTAAGATTTCTAACTGAGATGCTAAATTGACCAACTGTATTTGGTTAGTGCAATATAGATAAAAAATATTTGGGGAGGATTCACTGAAACATGAGATAAAAAATGACACCAAGGACTAAACTATTTTACTTCTACCATTTACAGATATTCCTTGATTTATGATGATTTGTTTAGCAACAATTTACAATTCATCCTCCTACATATGTCTGTTGCAGCATCTCTGTGATCATGGGAATGAAATTTACATGCTTGGCAATTGGCATGTATTTATGACAATTCCAGTGTTCTTGAGTCACATAATCCCCATATACAATCTTCCCAGCTAGTTTCTGATAAGCATAGTCAATGGGGGAAACCAGAATTGCTTAACAACTACATTATTCACTTAATGAATGAGGCAAAATAAATCATAAATTAAGACACAGTCTGAATTTTATTGATAGATGTTCCAGTCTTAATTGTAGTCATAAGTCAAGGACTACCTGTACAATAAGAGGTCAAGTCGCAAGAGGATATTCCAAAAAGTAATTCCTGAGAGAGTTTAGAAGATCTAACATATAGAGGGTCTTCACCTACTGACCACAAATGAGACCGGCAACTTCATCAATAAATTACATTTTCATATAGTGAAAAATCATATAACCACGTCTCATTTACAATGGCAGTTTGTCAGTTCCAGCTGTGATCATTAAGCAAATCATCACAGGTTGTGAAATGTGATATAACCTGACTGCAACTTGCAACTCCCATCAGCTTTGATTCTGCCAACTGTGAAGGTTGTAAATGTGCAGGTTGTCAAATGCTGGAATCATGATCACCATGGGGACAGTCACAACTTGGTAGACTGGTTATAAGTCTCCCATATTCAGTACTGTCATAACTTTGAACAGTCACTGAATGAATAGTCACAAAGTAAGAATTACTTATAATATCTTTCAAGTATGAGTAACAAATTTGACTAATTGATGTGTTATAGCTTTTTTTAATCTTAACATAACTAATGATTGCAATTATTATCTAGTATTAAATGGAATTTAGGTGATATGTATCGTGTTTCCCCAAAAATATCCTGAAAATAAGCTCTAGTTAAGACCCCACTCACCCTGTACCACCATCTGGTTGCAGGAGGGGGGAAGGCACACGCATAAAAATCAAGCTAGGGCGGGGATGTGGAGGTAGAACTGCCCCACGCACCCGCTTACCTCAGGACCGCTGCAGCCAGGCCACCCATGCCCCAACACTTGCCTCACCTCACGGCAGCGGCACCAACAGCCCCATCCAGCAAGAGCCCGTGTGGCCGTCAGCCCACTTCTACAGCCGCTCGCCACCACTCGGACGCATCCCCTCCCCCCCGGAGCTCCATTGTGAAGGCGTCTGCCAGCGTCAACCCGGAGCTACCTTCTCAGCTGCAGAGGCCTTTCCTGAAGCCTCTGCCGGTGAAGCGGAGGCTGGGAGTCAACACGTCAAGCAGTGGTGAGCGGCTGCAGAAGAAGTGGGCCGCTGGTGACCATGCAGGCTCCTGCTGGATGGGGTTGTTAGTGCCGCCACGAAGTGAGACAGTGGAAAAAATAAGTCATTCCCCCAAAATAAGACCTAATGCCTCTTTATTTTTATATATATATATATATATATATATATATAAAAATAAGACCGGGTCTTATTTTGGGGGAAACACGCTATTATAGCAGAGATATACTGTGCATATAAGACTACGAACTACTGTGTTTCCGTAATTTTAAATAAATCTCAATATAATGTGTAACTTGAGCTTAAGATATGCCTTTAAATGTGCATAGTATATCTGAGATTAACTGTAATTCACTTAAAACAAGATACATTATTTACCTGTACTCTAATGACATTTTTATAGTGTGTCACTATGTTGTTATGTTGTTCTAAACTTTTTTTCACTTCTTCTTCCTTTTTATCTTCTTCACTTGACTTATAAATTGCCTTTGTTATAACTCCTGTGAAATGATGATTTATAATATTAGATAATTTAAGTCAAATGTAGCATTCTAGATGACTATAGAGATTAAGAGTTTAAAAGATGCCTTATCATTAACATGATAATGGCTACTCAATATTTCTCAATCACTCAGATTTTTTTTCCTTATTATGCTAAAAAAACTTTATCTGATAATACTGTTACTTTAAAATAAAAAAAACATTTTGATAGAAAATGTTCAATAAACAATGGATCAGGAAACACTTCTCATTATGTCGTGAGTTAACTAAACCTGTTGCAACTTTTAACCCCCACAATTTCCCACGGAGCTTAACTCTCCACAATTGGTTCGCATTTAAATGAGTTCAATAAACACTAGTACAATAGTACATCACAGGCATAATATATATACTCTGATTTCTGTGGAGAAATATGAAAGCCTCAGAAAGAACAAACCATTTTTCTCAAGCCTTCTGCCCAAAACTGAAAATAAAATGAAAAAAATACACAAAATATATATTGTGTATTGCTATTTCAAAATATTCATATCAAATCATGAAATAGACAAATAGGCAAAAGGTTTATCTCAATATAAGTGAAAAATAATTTTCAGAAGTCCATGGAAAAAAGAAGCAGAAGAAGCAGAGCCTTCTAAGAAACCCAGAAAATGAGACTATGGAGTCAAATGTGGCAACATTTGAATTCTGAGCTCTGGTGTCTCTTCTCTACCTAGTTTTCAGTTTCTTTTGAAACATTAATCTCCTATATGTATCTATAATATATAACTTACTCTATTTTGCCACAAAGTAGATGGTTTCTTCCTCCTTTCTCAAAATTAACTTTTTGCCAACCTGCTGATCCTAAGCAGGTAAGAATGAATGAAGAGATGCTACATTTCACTGTGTTCAGAAACCTTCACCTCCACTGGTTACAAACTTTTTCAAATTAAATTAACATACTTTGCTTAATAAGATTTTTAAAAAATAAGAAATTGACCTCATATCTCTACATGATGCAATAATAAAGGCTGTAAATGTATAATTTTTCTGATTTTTTTTCTTTGAATTCTCAATGTCTATGGAGATTCTCAGTCATCCAAAACATGGTTGTCCCAAAGATGTTTTTTCAAAAGGCAACTACACTTCTTGTTTTTCATTGAAGATGTTTCGCTTCTCATCCAGTCAGAACTGAAGTAGCTTCTTGGATGAGAAGTGAAACATCTCCAAAGAAAAACAAGGAAGTCTAGTTCAGGGCTTTTCAACCAGTGGTACGGGTACCACCTGTGGTACATTGGCACCTTGCAGATGGTACGTGACCATCCTAGAAAAGTGATAGCGGGGGAGGGGAATGAGCTGAACCGGTGGCAGCACCGCACAAGCCTGAGTGAGAGATGGCTGGAGCTGCAGGGCTGTCAGAGCTCAGCGGAAGCGCCAGGATCAGTGCCGCTTTCCAGCTGATCGGCGCTTCTTTGGGGCTGTCAGGGCTCAGTGGAAGTGCCAGGATCAGCGCCAGGCTCCAGCTGGAGCGCGGCGCTGATCCTGGCACTTCTGCTGAGCCCAGAAGAAGCGCCGATCAGCTGGAATGTTGCAGCATCTACAGGGTCTTGTGATTTACATTCAGATGCTTGGCAACTGATTCATATTTATGACGGTCACAGTGTCCCAGGGTCCTGTGAAGTGACCAAAACCTGCTGCAACCACCCAGCAGACAGGGGGAATAAAAACTACACACCACCCACCCCCGCTGCCAATCCTCAACAGAAATGCTCACAACAATGAAAACCTCGGACAGGAGGAAGAGCGTCGCCGGGCGGGCAGGCAGTTGTCTTGCTCAGCTGTGGCTTGGGGGCACTTTTTTCAGTGCCATTGTAACTTCGAACAGTCACTAAGCGAACTGTTGTAAGTCGAGGACTACCTGTACTTTATCACTTTTTTCTTTTCTTTTTTTGGTCATCAAGTTTTTGACACCTTGCTAGGCGACTGGTGGTACTCAGATATTGCCATATCCTAAAAGTGGTACAATGGGTGAAAAGGTTGAAAAGCCCTGATCTACAGGGTCTTGTGATTTACATTCAGATGCTTGGCAACTGATTCATATTTATGACGGTCACAGTGTCCCAGGGTCATGTGAAGTGACCAAAACCTGCTGCAACCACCCAGCAGACAGGGGGAATAAAAACCACCCACCACCCACCCCCGCTGCCAATCCTCAACAGAAATGCTCACAACAATGAAAACCTCGGACAGGAGGAAGAGCGTTGCCGGGCAGGCAGGCAGGTGTCTTGCTCGGCTGTGGCTTGGGGGCACTTTTTTCAGTGCCATTGTAACTTCGAACAGTCACTAAGCGAACTATTGTAAGTCGAGGACTACTTGTACTTTATCACTTTTTTCTTTCTTTTTTTTTTGGGTCATCAAGTTTTTGACACCTTGCTAGGCGACTGGTGGTACTCGGACATTGCCATATCCTAAAAGTGGTACAATGGGTGAAAAGGTTGAAAAGCCCTGGTCTAGTTGCCTCTTGAAAAAGCACCTTTGGGACACCTCTGAATTCTGTTACATCAGAATTTTCAGAAATTATATACATTTAATCTATATAAAATTATTGATTTTGATAAGATTTTTTTAAAAGAATTTGAACTGCTGGTAAATTGTACTTTCTCCTTTTTCAAATTAATACTCCAAGAAATAAACAGATAAAATCAGGAGAAATGATGTAACAAGTCTCACCTTCCAGTTCTTTCACCAGCTTTGTAAATTCATGATCAAACATCATATGATCAGGGCTAGAAAAGTTTGGCTGTGGTTTCTGAGCTGCTCGGGAATAGAATTCATGTTTGCTAATAAATCCCAATTTCTCAATAAAAATTTCCTTGCCAATCCTTTTTTCTATAAGCTGCTTTAGTTTTTCTCTAAAGGGGAAAACAGAATTATGTAATAATTCTAGCTGAAAAAAATCCTCTTTTTAATCATATCCCTACCCCTCAAAAATCTTACAGTTCTCTTTAATAAATAAAGGATAAAGAAAAAGATCAGATAAATAGTATGCAGTAAATCAGAATGATGGAGAAGAAAAAAAGATGCCTTCAGATCTTGTAGAGAAATCAATTTCAGTGTGAAATAAATTGAGACGAATTACAGAAAATCAAGCAACTTCAGAATATTGGAAACAATGAGAAGACAAACTAAGTGATAGTTAAATAGTTATATGTTTTTATTTTGCTTTTTCAAGCCAACATTATTCTTCAGTAGCACTGGAGAAACACAGCCTCTAATTCCAAGTGACATTTTATCAGTTTCAAACCGTTGGGGCCATAAAGTTTATAACTAATAATAAAAAAGCATGTGTTTGCCTTAATTAATATGGAAAGTTCATATATTTCCTAATACAGTATTTACAATGCAAAATATATTAAATGAAATATGAATGCCAATATACTCACTTTTTATAATTCTCAAGTGAATTGTCATTGTAATAAATGGAGATTCCTAGTAATAGAGCACACAATCCTTGAACCAGCTGCTCCTCTTCTCCAAGGTTTTCTGCTATTTGTCCTGTTAGCTAGATCTTTGGCTAAGGATGCTAGAGACTGAAGTACTTTTCTTTGCATCACACTTTAGAGTAAAAAGGTAACAATTTCCTTGATTTATTTTGATTGAATGGCTATGTCAATGCAGATGTCTTAGCATCAATTTATTTAGCTATTTATCTGTTCATTCATTCATTCATTAATTTATTCAATTTCCATGGCCACCCATCTCACTCAATGACTCGGTGCCACTGCCTTCTTTCATAAAACTTTCTGATTTACCAATCTGGTTACAGCTTTTGGACTTCCTGGGAGTCTCTTCTCTTACTTCTAACTTAACTTTTTCACCACCAGCTTGTCTTGACCTAGGTTTTTATCTTAATAACTTAACTACAAAACAATCAGTTGTTTATTCATTTAACCAAAACAAATTTAATGAAACATTGTTATTATACTATAACAGAAACATGTAGCATGCTAATTTTAATAAAAGTGAAAATCTATTTACGAGCACAGTGAGACATTTTAATAATAATTTAATAAATGTCAAAACTGCAAAGAAACATTTCTTTTAGTGTATGTACTGTCACTTCTGCCCTTCAATTGAAACTTTATATAATTACTACAGCGAAGTATTAAATTGTAATTCTTTTAAAAGGATACAAATGGAATATTTGCTGAATTGTGAAGAAAATGTGTGACAGCAATGGGGCAATTGCTTAGCCATGTGCAAAGCAGCATTAATAATCCAACCCTTGTCTGCACTTTGCTTCCCTGGAAAAAACAAAAACAAATGTTATCTTTGTTTGCATCACTTTTATATCTTGCTTCATAATTCTCAAGGTCATCAATCAATCAATCAACCAAAACCATCCCCTAAAAGTAAGGAATGCACAGGCCTAGGGGAAACTTGAAATACAATAAAATTTCAGGGGGGAAAATGGGAATAAATGCCAATGGATCCTGATGAGAACTATGCATCCTTAGTATTTGCAACTGGAAAAGAAAATTATTGTGAGGAGTGGGCTGGGGATTATTGCTATCAGCTAGAAAAGGAGACTGGCTGAAACTGAATCTTGACTTTATTGTGTAGTAGCAATCCTATCTGGCTTGCTACACACCTTTTATGATAGACAACCTAATAACCACAACACATATTGCTGTGATTCTGTGAATGCTACAGTTCAGTTCACCACTGAGAGGAACTCTCTGCTACTTTTGCCTTGTTCAAGCTTTCTATATAACTAAAAAGACAAGACAGTATAATAATTTAATACTGCATCATTGAAGATGTTATCTAGTTGGTAATGAAACATCTGCAAGAAAACAACCAAGCTCAGAGAGCAACAAGAACTCCACACTATGATATATTAAAAATAACACAAACCATAGCAGAATAATATGATTTAAAAAAAGATTATGAACTAAGGATGGATAGGGAACTGGATTACCAGATATAGCAGTATCCCCTTATTGTCTATTTCTAACTCTGTGTGTAGCTGCACAAAATTTAGTTACATTATAACTACTAGCAGACTGTCTATCCCAAAATAAAAAGATGAGAAGGAATTCATCTGGTCACTCAGAAAATTTACTAAAACGGAATAATAAGTTTATTATGTAGATCTATACAGAATTTATGGTACAGCAAGACATACAAACTATTTCAAGAGTAAAACAGGGCTCAGTTCATTTAACAATCAACTTGCTTAGCAATGGAAATTCTAGCCACAATTGTGGTCATAAGTTGAGGACTTGTACGTGAGGGCAAGTATGACATTATTTTCATTACTGAAACTTGGTGGGATGAAACCCATGTCTGGAATATACAGCTAGAATTGTTCAAAAGAAATAGACCTAATAAAAGAGGGAGTTGCATTATTTATAAGAAACAACTACACCTATATAGAAATGCAAAAAAAATAAAAAGGATGAAAATCTTCTTGAATACATTTGGGTTAATATAAAAGGAAAAAGGAATGACATTGCCATAGGTCTATACTACAGGACACCCAATCAATCACGAGGAAATAGACAAACCTTTTGCTAATCACTTAGCTACAATGTGCAGGAAGCACACTAGAATAGTAATGGGGAATTTTAACTACCCTGACATCTATGGGGAGACAAACTCTGCACCAAGTGGAAGATCAAACGGGTTCCTGACAAACTTGACAACTTTGTCACCCAAAAGATAGAGGCAGGTACTTGAGGGTCAGCTATACTGGACTTAATCTTTACTAACAGAGATAAAATGACAGAAGGGATTGACGCTGCAGGAACTTTGGGGGAAGAGCAACCATGTCATATTGGAATTTAACACAACACAGGCACACACAATAGAACAAAGTCATGCTAGTGTTTTAGACTTTAGATTTCAACAAACTTAGAGAGTTTGGGAAGGATTCCATGGATGAAAATTTCAAAGGGAAAAACCACTCAAGAATCTCTGAAAAATGAGAGTATAAAAGTCCAGTCTAACAATGCCACTGAGAAAGAAAAATAAAAGAGACCCCAGATGAAACCAGCATGGTTGCACAAGCAGCTCTCTGATAAACTAAAAAACAAAAAGGAGAAGTCAGAAAAGTTAAAGCTCAAAACAAACTAAAACTTTCAACAAATATAAAAAATAATTTTAAAAATTTCTACGTATAAAAAGCAAGAAAATGCCAAGGAAACAATAAATCAATATTGGGAAAGGATGGCAAGTTGGCAATGGGCAACAGGGTGAAAGTGCAATTGCTTAATTTATTCTTTGCATCTGTCTTTCCACAAAAGGAGAAAAATAACCCAACCTAACAAAAATACATAATAAAAGACAGATTAGGAATACAAGTCAAAGTAGGCAAAAAAATAATAATGGTAAGACAACATCTTTCCAGACAAATTTAAATCACCAGGACCAGATGGATTACATCCCAAGGTTCTGAAGAAGCTGGTAGACATGATCTTGGAACTACTGAACCATAACTTTAAAAAATCGAGGAGCACTGAGGAATTACCAGAGGACTGGAAAAGAGGTGATGTGGTTCCAATCTTCAAAAAGAGAAAAAAAAATGGACCCAGGAAATTTCAGACCAATCAGCCTGACATCGATACCTGGGAAGATCCTGGAAAAGATAATTAAGCAACGTATTTGTGAACATCCAGAAACAAGTAAAGCTGTTACTAGAAGCCAACATGGGTTTGTCAAAAACCAATTATGTCAGATAAACCTTACAGCATTCTTTGACAAAGCAACTAAGTTAATGGACCACCAAAATGCTGTGGACATAGTATACCTGGACTTCAGTAAGGCATTTGACAACATAGACCACAAACCTATTACTGGGTAAGATAGAAAAATGTAGGATAGATAGCATCTCCACCAGATGGATTTGTAACTGGTTGACCAACCACACTCAATGTGTAGTCCTCAGTGGAACTACATCTACATGGAGGGAAGCATGCAGTGGGATAACCCAAAGTTTTGTCTTAGACCTCTTCAAAATCTTCCTAAACAATTTAGATGAAGGGATAGAAGAGGAACTCATCAAATCTGTAGAGAATACCAAGCTGAAGGGAATAGCCAACACTTTACAAGATAGGCTCAGGATCCAGAAGAATCCTGACAGATTTGAACAATAAATCCTATTCAACAAAATGCAATGTGGTGGTGGGAAAAAATAAGATTTTACACATATTTCTTTTCTTAGGCATGAAAAGCCAAATGAACAGGTTAGAATAGGTGGTACCTGGCTCAACAGCAGTAATCGTGAGAGTATCTAGGAGTTCTAGTGGACAGCCACTTAAATATGAGCCAGCAATATGCCAAAGCTGCCAAAAAAGCCAATGCAGCCCAAGAGTACGTCAATAGAGGAATAGTATCAAGGTCACGTGATACTATACTAGCAGTGCTAGTATTACTTTCTCCTGCAAAGACCACACTTTATAAGACCACACGTG
Organism: Azemiops feae; assembly: GCA_023970755.1. Taxonomy (NCBI): domain Eukaryota; kingdom Metazoa; phylum Chordata; class Lepidosauria; order Squamata; family Viperidae; genus Azemiops; species Azemiops feae. Next base: position 183,950 of record JALGBA010004150.1, on the reverse strand, counting down.
GAATACTACATCCAGTTTTAGTCACAATACAAAAAAGATGTTGCAGAAAAAGTGCAGAGAAGAGCAATAAATTTGGAAAATCAGGAAGTGTGAGAAAGAAACTTAAAATTGCTCCCCTTGATTCTGTGGTGGCACAGTGGTTAGAACAGGGGTCCCCAACCCCTGTCCGTGGACCAGTACCAGGCCACGGCATCCAGCAACCGGTCGGCACAAACAAGCAAAGCCCCATCCGCGGGATGCAGGCAACACACAAAAACACGTACCCTCCAGTCCGTGGGGAAAAACGTCTCTCCCCACGGAACTGGTCCCTGATGCCCCAACGGTTGGGGACCTCTGGATTAGAATACAGCAATGCAGACTACTTCTACTGACTGCCAGTTGTCAGCAGTTCGATTCTCACCGGCTCAAGGTTGACTCAGCCTTCCATCCTTCTGAGGTCTGTAAAATGAGGACCCAGATTGTTGGGGCAATATGCTTAGAGAGGGCTGTAAAGCACTGTGAAGCGGTATATAAGTCTAAGTGCTACTGCTATAAAAGGGAGTAAAAAAGAAATTCTATCAGGTTTTTAAAATTCTGTTACTGTGACCAACTTCAATAAAGTGAATTTTTTTGGTGGTGACTGCTTCCTGATCTGGTCTATCTCAGCGAAATGATACCACCTAAAGCACTAGTATTATGCTGAGAGGACTCGATACACTGAATATAATTACTTCTAGCCAGTATTTTTATCATTTACTTCTAGAGCTATTTGGAAAGTGAAAGGAAGATAGGTTACAGCTGTATCATCCACTTGCTTTAAAGAGATATAGCCACATGCTATCTTCATGCTTCCTTATAATCTGAAACAATTTTTGTAAAAAAAAATGAAAATGATTCTATAGGTTTAACAGGCAAATGTTTCAATAGTTATACTCGATAAGAATATTTATAGTCTTAAAATCTATTCCTGATTATTTCTATCTGTTTTTGATATTAAAAAAAATCAGTCTCTTTACTTAATGGCTGTTTTTATTAGCAATAATTGATTTTGCAATTGTATTTTGCCACTTTTATTTTTGTTTATTTATATCTTTAGTATTTACAAATAATGCACAAAACATATCCAACATATCTCCTATTTTCCCCATAAAACAACCCTTTCAGGTGAGTTAGGCTGAGAGAGACTGACAGCTCTAAGGTCACCCAGCTGGCTTTCATGACTAAGGTAGGACATGAACTCATGGTCTCTTTCTTTCTAGCCTGGCACCTTAACCACTAGACCAAACCAGCTTTCTGTTCTGTTCTTCTGTTCCTTTTATAACTTAAGCAAAAAACTTTACAAAATGTAAGATCATTCAATATATAAATCTTATCCTGCATGGTCAGCAGAAAATACTAATCAAGAGAGTGAATCACTTAATAAAACAAAATTTAATCTGAAAGTTGTTTAATTATTTAAACTAAGTAGGAGGAATACTAATCTGAAATACCACGGTTTGGAAACACCTCATTTTTTTTATCTTCTGTCTGGTTATGAAAAGCAAGAAAGTACTCATTAGACTTTGTAGAAAACAAATACTGAATTTACGCTAAAAGAAGAGGAAAGAAGTCAAACTACATTTAGTACCCATTGGTTATGCAAGGACTCTTGGGAGAAAGGAAAAGCACCCTTAACAACCATGTTTCCCGTATCAGTCACCAAAACCACCAAGAGATAAGACAGTTTGTTACTAGAAATAACACCAAGCAACAGGCACAAACTGTAAGTACATAAAAAAACCTCAAACAGTTAATTCATAAAACACAGCAAAGCTGAGATAGCAGATAGACCCTGCTACAATGAAAGGAATGCTTTGCATTCATCAATACATACCCGTCTGTCGATCTTATCACCCTGTGAACCATATATTAAATATTACAAAGGAATGCTGTAGGATGTTAAAATAACTACAATACTGTACAGAGGTAAGCTTTTTTATTTTCATTAATCTGAACATTTCTGAGACTATGTATATGGATGACATAGAAGTTTATTTAAAATAAATAAATAAATAGCAACCCCTTTTCACAACAAATACTTTTGAATGAGATGAAAGATTAACACTGAAATGTATTGTTATGTATAATTTAACATCAGCCAAATGAGTTTTCCTTGGTTTATAGGGATTTTACTTCATTTGAAACTAACTACCTACTCGTTTTCAGACAAAATAGTTTGCATAGAAAAAAGTGGAATGAGGTTCATAATAATTTTCCATGCTGCTCTGAAAGAAAAAATGTTATTTACTGCATATAAAAATATGCAAGAAAAATGATTTTCCTCCATCCTATATATACAAATATTGAAGCATACACATTGTACAAACTAATAACAAAATAACTGAAAGTCAATGTAAAGACTATTTACTTTTGCATTATTGATAAATTTGTAAGAAGGCAAGCCCACATGTAGTCTCAACAAGTGGCCAAGGTTTTTTGTACACATTCGTTTCTTGGTTTCATACTTTCATGGTTCAAATATATACCATTGCTCTGATTGTGGAAAAAACAAAAGCACATACTATTTTTGTCTCACCTTTCAGTCCCTTATTCCAATTTTTACTTCCTTCAAGATGTACTGTATACATCAAACAGATTATACATGCATTTCTGATTCTTTACAATTTGCTTAGATGTATACTTTCCCTTTCCTTATGGAGTTCAAAGGATAACAAACACTCCTCCAATATTTCCTCTCTGTAGCTCTATGAGAGATTGGACTGACAGAACTTACATAGCTGAGGACAATGTGAACGTGGGTCTCCTCGGTCCAATTTTAATACAATCACACCACGCTATTATTTTCCATGTACGTTACCCAGAGACATTACACACATCCCAGCAAACAAAGGGTTTTAATAATTCTAATCGTTGGTTCTACCCACATATGCTTATCAGAATTAACACAAATTAACAGAAAATACTATATATTAAAAGCAATAGTGTGTGCCAAGATCATTTAATAGTGCTTTATGGTTTACTAAATGTAATAATCAAGAAATTTTATAACAACTCTCTTTTTAAAGAATGTTTCTTTATGGGTACTTCTAAAAGGATTCAGTTATAGGTTCATTATGCTGTACCTGAGATAGAATGTTAGTGCACTGCTGAAGTAAGGACACTGGAGGATTTCCAATACTAGTTGCTAGCTGTACCCGTAGCAGCTGCTCCTTTAGAGTGGCATTTTCTTGCAAAGCATGGGCCAATGCCACAGCTGCACACCAATTTGAAACAGAATCTGTAGAAAAGAGTCCTCCACAAAGAAGTTGGCCAGCTGAGACAGAATTTCCAGTAGCTGTAAAATAAGCAGTCAATTTATTGACAGGACTACTATTTCAGACATGTTCACCTATGTAAAGCTTTTGAAATACCTGGGACATTATCTAAAACAGGAATGTTTTGACTTTGGTCAGGGGCTTCAAGGAGCATAGCCAATTCAAATGGTGAGGAAAAAGTGTGTGGGCCAATTTTGGACAGTTATGCAGGAGTTACAGGGAAAAATTGACGGGATTTCCCCAGGAGAAGTTAAGGAGAAGAGTAGCATCTTATAGTTTGCAGAAATTTAAGACATCATATTTACCCCTTAAAATACCTTTGAGGAAAAAATCAACTCTATGTATGAGAGTAATTTTTATCATTGGAATATTGTCAACTGATCTTCTGTCAGCATGATTTTGTACTTAAACTGAAATGTTCAATAGTAGAACATTCTCCATTGTTTAATAAACTATGGAAAAGTTAACTTATAGAATAAAATGTACTGAACAATATGCTAACCTTAAAGGCATATATAATGTGTGGCATTTATTTAAGAATTCCTCAGGACATTAAGAATACCCAGAGCAAATAGTAGAATAGAACACAGAATAATAGAGTTGGAAGCAACTTGGAGGTGTTCTAGTTCAACCCCCTGCTTGAGCAGGAGACCCTATACCATTAGACAAATGGCTGTCCAGTCTCTTTTTATAAACCTCCAGTGATGGAGCACTCACAACTTCTGAAGGCAAGCTATTCTACTGGTTTACTATTCTCACCATTAGGAAATTTCTCCTGACTTCTAGGTTGCTTCTCTCCTTGATTCATTTCCATCCATTGTTTCCTGTCTTGTCTTCTGGTGATTTGGAAAATAGTTTAAACCCCCCTCGTCTTTGTAGGAGTCCTTCAAATATTGTAACACTGCTATCATGTCTCTTCTAATCCTTCTTTTCACCAGATTAGATGTACCCAATTCCTGCAACAGTCCTTCGTATGTTTTAGCTTCCAGCCCCCTAAACAACCTTGTTGCTCTTTTCTGCATTCTTTCCAAATTCTCAACATCTTTTTATATTGTGGTGACCAGAACTGGATGCATTATTCCAAATGTGGTCTTACTAAGGCTTTGTTAAGTGGTATCAGAATTTCATGTCATCTTGATTCTATTCCTCTAAATGCAGCCTAGGATTGCATTGGCTTTTTTTGGCTGTTGCCACACTCTGTTGGCTCATATTTAAGAGACTGTCCACTAGGACTCCAAGATTCCTCTCACAATTACTGATATTGAGCCAAGTCTCAGCTAATCTGTACCTATACAATTGGTTTTTCTTGCCTAAGTGTAAAACCTTACTTTTATCTAAGTTGAATTTAATTTTGTTAGATAGGGCCCATTATCAGTAAATGTGATAATCTTATGTATCATTATTGTGTTTGTTAATAATGTTTCAACACAGCATATAATAGAATAAAAAATCCAAAGAAAGGTGTTAGGAGAGTCTAATGCTGCTCAATGCTGCTTTATTTTGTTAAAAATATCATCATCAACATTTCTGGAATCAAAAAGGGATTAAGTGAAATGGGTTTCACACTTAAGAAAAAAAACTGTTCTACAACATTAAAGCAGCAGAAGGATTTTCAAACAACTTACAGAAGGATCCAATATTTGTATTATATCATTTCATATGTTATGCCAATAATGTCAAAACTTGTTTCTAGAGCAACTGCAAATGAACACAACTGGAAAACTCTACAATTATCATTTATAAGGACAAGCCTCCTGAAAGTGAATAGAATTTTCCTCCCTCCTGCCACCTCACAATTATGTATTTTTGTACCTAAAGTTAGAAGTATGAATTTAACTTTTCAATACTGTACCATCAATGGTTGAAGGTAGAAGAGTTGATACAATTTCTCCTTGCCCTTTTTGGTTTTTGTATAAGAAACACTGGAAGCAATAAAGGACAGCACAGCGCAACACAAATGGTTGTCTCTCATTTACCATTGACATAAGCAATACAACAATTGCAGGCCTGTGATTGAAAGAATTTTTTTTTTAGTTTAGGTCTGTATGCTGCCATATGAATGTGCAATTAATAGGCAATATATATATATATTATTTAACCCAAGTAGTCAGAAAACATGTGACTTATTCATTCTCTCTCATTTTTGTTTTTCAAGTTTTTCCAAGTAACTACTTCATCATACATTATTTTTTTCTTAATGTGGTTCTTCTTCCCAGGACAGCAATTTACAAAAATTATTTGCAAGTAGAAGTCCCAATTCAATGCTTGGGGTCTCCAAAAAAGGTAAAGAAGATGGCAGAGGGGTAGCTAGAAGCAATTACAACTCAGTTATCACTTTCAGTTCCAGACCTTCCTTCAACTCCTTTTTTCAACTCAATTCAAAAAGAAAATGACAAAGTACTTTCTTTCTGACACTAAGAAACAAATGATTTGCAATTCATAAACTGCTGATAAAAATCCTGTTTGAGTATATGAAACAACTGTCAATACCACATTACTATCAGCTTACTACTAGGTTCCTGGATGAAACAGATTATTTGGAGCTTTTCCAGTTAGGGTTCAGGCCTGGATATGGCATTGGTCACACTTCTTGATGATCTCTGATGGGACCAGCATGGGGATAGTTTGTTCATTCTTGATCTATTAGCAGCCTTTGATACTATTGATGACGATATATTTCTAGAGTGGATTTGGGGGTTGCACATGGGGGGGGGGCATTAAGTTGTCCTTGTTCACTTCCTTCCTCTGAGTTGCTCTGTTGGTGTTGATAGGAAGCAAGAGGTCCAGCCCTCACCCCCTGCTTTGCAGGGTCCTACAGGGCTCAGCACTTTCTCCACTTCTGTTTAACATATACATCAAGCCACTGGATGAGATTATCCACCATCATGGGTTGAGATGTCATGAATATGCTGATGACACCCAGGTGTATATCGCAGCCCATGGTGAGTTAAGTGATACTGTGGCCTCCCTCTCACAGTGCCTGGAGGCTGTTACGGGCTTGATGGTGAGCAATGGGCTGAAACCCTGGCAAGACAGAATAGCTTTCGGTTTGGGGTTCTTCAAACCATGGAAAATTGCCATCTTTGGTCTTGGATGGGGTTTCCCCCCTTGGAGGCTGTCCTGAACTCATGACTGAGTTCTGCTTGAAGAGCAGGTGGTAGTCATGGCCAGGAGGGCCTTTGTGAAACTATGGGTTGTGCATCAGTTATGCCCTTTTCTGACCAACAATCCCTGCTCAAAGTTACTAATGCTTTGGTCATCTCTCATCTTGATTACTGCAGTGCTTTCTATATGAGGCTGCCCTTAAAAAGTATCCAGAAGTTTCAACTGGTTCAAATCTGGCAGCCCGCATGGTACCATGCAAGCCTAGATTTGCACATGTGTCTCCTCCTTGCAGGAACAGCATTGGCTGCCGATTTACTTCTGGGCCAATTCAAGGTTCTGGTAGTCACCTTTAAAGCCCTATATGTCCTGGGACTAGGTTTTTCAAAGAACCATTTTTCCCCAATCATATCTACCGGATCAACCAGTTCTCCATCCCTGATCTAGTGGCACCAAGAAAGGACTTCTCTGTGGTAGCTCCTTCCCTGTGGAACATCATCGCTGCAGAAATAAGACTGGCCCTCATTTTGCAAACTCCTGCAAAAGGCTTGGGGATCTCAGAGTGATATGGAGGCCATCAAGTAGTTGATCTTATTGTTGTGGCCAGGGGGAAGGGGTTTATTGGTTTCGTCCTGAGGCTTTATTGCTGTAAACTGCCCTAAATCATTATGAGTGAATTGGGTGGCCATATAAATTTTCTTAATAAATAAATAAATAAATCTTGAAAACTCAGAATAATATCTATATCAATTTCCATTTCTTATAATTAAATAGTAACATTTCAGATTTTCACATCCAATTTACACATAAAGGTGTTTCCTTCCATAAACATTCATTTTTACACAAAGTTGCATTACATTTTCTTTAACATACCTTGGAGGATTTGAAGGTGCATTTACTGAAGCAAAGTGATCTTGATTCATTTGAGATCCTCGAATTACTTCTGATACAGTGTTAATGGTCTAGAAAATAAAAATAAAAGAACACAAAAAGATCAAACCTAATAGCTACAATATCAGAATCAGGAAGTGAACAATGAATTGATATTGACTTCATTTCTTTGATTTATGCTACATTATGCAAAATGCACACTACCAGTATTTATATTTACTTACGAAAATACCTAACTTTGGTTCTCTGTATATATTCTATCAGTGAAGATAGCATGATTGCTGAACAGATTTTAAGATTGGACAATATTTCATTATTTGTTACTCCACACAACCAGAATATGAAATTACTGAAAGTTCAGCAATTTTTGTATATGTAGTTGTTTACATTGAAAGTTGATTTATATGTGATCCTGTGATGTCATACTCTGCAGACAACTTTTACATGCTATCCTATAAAATCTCAAAAAAAAAAGAAACTGAATGACATCAGTTCAATTTACTTGCAAATGATGGTAAGACACCATAAAATATTCTAAAATAATATTCTCTAATAACATTGTTAACATGAAGGTTAAATTTATAGTAGCAAAAGAAGACCTGAACTCTTTAGTTTGTAAAAAGTTTTCAATAATCTAAAATTAGTTAAATTTACATTTGAAATGATGAGATTGAATCAAGTACAGGCAGTCCTCAATTTACAACAGTTCATTTAGTGACCATATGAAGTTACAATGGCACTGAAAAAAATGACTTATAACCATTTTTCACACTTACAACCATTGCAGCAATTCCGTGGTCATGGGATGAAAATTTAAATGCTTGGTAAATGGTTCGTATTTATTACGGTTGCAGTGTCCTGGGATCATTTTTGTAACCTTCTGACAAGCAAAGTCAATGGGGAAGCCAGATTCACTTAATAACTGTGTTACTCATTTAACAACTGCAGTGATTCACTTTACAACTGTGGCAAGAAAATTGTAAAATGGGGCAAAATTCACTTAACACATTCTCACTTAACAACAGAAATGTTGGGCTGAACTGAGGTCGTAAGTTGAGGACTACCTGTAATAATGTGTGCCAATATCTTCAAGTTCTATAGAAATTTTAAAAACTTCAGTATTCAGAAAAGGCTATGATAATTTCCTCTTATTATCTGATCGTTACCTTGCAACAGTCATTATTCTCTAGTATTTTACCTCTGTAAGGATATCAGCAGGAACTCCAGTTGCCATCAGAATTGTACAAAGCTGTTGTAATAACCCACAATGAAACATGGTTTTTTGACAATTGCTGGTGGCACCAGGAGGATTTGTAGGAGACACCAGCACACGTACCAGCTGTAAAGAAAACAAACAATGATTTATGTGTGCTGAAAGTATCCAAAGCATCATTTTTAAATTACTTCAAAGATAATTCTATGCCATTTGATATTAGTACAAAACTTAGTTAGACCCCATTTGGTTAAATGTTACTTCATACTGATAAAAAAAATTACCTGCAGCATCAAATGCAAATTGGTTACTTTCTGTGCAGACCAACCAGCATTATCATCACCAACTTCAAACCAAGGCTTCATACGCTGGATATAAGAACCTTCCTTAAAAAAATTCTGATTTGAATTGTTATTTTTCAACAAATTTTGGAGTAACAGAAGACAGTCCTCCACTACTATGCCTGCAAAATAGAGTAGTTAACAGCCATTAATTTCAATAGCCCTTATAAATCTGAACTATATGAACTCATAAACTATAGTATGATATTGTAAGATTTCATGGACATACCTCCATCGCTGTTACCCTCATCTGTTATGACATCTAACAATCTTTCAAATGCATTTTCAAAAGCAACTATTTTCTGGATTGCTGCATTACTTTTTGTTAACTGCTGAAGTAACAAAACACCCTGAAGGAGAGAGGGGGAAAATGACATTGCAGTTAAAAACAAAAGAAAACAACCACCAATTGCAGATAAGAACTAGGATAAGTATATATCCCAAAAAAAGCACTTAAAAATTTGTGAGAATCAATTGAATAAGAATAACTATTTTCTCTCATATAATTTCATCTTCTGTTGCTCAAATTCCTTTAACAAAAACAGAAAATGAAAGGGAAATAAGTAATTTTGTCAAGCACTCAGTCATGCAGCTTCTTCAGGTGACTCAGAACTTCTTCCTTGCCTGTGTGCTAGGGTTTTAAATGCCACATTATGGACTAAAAATAGTAGAATTTGATTGTTTAAAGTTAATTGTTTGAAAAGGCAGTCTATTTATTTGAATGGCAAGGATAAACTGTTTTTAAAAAATGACTGTGCTAGTTATTCTCTAGTTATATTTTAGAATTCTCTCTCAAATTATTAGGTAAATAAATATGAACTTGCAGCTGGAAAGTTTGGGTTCCTGGCTCTTTATTTGTTTGAACTTTGCAAAAAATAAAACATGCTGCCTAGTGTGTACTGATAAAGCAGCTGCACCTGAATACCTATCTCTAACTTATCTTAAAGCGTATATTTATCTAAAACACTTGTTGAAAAATGTTTCAAAAATAAGAAAAGAACATTTTGTTTTATCTATGCAAAATGCATGTCTGATAATTTATAAAATAAGGACAGCAATCACAACATGTAGAAGAGTAAGGAAAATATAAGACTTAGGGATGTGCAGTGCTAGGTAATACATTTATAAGCAAAGAACCTGTCAGTTCAGATTAATACTTTCCTGTGCAAAACAACCAGTACTTCTAAAATCAAAGAAACTCATTTATCAATTTACAACAAATCTATCAATCCCTTAAGATTTTCAGCATGAGATTACATTAAAAATAAACATATTTTCTTCAAACACAGTTTATCTATAATATTCTGCAATAATGACAAGTTGGCATATACCTCATGTATTTATCATCTACTCCTATTATATCATCTTTTCACTGGAACATAAATGCTAAGAAAATGTTGGGCTGATTTTGTAATTGAGAAAAGAATGTCATTACTAAAATGTTGTATGAATGTAAAACATCTACTCACATCATTTCTTATGACCTCTCTAGAATCTGCTAGTAGATCCATTAATCTTGAGACTCCTAGAAAAAGAAAATGATTAACTTGAGTTTAAAGGAAAATTATCTATTTTAACAAAGCCACAGACATTCAAGGTCTCAAGAAAAGTCTTGTCTAGTCTGGCCAGTAGTGATTCTACTAAGTTGAAATACCAAGGCCTGACTATATGAATTCCTATATTCATGTCATAGGAGACATCACTGAAATATGACACACACCATATTCTTTTCTTGACAAATTAAGGAAGCAACTTTTTAATGGCTTGTTGGCATTAAGAGAATGAAAGCTAGCCCCATCTAGGTGTTTCTTGTACCACTGTAACTTGGCTAAAAATACTACCACATATATGGAAAATTATGCTCAACTTTTTTTTAATAAATGTTTTATTCATTTTCTATTATTACAAAACATAAGTGCTTAGTAAACAATGTGATGTCCGGGTACATTTGTTACTCAATGCTGCATCTTAACTTTTTCAATACAAATCTATACAATACTACACAATACTGTGTTTTCCCCCCCCTGGAAAAACATTCTTCATAATGTTTTCATTTTCTCAATATTGAACAAATACAAATACAGCTTTCACTACTATTAATACATACAAATTTAGGTATACACATCCTCTTCATATTTTTCTAGAGTTATGCAAATACCAATAGTATCAATTTATAACTTCTTTTCTAACCACTTTATATTTAAGTTGTATTTGCAATTAAAGTCTCCTTATTAAATCAATGTCCTGTTTTTCAAGCTCTTATTTAAGTTTAATTTCCCTTCAGTATTCAAAATATCTTTCAGTTATGATTTTCTCAAAGTTAATTACATTTGTGTAGTTGAAAGTTTCATTTATACAAGCCATCCTAGTGTTTTTTAATTCCCATATCAAAAAAGGGTTCTATTCTAATTATAAATCATATCTTTATTATAAAAAAACTATTTATATCTATGTGCTATCTATTCTTTTCACCATATTCAAACTAATATTGGATTATATAATACTCCATCTGGTATGTCAGATCTTCTGTTTTTTGAGTCTAACTCAAAAAACCAGTTGGCTTTCCAGGCCAAAGTAATTAAATCGCCAAAAAGTTCTCTATTTTTTTGAGTACTGCTTGGAATGAGAAGAACAATTTAAGTAGGATATTTTTGAGGGGCAATTCCGCCCAGTTGTATTCCTTAAACAACTCCCACTTTCCTTCTCCCTCAGTTTCTTTTTTCATTTTTTGTCTCCCCATTTCGGACATTTCACCTAACAGCTTTATAATCTGTTTTTTAAAATGTTCTTCCTTATCCTCAGGTATATTTTGAAAACCTAAAGAATAGAGTGCCTTTTCCATTTCTATTGTTGTAATTAAGTCTTGCAGATTTTTATTTGTCTGTGCCAGTTTATGTTTCCCTTCTTTTATATCTTGTGTCTTTGAATCAATTTCTTCTGCTTCATCTTCTGACTTGTTTGTTCATTCTTTGTAGTCGTTTTCTGGGAACTTTCTAGTTGTAAGTTTAGGTTAGAGATTTGCTCAATTATATTGTCAAAGTTGTTTTTAATCTCATCATGGTTTCTTCTTGCATCTTCTTTATGTGAAATAATTGTCTCCTGAATTAATTGTAGCATAGAATGTATTTCCTTCTGGAAAATGTTTACTTCTTCTTGAGGCATCATTTCTGCAGATCCCTGGTAAGGGGCCTTCAGATGGAAATAATAAGCATGTTTTCCTATCACTTTCAGCTAGATATAAAGAATCCATTTTATTTCCCCCCTCCAGATTTTCTATCAGAAGTGTTGTGATCCCCAAATACTAATCTTGTCTAATACCACCAGTCTTAATGTCTATAGAACAAAGTCTTATCTGGTTCTTCTGGTCTTTATATGTTGTCTTTATAATCCGATAGGTTCCAGAATGTAAGTCCACCACTGAAAGCAATATTTTATAATAGTCCTTCTGCTCAGTCGTCCAGAAATTGTCAATCAGCCGAGATTTACAATCCAAAATATTCAAAATGTACAAAATGTTCAACCACCATAAGAACAAACCAAAAATCTCCCCCAGACAAATGTAGCCAAAAGTAAAGTTTTTCTTTCTCTCCAAATAGTTCTTAAAGTTAAAAGTCAGAGTTCAGTATATGTTTATAACCCAAGGTCACCAGGTTTCAAAACAATTAAGTTCTCACACTGTAATAAGTATGCCAAAATATTTTTCTCTGTTGCCAGCTGTTCTCTGTTAAGTTAAAAATCACCAAACAACAAAGAAGCTAGGTTGTTATCTATTTCTAGGCTTCTTGCCAGGTCTGCATCAGTCATTACAGCTGTGTTGCTATACTCTCATCCACCACTAGATGTCAATCAATATCCATTTTCCAACTCTTAAAACAGAAGGTTGATTTCTTGTATTTCATTCCAGTATTTTTTCAAAGAGAAAATCTTAACAATTTTCTAACTTCTCAAAACTATAGCTTTATATTACTTCCACTTCAGTGTTAAGCATTTCTGTCAATCCCCTTCCTTCTCGCGTTCGGAGGTTTTTAGCTTCTTGAGAGCCTTTTCCAGGAAATCCAGTTGCAAAATAGTAAAGAAAGGATCAATATTCTCACCAAGTTCCAAACACGCTGTTTACGATCTGCTAATTAGTGCTTTCCTTCTTCAGTTGTGTTAGCTTCAGGCTGGCCACAGGAATGCAGCCAGCCTTTTCCCTGCCCGTTTGGAGGGCTTTCCTTGGATCAAATGGATCGACCACTGACTTTCCGTGATCTACGAGGTTCCCCTCCTTCTTCATCGCCTCTCCGGGGCGACTTTAGACCCTTTAGGGGGGGCCCTGGCTGGGAGAAACCAGCCGTGGGGAGCGGAACACCGCTTTACCTCGGCTGCATCACTTTCGACGCAAACTGGAAGTCGAAAATTATGCTCAACTTTTGAATAGATTATAAAGTTCGCAAGATGAGATGTGAAGCCAGAGTGTGCAATTAATCTTATCATTGGAATGCCAAGCAAAAACATATTTTAATAACTTATAGCAATGAATTAATTACACTTTCTCATAGACAAAAACAGGTTATTCAGATTATAGCAGTAAAATCCATTTTAGTTGATTACAATACACTATATACATAGCACTGAAAATCTAATCCATCCATCCATCATCTTAATTATCAGAGATATTCTAGGGAGGCACTATGAATAATAATGCAATTGCCATATTTTGTAATGGGCAGCTATTGCACAGTCCTTAGTTCTGAAAGAGTTATGTAGATCTTAGACAGATTCTGAGCCCTAATCAAGGCATTGTTCCAAAGGTGCTTTTTCCAAAAGGCACCTGGACTTTTTTTTTTTTTTTAAAGTTTTGCTTCTCGTCCAAGAAGCTTCTTCAGTTCTGATGGGTGGGGAATGGAATGCTTTATATTCTTTGCAGTCATCTGGTCATTACCATTTTGAGGGTTAGTCGTTAGCTCTCTGAGAGTCCCTGAGGCACTTGGGTGTTTATCTGTATCCTCAGAGCACTGCATATACTACATTGCACTGTTTGTGTCTGGATGTTTTGTCCTTGGGGTGGACAAGCTTCTATCTTAATGTATTCCTGAGTTTAAAGTGTGCACATATGTTGTGTTGGTTGAAAATCCTCCCCAGCTTTTCAGATATTCCTGAAATGTATGGAATGACAACGTTGCTCCATTTGTTGTTCTCTTCTTTGTTATGAAAGAGCTGCTGCTGGATCCTTTTATGGATTTGATGAAGGTCCAATTGGATAGGGCATCCTTCATGTGTTTTTGTTCTTTCTCTTTTCCCTCAGGTGACTCTGAGGATACAGATAAACTCCCAAGTAGCCTCAATAACTTTCAGAGAGCTAACGACCAATATTCAGAGTGCTGATAACCAGATGACTGCAAAGAATATAAATCCTTCTATTCCTCACCAGTCAGTCAGAATTGAAGGAGCTTCTTGGATGAGAAAAGAAACAATTTCAAAGGGGAAAAAAATCAAGAAAGTTCAGATGCCTTTTGGAAAAAGCATGTTTGGAACAACCATGACCTGGATGATTGAGAATCTCCATAGGCATTTTCTCTAGGGGTTGATTATATAACACCTTAATTGGCTCTGGAACACAATTCCAGAGCCCCCAGCCCTCGCCCCACATTACCTACTTACACTGCCTGAATCAGGGTAAGATTTGATCCAGAACAGAGGTTCCTATGTCGTGGCATTCCATTACTCAATTATGGTCTTCAAAACATGTGTTTATAATTACTCTTATCTTTTCATACTAAACAAAACTTTATTTACCCAGAAAGCTAATGCTGATGATTTTAAGTTTTTATCAATTGCTTTGGATATCTGTTTTCATTCCTGTATGCTGCCCGGAGTCACCATGTGTGAGTTGGGCAACCATATAAATTTGTTTAATAAAAATATTAACAAACAGCTATTACATTTAAAAAGGTATGTAAAAGGTTTGAAAATACGTACCCATAGGACTGACTAGGATTATCTGCTGCACTTGGGGACCCTGCTGTTTTAACAACACTGTAAGAAGTTTTACTCCAGGCCACCGGACATGAAAATCAAACTCCTGCAATGATCATATATTTCATTGATAAATTATTAAATTATTATTATGCCAGTAATGTAATACACCAGTTCTAAAGAGACTAGTATTTACATTTTTTTCCCTGGGATAAGTAATAAACTATTGACTGAAATATTACGAATCTGCCAAATAATTAACATCAAGCAAAAGCAATACCTAAAAAGTTTTTCTCAAATAATTTAGGTTAGTTGATAAGAAAAAAAAGTTTCAGGTAAAATTAAAAAGGATATATGTGTGAAATTAACTTGTCGTAGTCATAACAAATTCCTAGGATGAATATCCCAAGCAAACTGTTTCTTAATTTTATCCATATAAACCTTATGGATAAAACCTTAAGATCAAATTAAGTACACACCCACACCATTTGGTCAGTGCTCCAAGTTCTTAGAACTACCCTGTATTATTCCCACAATACAGATGCTGAGGAAGAAAGCAAAGAATGTAAACAAGAGATTGTGGCAGCTTGTTATGACTCTTGTCAGATAGATCTTCATCCATGGAAAAGGAGGAACAAAAGAAATATACAAGATGATTCCAGTCCAGTATTTCAAATATGGTTCACATGCCACAGGGCTCCCACCTTTTTTTCTTTTTTTTTTGTATCCCTTGGGATGCCTCAAATTATACATTTGAATAAATAGAAGTGCAGTATCCCCTTTTTTCCTGGTAAAATGCGAACAAAATATGTGAGTAAAATTTGTTTGAATAACTGGTTGAACTGAGAATACTCAAGTGAGTCATCCTAAGCAAAAGGAAGCTAAAATATCCCTCATTTTGTGTCCACTCTTCTGGACAGAACAGTAGTGCAGCATCTGTAGGAGAGATGTGATCACAATGGGGATTTTCCATAAAATTTTTCCACTGTAATCCTTTCTTGCTAACTTTTATCCACTGAAGTGAAATAGGATAAAAATGGCAGGAATCACTTTATGTTTTGTCCCCTCCCCTGCTTCCAACACACACAAATTTCATGACTCCTTGCAAAATGCCTCTTTCAAAATATGTATCAGACTGAAATGGTTAACTGGGAATGTTGTACAAATGTACTCCACTTATGCTTTTTTGAGTTGCAAACTTTCACAAATAGAAACAAACTAGTCCCTAAGTCCATTCTTGAATGTCCCAGAAATCAGATCGGAAAAGATTAATTTCTGGTGCACCACACATATTAATTTCTGACAACTCTCTCCTGTCTCTCCCCCACCCCACCCCCATTTCCTTTCTGACCTTCACAATGCTGACAATGTGGACATATTGAACAGAAGTGGGAGGAGAAGATGATGAACATGATACAATCATTAAGTACAGACAAGATCATGGAACATGTGAAAAGTCTAGTGTCTGTACAATCCAGAATAATAATCAAGAGGAAAGGGAAACTGATGGAAGAAATGGAGATGCTGTTCAGTATAAGGACTGAATATTAGCACCAATGTGCCCCTTGGCCTAATATTGATCCAGGAGAAAGCTAAGAGCTTGTTTCATGACTCATAACAGGAGGCTGGTGAAAGCATTGCTGAACACACATTTGTTAGAAGTCATCAGTGGTTCCTGAGTTTTAAGGGTTTTGTGAACCTGCATAATATGAAAGTGAATGGAGAGGCAGCAAGTATGGATGAGGATGCATCCTGGAAGTTTCTGGAAGCTTTCAAGGAAATAATTTAGGAAATTGGTTATTTGTCCCAGCAATATTCAATGTGGATGAAACAGATTTTATTTGAAGAAAATGCTGGACAAAGTCTACATCAGCAAGGAGATGATGATGCCAGGCTTCAGTTGTAAAGAATAGCTAACTTTGATGCTAGGTGCCACTGCTTCTGGTGATCTGAGCCTAAAACTGCTAATCTACCACTCTGAAAACCAGTAAGCTCTTGAGCATATCTCAAAGAGCTCACTTCCTGTTGTGTGGAAGGATAACAAGAATGTTTGGGTCACCCTTCTGATCTCTGAAGACTGGTTCTTCCATCATTTTGTCAAGGAAGTGGAGACGTATTGACATAAGAAAAAACATTGAGTTCAAGATTCTGCAAATTCTGGATAACACCCCAGGTCATTCACTTTACCTGAATGATTTCCAACCAAATGTGAAGGTTGTGTATCTGCTTCTGAACACCACCTGTCCCCCGCAGCCTATGGACCAGGGAGTAATAGCAACCTTCCCAAAAATATTTATCTTTGCTGCACATTTAGGCAGGCAACTCAGGCAATCAAAGCAGACTCCCAGATGATTTTCATGCCGTATCAATACTGGAGAATGCGCCAACACTATCACGTCAGGTTTTACCGAATGCAGTAAGGTGCAAACTCTACTTTGAGTATTTTTTACCTACTTTGCAAACAAAATGGATTGTGAACAGCCACTAGGAACATAACCTTTTCGAAAGTAGGGTAATATATGTATTTGCTGTGAAATGTCTAATTCTAGCTACAGTGGACAATAGAATTAGTAGCTTATGTCTGTCCAAAATTTCTGAAATAATCACCAACATTAATATAAAATACTCTTGAAATCAAGGTAGTCCTTGACTTATAACCATTTATTTAGTGACCATTTGTAGTTAAAAATTATTTGCAACCAGTCCTTGCACTTATGAACATAGTAGCATCCCCACGGTCACAAAATCAAAATTTGGCTGTTTGGCAACCAGCATGTATTTACGATAGTTGCAGCATCCCAGGGTCATGTGATCACCATTTGCAAACTTCCCAGCTAGCTTTTGACAATGAAAATAAATGGGAAGCTGGATTTACTTAATGACTGCATAATTCACTAAACAACTGCAATGATTTGCTTAACAATTCTAGTAAAAAAATAGGTTGTAAAATTGGGCACAACTCACACTGACTGCCTTCCTTAGCTATGGAAATTCTGATTCCAATGGTGATCGTAAGTCAAGAACTACCTATAACTACTTACAGTGAGGGGAAAAAATTGATCCCCTGCTGATTTTATACGTTTGTCCACTGACAAAGAAATGATCAGTCTATAATTTTAATAGTAGGTTTATTTTAACAAAAAAAAACACATTTCAAAAAAGTTATAAATTGATTTACATTTTAATGAGTGAAATAAGTATTGGACCCCTTCGCAAAACATGACTTAGTACTTGGTGGCAAAATCCTTGTTGGCAATCACCAAGGTCAGACGTTTCTTGTAGTTGGCCACCAGGTTTGCACACATCTCAGGAGAGATTTTGTCCCACACCTCTTTGCAGATCCTGTCATTAAGGTTTCGAGGCTGACATTTGGCAGTTCAAACCTTCAGCTCCCTCCACAGATTTTCTATGGGGTTAAGGTCTGGAGACTGGCTAGGCCACTATAGGACCTTAATGTGCTTCTTCTAGAGCCATTCCTTTGTTGCCTTGGCCGTGTGTTTTGGGTCATTGCCATACTGGAATACCTATCCACAGCCCATTTTCAATTCCCTGGTTGAGGGAAGGAGGTTCTCACCCAAAATTTGATGGTACATGGCCCCGTCCTTTGTCCCTTTGAAGCGGTGAAGTTGTCCTGTCCCTTAGCAAAAAACACCCCCAAAGCATAATGTTTCCACCTCCATGTTTGACGGTGGGGATGGTGTTCTTGGAGTCATAGGCAGCATTCCTCCTCCTCCAAACACGGCGAGATGATTTGATGCCAAAGAGCTCGATTTTGGTCTCATCTAACCACAACATTTTCACCCAGTTCTCCTCTGAATCATTCAAATGTTCATTGGCAAATTTCAGACGGGCCTGTGCATGTGCTTTCTTGAGCAGGGGGAACTTGCAGGTGCTGCAGGATTTCAGTCCTTCGTGGCGTAGTGTGTTAACAATTGTTTTCTTAGTGACCATGGTCCCAGCTGCCTTGAGATCATTGACAAGATCCTCCTGTGTAGTTCTGGGCTGATTCTTCACCGTTCTCATGATCACTGAAACTCCACGAGGTGAGATCTTGCATGGAGCCCCAGATCGAGGGAGATTCAGTTATTTAGTGTTTCTTCCATTTGTGAATAATCGCACCGTCGTCACCTTCTCACCAAGCTGCTTACCGATAGTCTTGTAGCCCATTCCAGCCTTGTGTAGTTGTACAATCTTGTCCCTGACATCCTTGGACAGCTCTTTGGTCTTGGCCATGGTGGAGAGTTTGGAATCTGATTGATTGCTTCTGTGGACAGGTGTCTTTTATTCAGGTAACAAGCTGAGATTAGAAGCACTCCCTTTAAGAGGGTGCTCCTAATCTCAGCTCGTTAGCTGTATAAAAGATACCTGGGAGCCAGAAATCTTGCTGATTGGTAGGGGATCAAATACTTATTTCACTCATTAAAATGCAAATCAATTTATAACTTTTTTGAAATGTGTTTTTCTGGATTTTTTTGTTATTATTCTGTCTCTCACTGTTAAAATAAACCTACCCTTAAAATTATAGTGGGCAAACGTACAAAATCAACAGGGAATCAAATAATTTTTCCCCTCACTGTACCCAAGTACACTACATTATAACAGCAGTAACTGTGAGGGATCTAGGAGTCCAAGTGGGGAATCACTTAAATATGAGCCAGCAGTGTGCTGCAGCTGCCAAAAAAGGCAATGCAGTCCTAGGCTGCATCAATGGAAGCATAGTTTCAAAATCACATGATATATTAGTACTATTTTATACTGCCTTGGTAAGACTACACTTGGAATACTGTGTCCAGTTTTGATCACAATGCAAAAAAAGATATTGAGAGTCTAGAAAGTGTACAGAGAAGAGCAATAAAGATGATCAGAGAGCTGGAGGCTAAAACATATGATAAACTGTTGTAAGAATTGAGTATGTCTAGTCTAATGAACAGAAATCAATTTCAATTCAGAATAGAGCTGGAAGGGACCTTTGAGATCTTCTAGTCCAATCCCCTGCTATACCATTTCAGACAAGTGGCTGTCCAGTCTCTTCTTAAAAACCTCCAGTGGTGGAACCACCTACAACTTCTGAAGACAAGCTGTTCCACTGGTTAATTGTCCTCATTGTTAGGAAGTTTCTCATTAATTCCAGGTTGCTTCTCTCCTTGATAAATTTCCATCCATTGTTCCTTGTCCTGCCCTCTGGTCCTTTGGAAAATGTTGACTTCCTCTTTTTTGTGGCAGCCCTCAAATACTGGAATACTGCTGTCATGTCACCCCTAATCCTTCTTTTCTTTAGACTAACCATAGCCAAATCTTGCAACCATTCTTTGTATGTTTTAGTCTCCAAGCCTTTGATCATTTTAGTTGCTCTTCTCTGCACTTTTTTTTTCAGTCTCAACATCAACATTGAAGTCTCAACATAAAGGACTAAGAGTGACATAACAACAGTCTTCCAATATTTGAAGAGCTGTCACAGAGAACAGGGGGTTAATCTATTCTCCAAAGCACCTGAGGGCAAGACAAGAAGTAATGGATGGAAGTTTAATAAAGAGAGATCAATTCTAGAATTAAGGAGCAATTTTCAGAGAGAGAACAATTAATCAGTGAAATGGTTTGCCTCCAGAAGTTTTTAAGAGACCAGACAGCTATTTGTCCAGAATTATATAGGGTCTCCTGCTTGAGCAGGCGGTTGGATTAGAAGACCTCCAAGGGCTCTTCCAACTCATTTATGCTTTATTTATGACAATGTCACTCAGTTAAATGAAATACTTATTTAATAATTAAACAAAACAATTCTCACCTCTAAATAAGTCAGCAGAAGAGTGACATTTTCATGTTGCTTAATGAAAATTTCAGTAAACTGACTTCCAAAATCTTCTGTTTGTTTCTGTGAATTTTCTTCTGTAACATTAAATACAATACAATTCAGAGGTCTCAAAAAGGACAGTTTAAAATAAATATAATAAAAATATTAAAAAGTGAAATTGAACAATTAGACATATCTTTCATATTATATAAGAATATTTCAGGACTATAGGTGTTAAGAGTTTATAGACTTAGTAGTAAATGCTAAAGTAAAACAAACTCAATGAACTAGTAAACAAACATTCAAAAATATAACAATGATTTATCTAAGACTTCCTTAACCCATTCATATTCAGAAAAAGACACTAAGTTGAATTTCGCAAACAGGAATCCCTTATGCAAAAAACAATTTCATCTCATATTTTTTTTAAGTTCAAAAGCCTCTTCCTGAATGAACCATTTATTAAATCATGTACTGCATAATGTCTGGCAAGTTTCCAATTTTCTGTGTGTAAGGGGGACATTCTGAAGAAGGTAGTGTAGTTATAGAGAATACTGGTTGAATGATGCTTTAGGCCGTTATATGATGGAAACATTATTAGATGTAGCCTTTCTGGTCCTTTTAGACTCCTCGGCAGTGTTTGATATCATGAACTATGGTACCCTTCTAGACTGCCTTTGAAAGTTAGCACTGTCTTATGTAGTAGTATGCCTTCCACTTCCAGCTAGTAAAGGGTAGGAATTTCCTAAGCCCTTGACCTTTCTTGGTGGGCAGAACATATATTTTTGTTGGTCAACAAACATATAAAATTGTTGGGAGAAGTTGTCCATTAGTTTGCAATGGGTATTAGGTGCAGTGATAATTGAAGATGTAGAAGATAACCTGGGCCAAGAAGGAGATACTGTGTATATCTTGTTGTGTGTCTGATATCTATAAATAAAATCTAAACAAGACCTAGCAATACTGACTTTATCACTGCATGATTGAATTACTATAACTCTGTTTCAGACCTTGAAGACTTAGAAACTACAGTTTATTCAGAAACTGTCAACTTGTTTGCTGGCAAGTGTGAGCCATTACAGTAGGATAACGCCTGTATTTTAGATTCTATTTGTTGTTGTTAGTTGTGAAGTCGTGTCCGACCCATCGCGACCCCATGGCCAACGTTCCTCCAGGCCTTCCTGTCCTCTACCATCTTCTGGAGTCCATTTAAGCTCACGCCTACTGCTTCAGTGACTCCATCCAGCCACCTCATTCTCTGTCCTCTCCTTCTTCTATTGCCCTCAATCTTTCCCAGTATTAGGCTCTTCTCCAGTGAGTCCTTCCTTCTCATTAGGTGGCCAAAGTACTTGAGTTTCAACTTCAGGATCTGGCCTTCTAAAGAGCAGTCAGGGTTGATCTCCTCTAGGACTGACCGGTTTGATCGCCTTGCAGTCCAAGGGACTCGCAGGAGTCTTCTCCAGCACCATAGTTCAAAGGCCTCAATTCTTTAGCACTCAGCCTTTCTTATGGTCCAACTTTCACAGCCATACATTGCAACTGAGAAAACCACGGCCTTGACTATACGTACTTTTGTTGGCAGGGTGATGTCTCTGCTTTTTGGTATGCTGTCTAAATTTGCCATAGCTTTCCTCCCCAGGAGCATTAGATTCTATATTATATAATATATAGTAGGTTTCCATATATAATTCAATGTCTTGGTTATGATCTATAAAGCCGTTTAGGACACACATGCTTTTTCTCTATGGTATTCACACATGCTTTTTCTCTATGGTATTATGTTCTTTAAACTGAATCTGTCCTATATATTCAAACTGAAATGATGGAAGTTAAAAGCAGGTCATTTCTGCAGTATCCTTAGCCTTGTGGGAGATCAGGATGGCTTCATGCTGTTGCTTTCAGGAAGCAAATGAATATAGTTCTTTTTCACTATACATTTGGGAATTAAATGTGAGTTGTGGGATTGTTGTTACCCTATATTTAACATGATCTATGGTTTTAAAAGAGCTTTAGTGGCACAGTGGTTAGAATGCAGTATTGCAGGCTAAGTCTGTCCACAGCCAGGAGTTTGATCCTGATTGGCTCAAGGTGGACTCATCCTTCATCCTTCCGAGGTCTGTAAAATGAGGATATGCTTACATTGTAAAGTGCTCAGACAGTGCTGTAAACATTATGGAGTAATATATAAGTCTGAGTGCTACTGTTATTATACATATTTCATCTAGTGTTATAGTTAGTGTTATTAATTCTATACTTACTTTAATGGATTTGTTATTTTTGTCATGAAGTTACATTTTATTATAGATTATTCTGAAGTGTTTTCTACTCTGTGTCCCCTAGTCTTTAGATAGGACAGCATATCTATTTTTTGATATATAAAATATTTTTCCATTACTTCACTGAATAGTCCCAGATTTCAATTGCTATGTACCATACAGAACCCTTATACAGAATTGAACAATGTATTCTACTTCTAATACAATGAAATAGTATTGGGGCCATATTATGTATGTAAGAACAAACTAGTATGAATAAATTTAGCTAAGATTTAATTCTCAGTTTCTCTATTTTTAAAGATTAAATTCTTATTGTTTCTGTTTTTTAGTCAACAGTAGAGTTCTTTTCTTAGACTAGCATTGTTAATTCAGATAAAAATTGCAGATATCAGTCCACTCTACCATTTGGTCTGGCCTTCCACTTTGCAGAAGTTTCCAATGGATGCTGCCCAAGCAATGTGCAACAAAGCTTCCTGAGAAAGAATGACTGCAGATATCTTCAATATATATTGTCCAATACATTATGCCAATACCTATTGGTTGTACCACTTGTGAGAGTCTGGAACCTAGCTAGACTTCTGAATGGTCACTTCATTAATGCTGATCTGAGGTGCCTCTTATTAATATCAAATCACAGATACTCTCATACTGGCTGTTCCTTATTGAAAAATTCTTGATGGGAATCAGTGCTTGTAGAATGATGGTTCCCTACTGATTACAAATCCCTTTTTCCTTGTCAGATTTTCCTTCTTCAGAACTGAAAGGGACAAAAAGATTTTTTTCTGCTTGGCCTTACAAGAATTGCTATTTCTTGCACTCAAGAGGTCAGTATCATTGATAAACCTATTTCATTTCAGAACTATGAGATTGTCTTACATAAAAAAAATCTGTATTTTCAGAGCAAAATGGAAAATGTAATTGACAGATTGTGAAATCTTTTCATAACTGTGGAACATTTACCCTTCTTTAATTACAATATAGACACACATTAACTATGAAATCAATATGATACACAGCACTGAACATAAAAATGTAAAAATATGTGGATCACTGTTAGTGGTTGTGACAAATAATCATAAATTGTAAAACAACCAGAATGTCCTTCCTGATCTCCACCTCCAATTTTTTTAGAAAAAAAGCAAAGGAGAGCTGTCAACATACTATATTTACTGAGATTAATGTTTACAGTACATTTTTTTTTTAAAAAAAAATTAAAAATAGTGCGTGGTATAGAGGAGACTTAATATGAGAAATAAAGACAATACTAGGGAGATAAATACTGTTGATCTTTTCTCATATCAAGGAGATTAAATTACATCTGCTAATCTTTGTCTATATAGATATTTTTTCCACTGTTATGCATATACCAATGCTTGCTAGCTGCCTAGAACACAACATTATAGCGTGCAACAATTTATCCCCAAACAAAGGGTAAAGTAGGAGATATTGTGTAGTGCTTGTAGCCGCATATATACAGTCTGATCCAATGGAGTATCTCATTTGATCATGTGGATTTTCAGCCTACTAACTGGCATAAAAAAAGTTGATCCTAGGGCATTCCCTACTATACTACAGAGTTACTCTTGTGGTCAATATCTATGCCATCCTTCACAAGGCTTCTTAATTATGCCCGACTCAGTTCCATTCCAGTAGAAATTCTATTATTTAAAGTTTGACTGCAGTCCTGGGAGTAATTTGTGTTTTTTTTTTTGGGGGGGGGGAGGAGTGATTTATTTTTTCTTTTATTATTTCCACTAATCCTTTTCATACCATTTTATTACTTATCTTAAAGCAATTGCAGCCACAAGATGTAATAAACAAGGCTTTAAAGACTATTTGCAGTCTTAAACATTCACCAAGGTTCTTAGCAGGGGATCATGTTCTATCCCCTAAAAGAAATATAAAGAAGCCTAGTGTAACATTGCTATTTCATAAATGTACACAGCTTGGGATCAGATAAATTCAAAAGTTGAAAGGTTTCAAAATGATATACTTCTAATAGCAAAGACTGGTGTTAATCTGATTTTTAGGAAGTTAAAAATTAAAGAGAGAACATTATGCAGGAAATGACAGCAAGAATTACAGTGAAGTATAAAAACGATAGAAAATGATAGAAAAAAATGAAAAAAAATCTTCTTTTATATTGGCTGTACATTGATTACAGTTCATAGATTACATGTGCTGTTCCAAACACATACATAGTAGTTGGCTACTGGAGCTTGTTCTTCCTTCTCTCATATGCCTTAATAGGCTAGTAAATGTTCTGCAGGCTAGTAATTTTTCTAGACCTACTTACCAGTAGTTAAAACAATGCTTTCCAAACCTGGATAACCTATTCAAAATTAGGTAAAAGTATTTTTCTTTGGGTAAGAATACACACAAACTCATTACCCAATTACAACAGGAATATTTAAATAAGGAGTTTCTGATAAGCAGTTTTGAATAATGAACAAAAAAAATTGGGAAGTGCTGACTTACAATCTTACATTACGTTCACAGAAATCTCACTGATTTTTTTGTTAGTGCAGCATTAGCAACTTCAACTGCACGCACAGTGGACACGTGGAAATTTCCCTTTAAAGATGCGTTCCCCTTAAAGTATTTAAAATTCCTTAGTATAATTGCAATTTTTTCCAACATTTGATAATCAGTTATTAAAACAATCTAATAATCACATTCTTTAAAATGTGCTTTGGTTAATCTTTTTAATAATAACTCATAATATAAGTTGATAAAATATCATAACATAAGCCCTACGTGTGTGTGTGTGTGTATCCCCTTGATTGCACTAAAAATGTGAATCCTGGGTATGCTCATACTTTAAAAGAAACAATCGAACACCAGGATAAAATACAAACAAAACTGTTTAATACTCTGCCGACGTCGTCAGAGTAAAATGCCGGCGTTTTGGGAGCTTGCCTATAAAGCCGGTTGTTTTTGCGCTCTGCTTATTGAGCGAGTCACCGGTCCACTCGCCCCAATTGGACGTATTGTTTCTAACTGTCCCGCATCAATCTGTGTGTGCCTAGACTCGGGAATCATTTCTTCACTCATAGTCGTTCTCCTTATCTGCCTGGTTCGTGTCCGAGTGCCTGTTGCTGTAAGTTGGTTCCCTAACACCTCCTGTCCTGCGGTCATCCCTCCTTTTTGCTGTGCCCTGGCCCCCCTCTTTGGTTCTTGTATAGGTTGCACTGAGGATTCCTCTCTTTCGGCAGTTGTAGTTCTTTGTCGCATGGGTCTGTAGTTCCGATCCTGCCTGGTCGGTGCTTGTTGCACTTGTTGCAAGTTGTTACGTTGCTCCTCCCGCTCCCTTAGTGCCTGATAGGCAGGCAGCAGGTCTATATGGCAGTTGATCGAATGTCCATCCAATAACCAAGCCTCCTTAAGTAGTCATCCGCCCTTGGTGGTATCCTGGGCGATGGTCTCCGCCCCTGCAAGGTCGAACGTATGATTGCAGCTGGCCATGTGTGCCCATACCTGTGAACGTTGTTCTTGATGTCTAATGGCCAGCTCATGCTCGTGAATCCTGGTCCTGAGCCATTTGGTCGTCTCCCCAACGTAATTGCAGTGACAGTTCTTACATTTTATTCTATATACCACCGAGGATCTTTCTTCATTGGGGAGCGGCTCTTTGGGGTGCACCACCTTGGCACGCAACGTTTGATCTGGTTTATGGGCGATGCTAATATTATATGGAGCTAATATCTGCACCGTTGCCTCGGACACGCCGTTGATATTCGGCAATGTTGTCCATGCCATAGGCGTGCCTGTGTGTTGGCTTCTGCGAGGCTCATATGGTCTGATGTATCTTTTAATGAATTCTACTGGATAGCCAATACGGATAGGGCAAGAGCTGAGGAGAGGAGCCACCTTTACCGTATCTGCAGGCGGAATGGCTATCCAGTAGAATTCATTAAAAGATACAGCAGACCATATGAGCCTCGCAGGAGCCAACACACAGGATACCACCAAGGGCGGATGACTACTTAAGGAGGCTTGGTTATCGGACGGACATTCGATCAACCGCCATATAGACCTGCTGCCTGCCTATCAGGCACTAAGGGAGCGGGAGGAGCAACGTAACAACTTGCAACAACTGCAACAAGCACTGACCAGGCAGGATCGGAACTACAGACCCATGCGACAAAGAACTACAACTGCCGAAAGAGAGGAATCCTTAGTGCAACCTATACAAGAACCAAAGAGGGGGGCCAGGGCACAGCAAAAAGGAGGGATGACCGCAGGACAGGAGGCGTTAGGGAACCAACTTACAGCAACAGGCACTCGGACACGAACCAGGCAGATAAGGAGAACGACTATGAGTGAAGAAACGATTCCCGAGTCTAGGCACACACAGATTGATGCGGGACAGTTAGAAACAATACGTCCAATTGGGGCGAGTGGACCGGTGACTCGCTCAATAAGCAGAGCGCAAAAACGACCGGCTTTATAGGCAAGCTCCCAAAACGCCGGCATTTTACTCTCCTCTCTCTCCCTCTCTCTCTCTCTCTCTCTCTCTCTCTCTCTCTATATATATATATATATATATATATATATATATATATATATATATATATATATATAAAATCCAAGTATTTTACTTCAGTATCTAGTATCATCCACATTTCTTTCAATTAATATCTAAAATTACTACATGATTCCCCTTAACATGAAGACCATGTCAAGTTTGTGTCACACATTTGTGTGCATGTAAAAAGTGCTAAAACTAATACTATTTTCTAAAATATAGCACCCTTTTTTCAAACAGGTGTTGTGAATAATTAATAATTAGAATTACAATTAAATGCATCATGCTGAGATATACTCAGTTTCTTTTACCTTCAGAATCATCTGTAAGAGCAGAGGAAAAGAGAGAAAGTTTTAAAAAATAAAGCAACTTCTATTTAATATTGCAAAGAAGCACAAGTGATTTTATACAACTGATGTTGAAAGGAAGAATACAAACTGGTGCTATAGAAAAGATATTTACTCATCCTCTTCTAGTTAGAAGGGAAGGCTTAAGCCCCTCTCTTCAGATACATGTTTTAACTTCAACTGACAATAGTGTAACATCTTTACAGTATGTGGTCTTTGGTCACTAGAATAATTGCTTTCAGTGATGGGACTGTCACTGACTGTGAAAGGAACTAAGTCTTTAAATCCAACTATAATTCTTGGTCACTGAAGATGGAACTGAAAGAACAAAAAACCCTAGTATACTCAGTTAGTTTAATGTTAAAGCCTCCTCAGTATTGATCTGTGGAGCCTCACTTTTCTATCTTACAATATTTAATGTATGTAGATGGTTCAGACCAGATCAGTATCTTTTAAAAAATTAGAGGAATTCTCACCATTGTAGCCTTTAATGTTGCTGGCACTCTGACCAGATATGCTAATAAGAGTTGTGCAGGCTGAAAATGCCATTGCAATATATTCTCTGGCACACTTGCTGATGGTAAATTCCTCAAGTTTATAGGTGATAGACTGAATATATATTTAGTATATATCTGTGGTACCGGTATATTCTAAGTACTCCATGCGCATCCAGATCGTGGCAGGTTTGTTATCTAAGGTGGGAAGGGGGAATACAAACCCTTGTGCTCAGTGGAGTTTGGAACTGATATTGGGCATGAAGCAGAGGACTAGTCTTAGCACCACCTTATCTTGATATTCTTTTCACAAAGAGAGCCCCTCATTCTGTAATCTTCATAGTTAATATGGCTACCAAAAAATAGGTGAGTATGCTTTGGGGCATCTGCCAAATAGGTTTGGTAGCAGGGATACTCTTAGGAAAGGATGCCCTTTACCCAACCAGGACATAACCCAAAGTGGCAACCAACTGATACAATGCATTAGCTGTCAGCCTTTGTCAAGCCCCATCTGGATGGCAAGCCCAAGATGGGTAGGATAAGAATGTAATAATGCAACTGTGAAAGTTAGTTCTCAGGCAAACTTATAACAAACCAATTAAGGGAGCATTTTTGGGTTGTGCTGCTTTGTCTCACTGACCTCCTTTTTCTTTTCAGTGGTTCTCAAAATCTCCCAAAGCCACTTTGGTCTTATTTGTAGGAATCTTAATAGTTCCAGGACTACTGGTTCTGATGCCATAAGTCTGTCTTCTGTGCTACCAAAAGCATGCCTATCAATTAATAGATTTTGGCAATAGCCAGGTGTCTAGAGATTAAAATTTCCTTTGGGTTGATGTTGAGTCCCAGATGCAGGATCCGCTACACAGGCATTCTCCCAATATTGGGAAAGACAGCGCATTTGAGCAATTTACAGTATTTTGTTTCTTATTGGGCCTATTTAATAAAACAACAGTTCCAATCCTTCACATCAACATAGTACTGTAGATCTTTTTAAATTACTTTCTCTAACATGAAACAGGGCTTTTTTAAAAAAAAAAAAAAAGCAAAAGGGTATTTAAAGCTGGCAACTTTAAATAAGATAGAAACACCACAATGAAATGTGGTTATCAGTAAAACAAAATAATTTGAAACTAGAATGAAATGAGAACCTTTAATTTTAGAAATTCCAACATAATTCCTTTACTTATTTTGACTTTATAAGCATTCAAAGTGATTTCTGTGACCACTGGTTTCAGCATATACTTCTTGAATTTAAAACAATGCTCTTGGATGCTGCTCATTTAAGTAACACTACATTAAAAACAAAACATGCAAATCCAAAACAAAAATTTCTAAAGACTAAAGCAAAATTATTTTTAGCTTGGATGCAACCCTAAACTATGATCTACAACTACATGAACTTCATAAGCCTGGGGCACTCTATTTTTCCTCACTTCTTTGTAGCTGCACTTGAGAAGAAGGACTCAATATATCCCATCCAATAACCATTTTGCAAAAATGGGGGGGGGTGTTAAATCCTGGATTATATCTTGTTTTTTCTGAAACAGTCATAGTACCTCAAGTTCATATACAGAAAGCTTTTTTTCAACTTAAAACTGGATTTATATGCATCACATTTCCTCTGGCCATTATAGAGGTGACAGCAACTGAGCCAAAACTTAATGCAGCCTTGCATATCTAAAGCAGATCACTATAATTAAAAAAAAAGTTATTTCACCAAATTAAATAAAATTAAGTAAACTCTATTTGTTAAGTACATATTAAAAATAAACTCCTTACCTTGTTCTTCCTCTTCCAAATCATTGGACATGATATTACAGAGGGTATCCAAAGCATAGCCGATTATTTCAGAATCTGAACTATGAATAAAAGAACAAACTCTCATTGAATATACTGCATATAATACCAACACTGCAAATAATATAATTATATAATCTCATTTCGTTTCAACACTTATTGCAAAGTCCGCAATACTCGATAAGGAGTATGTTCAGGAATTCTACTACAGGTAGCCTTTGCATACTGACTGCAATAGGAACTGACAACTCTATCATTACACAATGTGGTCTAAAAAGAAAAATCATATTACTGTGCCAGACTTATGAGGGCAGTGTGGTAGTTCTGGCTGTGTTGTAAGTGAATCAACTGTGGTCATTAAGTACAATGTCATGTGACCATGACTTGTGACTTCCTGCCTGCTTCCCCATTGACTTTCCTTGTTCGAAGACAATTGTGTAGGTCACAAATGGAGATTATGTTACTGTGGGATGCTGTGACATCATAAATACATACTGGTTGCCAAATGGCTGAATTGCAATCAAGTGACCATGGCATTGCTACAAAGGCTGAAACTTCAAGGACCAGTTAGTTATAAGTTTCATTATTCATTTCTTTATTCAAATTGTTGTTGAACAAATGATGAGTAAGCAAGAAACACCTGTTCCATGCATTCCAGGTCAATTTTCTTAATGTAAATAATTTGTTAATTACACTGATAATTTCTGAAGCTTCTTGAATTTACTAAAGTAGAATGAGATATACACCTCATTATTGCAGAAAACACTGGGCAGACACTGATCAATTTGATTCTCATGAATGTATTACTTGCATTTTAATCATAATTCAATTTCATAATTCAGATTTTATTATTGGAAGATCCTATTTGTATATTTTAAAATAATCTGGCAAATCTTACCGGTCTGTTTGGAGAACATGTATAAGATGAGACATAGCTTGAATCCCCACTTCTAAACGATATTTCTGCCAAGAACAGAGCAAGTATTTAAAAAAATGTTATGTTCTACCAATCTTACTTTAGATGCCAAATGCACATGAAATTTTATTAGAAAAAAATACGTATCTACCTTTGAAAGAGATTTAAGGGCACGTACAGCATCTCTACGATCATCAAGTAAGGTGGAAGATGCCACTCTATCACATAATTTTTGAATCTGTAACAGAAATAAAATGATTCAAAAACTAGAGTTCTAAAATGCTGAAATTCAAGATTTATAGCTTAGAATTTATTCATACAGATTTTCTCACTGTAATCAAAATTAAACATGGTATAATTTACATGTTAGTTTAAAAAGAATATGAATTTATACACAATTTTATAAATATGAATTCATTTGAAATTATGTGCTACATGGATTTATAATACAGAAGTGCAAAACTACAGTACAGCATAGTTGATACTAACTTAATGTTTTCTATGAATCCAATTGTTGATTTCTTTGAGAAATGGTTGAACCAAGCAGTTTAAAGCAATGTGCAAACTTAATTAAAATTATTAAATAATTATTAAAATGATTATTATTAGATATTAGTTCTCCATTTCCAAGGAATAGTCTTTTATCTATTTATTAATTTAGATTGCACTTTTTTTACAAGAGTTCCAAGATAGCATATATAATGATACCTTCTCCTATTTTGGCATACAAGGTGAGGTATATTGGCTAAGACAGTGGTGGCGAACCTATGGCACGGGTGCCAGAGGCAGCACTCAGAGCCCTCTCTGTGGGCACGTGCACCGTCGTCCCAGTCCTAGGCCTTCCACTGGATTTTATAAAACCTTTTCGCTTTAGGCCTCCGCCGCCGTGTGCAAAAAAAAAAAGGTTCAATCAGTGAATTTCAACTTCTCGTGGGGAAAAAAAAAGATCTTGCAAAGTTGAAATTGATTGATTGAACTTTTTAGTCCCACCCAGTCTGCCACGCCCACCCAATTGGCCACGTCCAGCCAATGGGCCACACCCACCCGGCACTCGACGATGCATAAGTGGGTTTTGGGTTGCAATTTGGGCACTCAGTCTCTAAAAGGTTCGCCATCACTGGGCTAAGACTATCCCAAAGTCACCGAGTGAGCTTTCATAATAGAGGGTGAACTAGAACCTGGGTCTCACTGCTGTACATCTGCAGTCTTTCAAAATTTATTCATTTTCAATTCAGAATAGAGCTTTAAGGCAGAGGTCCCCAACCTTTTGGGCACCAGGGACCGGTGCCATGGAGAAAGGTTTTTCCGCGGACCAGAGGGGGTGTGGTTTTGAATACTGCCTGCATCCCGAGGATAGAGCTTTGCTTGTTTGTGTGGCCCACTTGCTGGCATGCTGCGGACTGGTACCGGTCCACGGACGGGGGATTGGGGACCCCTGCTTTAAGGGATCTTGGAGGTCTTCTAGTCCAGCCCCCTGCTCAAGCAGGAGACCCTATACCATTTCAGGCAAATGACTGTCCAGTCTCTTCTTAAAAATCTCCAGTGATGAAGCACCCACAACTTCTGAAGGCAAGCTGTTCCACTGGTTAATTGTTCTCACTGTTAGAAAGTTTCTCCTTAATTCCAGGTTGCTTCTCTCCTTGATTAGTTTCCATCCATTGTAATATATTTATTTCAAAGTTCTCTGTGCTGGCATTTAAAAGAATATGCCTGTTGATGATCACAGTCATACTAAAGTTATGAAACAAAGCCTGTCTTCATTCATTTCTTCTCCTCTCTGACTTGAAATCTACCAACGATTCATTTTCCCCCAGGAAAAAGGATTCATAATGTCATTTAAACCTTAACAGTTGTGAAATATATATATTATAAATTACAATTGCTTTTTGTGTAGTACTTGTCAGTATTTTCTTTGTCAGCTCAGGTCCCTGTTACTTGTGAACCATCTACTGCAGGTGGAATTTTCCCTTCTAATAGGGAGGGAAAGCCTATGGTTCCATATACTGAAAAAGATGG
Organism: Azemiops feae; assembly: GCA_023970755.1. Taxonomy (NCBI): domain Eukaryota; kingdom Metazoa; phylum Chordata; class Lepidosauria; order Squamata; family Viperidae; genus Azemiops; species Azemiops feae. The sequence goes on along the minus strand of JALGBA010004150.1, from coordinate 150,990 downwards.
CCTTCTCAATAACAGTTCCCTCACTCAGGAACAACTTCCCCCACAAGTTTTTATCATCTTAACATTTAGAAAGGCAGAACTATTATTTTGCAGAAACTTTGGTGAAAAAACTTAGCAAAAATATTTACAATATGCTCAGAATGTTGTTTAGGCCTTGGATGTAACAATATTATCAAAGGTCACAGCATTTTATCTATTACTCAACAATCATACTGAGTTTATTTTTCAATAATCCTATGTGGATGAACCAACTGAGAGAAATGCTTCTCACTTATTTTTTTTTAGTCATGTTTCAAATCAAGTTACAAAAAGAAAAAAAATAAGTAACAAAAACAAGCTATGCGTTACTCTAGCATCTCTTTGTAAGTTACTCTAAAAAGGCTCTTGTATGCCGTAGTGTATATGTGTAAAAGAATACAAGTCTTTTTAGAGTAAATTACTAAAAGCTAAAAGTCATGTACATGTTCTTTAGTGGTAATGTCTCAGTTTTTTTCATAATTATGGAGGATTAGAGTGTATACCGAAGTTGTGTTGTTTTTAAGGTTGCTTTAATCAATTCTTCAGTGAAGAATATTCTAGAAAGATCAATGTGAATATAGATATTAAAATATAAGAGAATTGTATTAAAAGGCACGATGTAGGGGAAAAAATTAAAATCCATGCTTTTAGGAAATTGTGTTCTCTGATTTGTTTATATATTTTACTAACTGTAAGTGCACGCTTCATCTTCTACTTTAATATAATTTTAGAGGATTGTTTATTTATAGCACCTTGTTTTTCATTGAAAGTAATCCCAAAGTAAAGTAAAATAGTATTTATGAAATGCATGAGAAGTTTTTAGAATTACAGAATCTAATATGTTTTAAAAATTAGAATCCAGGGGTTCTACTAGACCAGGGGTAGGCAACCTTGGCTCTTTTATGACTTGTTTGGGATTCTGGGAGTTGAATTCCATAAGTCATAAAAGAGCCAAGGTTGCCTACCCCTGTACTAGACATTCAACAAACACACCTAGGTTGAAACTTACTGGTATCTCATGGAACAATATGCTACCAACTGAAATTATAACCAACTATCTGTACAAATCTCTATTTAATTTGCTGTATTAGAGCAGGGCTTTTCAACCGGTAGTACGCGTATCACCTGTGGTACATTGGCACTTGGCAGGTGGCACGCAGCCTTGCCCAGCCCAGCCAAGTGTTAGTGGGGGGAGGGAACGAGCCAAAGCGGCACAGCACAGGACTTGCTGTGAGAGTCTTCAGGAGCTGCAGGGCTGCTGGGGCGAGGCAAAGGCCCCAGGATCAGCACTTCCGGAAGAGAAAGGAGGAGGAGGGGTGCGGAGACAGGAAGGGATATAAAAGGAGGCAGTTTGGGCAGGAGAGGGAGAGGAAGAAAAAAAAGACGCAGCCTTGGGGGGAGGAGGAGGAAGGATAAGCTGGAGCTGCATCGAAGGTAAAAGGAGGAGGGGCGAGAGAGGAGAGGACAAAAAACAGGCCGGGCGCGCACACAGGTGACAGTGACAAACAGGTAAGAAACGCACCTGGAGAAGGGTTGTGGCATGAGTATCCATGTTATCTGCGCTATGCTGTCCAGACCCCTCCCAGCCTGCCCAATTTCGGCAGGCAGCGGCACGTTCTCCTCACCGTGCGGAGAGGCTGGGCCAGGCGAGGCAAACCAGCGACATGCCAAACCGGCCTGGGCATGTGCAGAGGCGGCAGCGAGCGAATGCGCCTGGTGTCCCGGATGAAATGGAAGCACTCAGAACGTGGTCAGCCTGCGTGGCAAAACAGTCACCCAGGACGCCAGGCGCATGTGCTCGCCGTCACCTCTGTGCACGCCCAGGCAGGTTCGGCATGTCGCCGGTTCGCCTCGCCTAGCCCAGCCATTCTACACGGTGAGGAGAGAGTACCGCTGCCTGCCGAAACGAGACTGGGGTCTGGGCGGTGTAGCGCAGGTAATGTGGACTCTCATGCCGTTCGCGATGTCACCTCCCCTGGAGTCCATGGATGTGTGAAGTGGGCGAGTGCCATTTGCTGATCTCCTTCAGGAGATGTCTGTTTTTCTCCCTCCCTCATTACAAATATCTTCCCGCCACTTTGCTCTTAATGCTGTGTGGCTCTTGTCCAGCAATTTACAGTGGCCTTTCAAGCCATTGCCGCTGGCAGCCTGTCCCCCTCCCCTTGTCCCTTCCTGGGCAGGGAGGGAGGGAGGAAGGGAGGGAGGAAGGGACAATGGGAAGGAGGGAGGGAAGGGACAAAGAGGGAGGGAAGGAAGGGGCAATGAGAGGGAGGGAGGGAGGAAAGGAAGGAGGAGACAATGGGAAGGAAGGGACAAAGAGGAAAGGAAGGAAGGGACAATGGGAGGGAGGGAGGGAAGGGACAATGGGAGGGAGGGAGGGAGGGACAATGGGTGGGAGGGAGGGAAGGCACCCACCACAGTCCCACTCCCCTCCACCAGAGACCCACGGATACCCCCCACAGCCCCGCCCGCACCCCCCACAGGCACCCCGCAACCTGAGTGATGTTGAATTGGCCATGCCCCCCCAGCCATTGACTTCGCTTGTCAAAAAGTTGCAAAAGGTGATCACATGACCCTGGGACACTGTGATCGTCATAAGTATGAATCAGTTGCCAAGCATCCGAATGTAAATCACATGACCCTGGGGATGCTGCAACTGTCATAAATGTGAAAAATGGTCAAAAGTCACTTTTTTCAATCTTACAATTTATATTGGGGTTTTTTTTAGTATCCTAGTATGATTTATGTTGTTTGCTTAGCTAGTATTGTATGACTATGCCTAAGTGTTTATTTCTTATGATTTCTTATGAAGTGTTGTATTTCAAGATTTATGATGTATTTCAAGATTTCATGTTGTATATGATTATGATTATCCCTATTACTTGTATGTACACTGAGCTTATGCACCGGAGACAAATTCCTTGTGTGTCCAACCACACTTGGCCAACAAAGAATTCTATCCTATCCTATCCCATCCCAAAACAATGGCAAATCAGAAATTACTGATTTTTTTTTTGCAAATAATCCAAATCCAAGTACCAGTAAAACCCAGTATCTTGCTATCACCCCAAATCAAAATATTCATACTTGTTTCTGAACACAAAACATGACATATACCAGTGATGGCGAACCTTTTAGAGACCGAGTGCCCAAACTGCAACCCAAAATCCACTTATTTATTGCAAAGTGCCAGGGCTGCATCAGCATTGTGGTTCCCTCAGGAGGGGCGGGGGGGCATGGCCCACTGGGTGGGCCTGGCTGCAGTGGTCAAGGCAGACTGGGTGAGCGTGGCCGGGGTCAGGGCGGTGGGGGCCAGTCCCTTGCCATTTCCGGGGCATCCCTGGGGGGGCAACGCCGCTTGCTCACTCACTTCCTGCCCTGTCGCTTCCAAACGCCACATGCTCACTACTCTGGCAAACTCTGCTGTGGCAACGGCGCGCGTGCCCCCAGAGAGGGCTCTGGGTGCCGCCTCTGGCACGTGTGCCATAGGTTCGCCACCACTGACATATACAAACAAGGTACAGCAACTGTGAGGAAAATGTGGGAAGCAATTTGTTAGTGCTCTCCTCTAAGTCAATTCAATTCCCATAACATATATGTATTATTTTAGCAACAATGCAGATGTGATTTGGTATTACATACCTTATTCCAGGATATTTTTATTTTATTTTATTTTTAATATTATTTTTATTTTTCCAGCTTAGTATAGCCCTAATATATCTTAGTAGTCCTGTATCAGGTACTAACTAAGGCTGACTTTGCTGACGCTTCTTTTTAGGTCAGCCAAGTTTGGCTAGGTGCTATCATTTAGCTGGGCATGTTTGAATATGTGTTTCAGATTATTTTTTCTGGTCTTATGTGTTCTTATTGCACAGAAATGTGTACTGTACTTATTCACATAAATGTGTATTGTACTACAGTATGTTTTTAACAAGCTCAGTAAATAAATGATTTTATATTCATAATTTGTCAGCATGGGGACACAAACGAAAATAAAATTCTTTCTTAGGAACAACTATAATAATAGAAGTCCTCTCTTCTTGGACTCACTGCTGAAATGACACTAGATTAAAAAAAAAAACATAGGAGACCCAGGAGACATTTATGTTTTATAAGGGGCGACTGCAGCACTGATCTTCAGCTTACAGAAACTAAGGTGGCAAATTAAGCAAAATAAATGGAAATGGTTGAAATTCAGCCCCTCCACTCGTTGCTTTCAAATATATACTTACTGTACTAAATACAATATTTACCAAGCTTTATCACCCGAGTTTCATTGTGATATATTTTGTTTACGTGGACACAGTCTCCTTTACATATTATTATAAAGAAACGCGTACAACACAGATGGATTACCTCGAAGGTATTGCCACCCTCAAGCTTCTGTCAAAGCTCTACAAAAGCAGCGAAAACGCCACGCGGTGTGCCAAGGGTACAACGTGGGTCTGTAAACCAGGGCTTTTGCCGGGAAGAGGGTCCTACGAGTCACCATGCAGAGAAAGAGTCCTAAACCAGGACTTTCTTCGCCACAATGTCCAACTTACCGTGTCAGCTCCGGACGGCTGAGGTCCAGCGCTCTGGCCGCCCATGACGCCCCGTAAGAAGTTCATCTTGTCTCCGTGAGCTCTCTCCCAGCGGTCCTTAGGCCGCGACTCCCCACTAGGGCCCCGTCAACTACCGTCAGCATTAACTTCAATGCGCTTGCGCTAAGACGTGGCACCATGGTAGTCACCATAGAGATAGAAACTAATAGTTGTAGACAGAACTTCCGTTTTTAGTAGATCTTTCTAATCTTGCAGTGGGATGTTGTATGCGGTATAAGGCATCTGAGTTTTAGTCCAATTCCGAACGCGAAACCCGTGTTTTTTCTAACGCAAAACATTCGGCTTTTATGTTGTGTTTCGTCATTTTAGATATTCAACATTTAAAAATGCAATCAAATCAATGGAAAGCAAGGCGGTTTTACAATTAAATTCTGAATATTTGGCTAGAAAGGAAAGCATTGGAGCAAGGCCAATGAAGAGTGAACTTTTCTGTAATTCAAGTGATATTTTTAATAATGATCTGGAAAATAGAAATTCAAACTAGTCTCGCATCGTATCTTAATATGTTATTAGGGCAACCGGTTAAGAACAGTCTTAAGACATTGAGGGGACGCCCCATCTGCAGAAAGGGGAGACAATGGTCGATATTTTTAAAAGTTAAAAACTAAAACTTTGAAGTTCAGTTTCTGAATTCGTCACGATATCTTAGATTGCTCCATTAATTTTGGTGGGCATTTCTCAGGAAGGGAAAATGTCTTCCAGTAGGAAGAGATGAAATACTATAAATATTAATGTTCAAGAAAAACAAAAAAATATATTAAATGCTGTGAAACAATTGAACGATGAGGCAGCAATAGGAGATAGTGTAACTGAAACAACGCTAAAATATAAAGGCTAGCTAGTTTATGGAATGTGAATATGCAGATCAATAATGCCATAGTGTTGACTATGTTGGCAGTTAATTTTAGATAGATTGTGTGAGGGAACAAGAATATGAATCTGAAAATTAATTTACTGAAAATCAAGGTAGTTGCATTTGACAGGGAAAATGACCTGTTTCAAGTTACACAGAAATAATGAAAAATTACCAAGTAAATTAATTTGTATTCATCAATAAAATGTTTACTGAAGAAATACCTAGATAAATTAATCTGGTAAAAGACAGTGGATAGTATGTAGTTTGCTACAAGGAGTGAACATTAAAACAAGGGAAAAGGCGGCTTTATAACATCCCCGTCATAGTTATCCAGTCAACATTTGAAAACCTCCAATGATGGAGCACCCAGAATTCTGGGGGGCAAGCTATTTCATTAATTGTTCTCACTGACAGAAAATGTCTCCTAGGCTGGATTTTTCTTTAAGAAGCTTCCATCCATTCTTGTCCTGCCCCTGGTGCTTTGGAGAATAGTCAGTTCCCTCTTCTCTGTGAAAGCCCCTCAAGTATTGGAAAACGTGTATAAGAAGGTTCCTCTGTTTACTTTATTTGTAATTAAAAGTTGCATATATCAGCAGAAACATTAAAATGAAGTGGAAATAGCTAATTATGAAATGTGTGTGGTAAAGCAAGGGTTATTTTAACTATACCCAATTTGGTGGGCTCAACACAAAAGAGCCAACACACAAGCATGCAAAGCTATTATACTATACCACTCTTCCCCATTGCTACAACTACACTTTGTGAGTTTTTACTACTACTACTGGTACTCGTACTACTACTCCTTGTGTCCCACTACTCTTTGAATACTGTTAGAGAAAATTACCTCTTTCAAGGTTTTTTACTTCACCCACCCACACCTTCTTCCCTCTCCCCCCCCATACCACACCAGCTGTTTCTCAGCACCGCTTTTACAGATAAAGTTGCAGTGCTGGCTGGGGAGAAGGTTTAAAAAGGACAACAGCAGCACAGGTGCTGGCCATTTTCTAGGCAGCCTGCTCTCTTACAGAAAAAATGGAAAAGAACCAAGTAAGTGTGCTGTACTCATCAATAAAGTGTTTACCAAAGAAATACCTAGATAATTTGGTAGAACAGAGTGGGTAATATGTAGTTTGTTGCTAGGAATGAATGTTGAAATACAGGGAAATGGGTGTGTATAAAAATGTGCTTCTGTATATTTTGTTATTTGCAATTGAAAGTTGAATATTTCAGCAGAGACACTAAATTAAAATGAATCAAATAGAAGTAATTAGGAAATGTGTCTGTTAAAGCAAAAAAAAATCATGGGTTCTAGAGAAAGGAGAAAACTTTCAATGATTGGCTAGAAGTGAGAATTTTAAAGAATAAAAGATGGTGCATGAAACTTGGTAAATGAATGTCTGTGATATAAGCAAAGGGATGGGGAAAGGGAGAAATTATTATTTTAAAACAAGTACAATGAATAGAATAGCTGCCTTTACAGAAAGACAGAAAATATTTAAAAACCTGAATAGCTAAATACAATTTTAGGCAACCTCTATAATTGACTGCCAGTGAGACAAAGGCTGCATTATGAGATGTCCTCTAAAAGTGGCTAATGGGATATTTTTGTGCCACAGTTAGTGGGTGTTCTTGTCCATGTCCATCTCTTGGTCTAGTGCTCACAGAAAGCATAGCACTTAAACCTGAGAAACTTTATTAGTCTGTTTATTAGTGTGTAAATCTTGATATACAGAAAGGTCTGGCTATTTAGAGGGAAAGAAAAATGTGGAGTCATTTTCCTCATAATTACGCCATTTCTACAATATGCTAGCCAGGAGAGTTTGGAAATAGAAATGGTGAAAGAGTAATTTAAAACAGTTTGTAGTTTGAGCACCAAATAGTTCCACAGAAGTCAACTAAGTTCCATCTCATGGTAAGCAGCAGGGGAAACTAACAGTCAAGAAGCAGGCAGCAAGGAAGCAGGTCAGGAGCAGTTTGGATATAGCCTGATAAAGCCATATAATGCCACTTCCTCTTAAGGTGATATGCCACCTCCATTGCTCAGCTTTCTTTAGCTAAAGTATGATTTGGGACTTGGCACTCTCCTAAGATCATATTCTGAATCAGCAACTACTACCAATTAGTAATTTTCGGTACTCACAGACAGCTGGCAGCCTGTTGCCTTCTGAACTGCAGGCTAAGAGTCCACCTGGTTCTCCTTTTTATTCTCACAATCAGAGAAGTTGAAAGAGTTAATAACACTTGGACATGAAGATGAGCCCTTGAATTGGTTTTCAGTAAAATTGTGGGAGAGCTGCAAAAATCTAATGGATGGCAGTAAACAGGAAAGGGACATATCAAGAGAAAAAGAAGTGAAAGGAAGGCAAATTTCATTCTCCCTGTTGCTTTTACTTATTTTTCCCAAGCTGAAGGAGTTGGATTGGAAGTGGAGATTCCTAATAATCCATACCCACCCCTACAAAGATGCTTCACAAACTACATCTCAAACAGCATGTTTCCCCCTCACCCTATTGTGTCCCCACCATTCCAGCACTTTCTGTGGTCCCCAACACTTGTTTCATTTCAGCTTCGGTGAAGTAGACTAAGGCAATATACAGCATGTGGTTATGCAATGTCTTTCTTTGCCTAGTAGAACTCAGGTGGTGGACCCTTGATGGGCCCGATTCAACGAACAGGCTTCTATGGCAGTCCCCTGGGTCAAAGACTTTCCTTCTAGGTGGGTCTTGCATTTCCCTTCTCCAGTATGGCAAATTCAGCCATGCCATAAAATTAAAAGTCACTTTATATAATGGTACTCATGAATCTGATCTATTTTAGGGAATAATCTATTTTTAAAAATAATTATGCTCCTTAAACTATGGGAGAATCTTTTGAAGTAAGTGGCAGAAAAATAATAGTAACAGTAAAAGTAATAGTTGTTCTCATTTTCCTGAAAACATCTATTTATTCCCATTTCTTTTAAAATAAGTTTGTTTCTGGATTGCTATGCTTTATTCTGAAATGGCTCTGAGTATAATTGGATTTATAAAATTCCAATATTGGATGAATTTCAGTTCTAAAATGCTGTAATCTGTTTTTGTATTTATAAAATATTCAATTTTGGGTTTTTTTCCTCAGACATTTGGATATGAACAGAATGGGTAGGATTTCAGGATATGATCATTTCAGAGCACTAAAATGATAGTAGTAGATTAGAGTCATAGTTTCTAGAATAATTCAATTTTGCCTGTCCAAATATGAAAAAATCCTCATCGGAACCGGAAGTGAGGTTTGTGCAGAGCTTTTTTTAATGTCTCTTAGAAGGGAATCACAGAAACCGTTCTCAAAGGACGTCATAGCTCGGAGGCTCTTCTGATTGCCTGCAGAGATAGTGAAATTCTTGTCTCTGGAAAACAGCGGAAAAAGGAACTCATGTAGATACACAAGCAGCGCGGGAGAGAAGCAGAACTTCCGGTCAAACTTGAAAGCTGCTATTATCCCGTTAACTTAAAAATATCTGGTAAATCCTTTGCTTTCGCTTGAGCGGCATCTGTTGTACTCGCGACCCCGCCCACATCTGGCCGCTTGTTAAGGTTGCGCGCGCCGCGTGCTCTTCCCTCCCCGCCGAGGGCGCGTTAGAGACATCCGGTTCCGCCCCGAATCACCGGGAAGGAGGGACGCGCGGCATCAGTCGCTCCTCCCCGTGCCTTTGCCTGGGAGCGAACCGGACCCTGAGCTCGAACAGAGTGTTTAGGTGGGTAACGGAGTAAGATAGGATGAGAAGGCCCTTCGCGGGAGGAGGTGACTTCTTTTCCTTTGAGAGTATCGGGATGTTATCTCTGCAAATCAGAGCAGGTTCTCTGCTGGGGCGCTTTTTATTAAGGAAAAGAGGGATGTTGGGGGTGGGGGCAGCTGCTGTCAATAGCACGCAGGCCGACTTCGTGGTCTAAGGAATTTAGGAAAAGGCTTATGTTACTCTCTTTCCTGAAAAAGGTCACAAAGGAGAAAATAGAAATTCAAAGCTCCTTAGACAGCTTATAGCGTATCTAGAGCTGGCCTTTGAAAGCCATCAGAGTATGTTGCCTAAGAATACATACATGCATATGCAGATAGCTTGAAGACCATTTATTAAATTTTATATTAGAAGTCTTCTAATCAAGGAGAACAGTAAAAAAGTAAATCAGTATTGGGTAATACTGTGAATTTATTCCTGGTTGGTAGCTACTGACTACTGTGCTATGCAAACTTATTTCACGGTGAAACAGATATTGTGCGCTTATATTCCTGGTTACAAGCTAGGGTTGCTTCCTGAGTGTGTTACCATATATGCTGAAACACACATTGCTTTAATACTTTTTTATTTCTCTATAAATATACTAATTTAGTGAGCAATAGAACTAATCCTAATAAGATGACAAATTCTGAAGATTCAGAAAGGCCTAAATTTGCCTGAAATTTTACTAAGAGTGATTATAATAGAAACCACAATGTTCTTTAAAAGTCTCCTAATGGTTCTTATTTTTATTACACTGAGATGGAAATAGATATAACTACAGTACTACAAACCTTAGCAGGCAAGTAACAGAATTGGATAAACCTATTTTGCATGCTTGGTTCTTCAGCAGTCATGGCGAAAGGAAAGAGAAGAAAAAACAAGGTAAATTAACACAGGTATGCCACACAACCACTGAAACTGAAAAGAGATGAACGTTAATGAAACATTTCTCATTCCCCAACTGTTTATAGATCTAGCTGCATATTTGCAAATGAAAGCCTTATACGAGGTGTTCTTTTGCTTCTCAACAATTTGAACCTTAGGTGCCATTATGTAAGGTACATATGGAGGAGGGAGAATCACCCTTAGTAGCATGACATATAATATGTGTAAGAAAATGAACTATCACTCCTTATCTTTTGTCATGGTGTTTCTGTGATATAGCGAGGTTCTCCAGTATTTCATCTCCCTTGCCATGCACCTGCAAAGATACAGAAATTCTGTGAAATAGGAATTTCATGTAGTATTCTTCTGTGGAATAATGCTATATGACAACAACTCAAATACATGTCCATGGCAATACGCTATTGCATACTTTTTTTTGTATCTGTGTAATACTGGGACAAGGATTGTCTTTCTCCTGTATCTATTGGAGGACCAGTATTGTAGAGAGCCAAGATAACAAGAAATAGCAATTTTGAAAGGATCATAATTTTGCTGGTACTTGCAATACATATAAAGTAAGACAGAATTTATCAATAGAGTTTTCCTAGATATGAAGTTCAAGCAACAATCATCACAGTCCCTTTCTGGCTACTATATTCATATCCTTTAGGAGAGAGAAGTATTTAGTTATGCCAGTAAACAGATATATATGGAAAATAAATGCTTTGCAGTAATCATACTCAAATGCTTGCTAGCTTTTTTTTCTGCAGTAAGACATTTTACAGGTAAATGGATCAGTGACTGATCTTTGTAGTAGCTATTAATGGACATAGGGAGTGATATAGGCTTCTGGTCTTCAGCGAGATATGGTTTGAGATTCTTTCGGTTGTAGTCTGAACTTTCAAGGAACAGTTCTGACAATGTGTGATACAGCATTAATGTTTGCAAACTAATGGATAGCTGTTTGCTAAATCTCTTCATGATTTTCATGAGCTAAATCAGGGGGTCTTTAAACTTGGCCCTTTTATGACTTGTGGAGTTCAACTCCCAGCACGCTGGCTGAGGAATTCTGGGAGTTGAAGTCCACAAGTCATAAAAGGGCCAAGTTTGAAGACCCCTGAGCTAAATGAACTGATGCAGGATCCAATTGAATGTGTACTGTTTTAAGATTGATAGGATCAAACAATAAAATCCTTGTGTACTGTGCATACATTACCATGTGAAGTTCTCCAGTGAAAATGATTTCTCTTTGATGATTTACTTGACCCCTTCCACATTTAGATTGACATGGTTATAGGCAATTATATCCACAGGGTTCTGGGACTCTTACGATATGGGATAAGAGTTTCTGATTTTCCTTTGCTTTTAGGAAATCAGTTTTATCAACTGTCTTCTTTGTCTGTTGGCACATGTGATGGTACTTCCATCTTGAGATTGTCCATGTCCTGCAGTGCATTTCAGAAAATTTTAGTGGATTTTACTACTGTTCAGACAATTCTCTGTTTACAAAGTTTCTTGGGGATTTTTCTGCAAATATTATTTGTTATGCTGGTTCTGCTTACATAGCAACAGTTGGGTGCAGCATTTAGTTACTTCATAAAGAACATAAGGACAGTAATTTTCACTTCTGTAAGCTGATAGTCTTTGAGAGCTAGAAGGTATGCCACCACTTTAAAGGTCCAAATAGCCTCCACATAAGAGTTTAAAGCAAATTAATCTAAAGCAAGTTCTGACCTTGTTCATAATTGATTACTCTAGATCTGCCCTTTATATATCTCTTACAATCCCTATCTCATTTTGAGAGTGATACATTTCTAGTAATCCAGGTGTCATGGTTCCGATAGATGAGACTAGTAAAAGCAGAACTCCAAGGCAAGAGGTTTCCTTAAATAACATATTTATTGGCTACAAAGTATCGGCACAGTCAATAGTGAAACCAAGTCGAGTTCCCTCCAAAGCATTACAATGTTACAAAGTTGAACTTCCCACCCCAGTACGATGTAATCAACTACATTCCCCAATAGAATACTTTGGTGGACTTTCTAACGGAACGCTCAGCCCGCCCAAAATCAGGCAGCAATGATCTTGGTTCCCACGGGACAAAATATTGTTTAGTCTAACATTAAAACCACCATCCCCCTCCCAGTACTGTGGCAACCGAAAACGAAGCAAAAATGGCTCCAGCCAATATCGTTGCAGTGTTGACAGTCGGGTCCCCTAGAGAGAGAACAAATCTTGCAGACAAAGAAAAGTTAGAGTTAGGAATCTCTCCGAGGCTTATGAGGATGCTTATCAAAAAATCTCTGTATTAGCCTATCTGCCTTGACGTCAGCTCTTTTTATCCATGTAGCTTCTGATAGAGGTATCCCTTCCACTGTACTAAATACTGTAATTTTCCTTTGTACAATCTAGAATCAAAAATTCATTTTATTTATAATGGGTTTCCCCCTCCACTGAAAGGGGACCAGTTGCTTTCTTGGGAGCAGGTCTTAAGGAGGACTCCCTGATAAGTTTTAATGTCATGGTTCTGATAGATGAGACCAGTAAAAGCAGAAATCCAAGGCAAGAGGTTTCCTTAACATGTTTATTGGCTACAAAGTATCGGCACAGTCAAAAGTGAAACCAAGTCTGGAGTTCCCTCCAAAGTGTTACAATATTACAAAGTTGAACTTCCCACCCCAGTACGATGTAATCAACTACATGCCCCAAAAGAATACTTTGGTGGACTTTCTAACGGAAGGCTCAGCCCACCCAAAATCAGGTAGCAATGATCTTGGTTCCCACGGGACAAAATATTGTTTAGTCTAACATTAAAACCACCCCTCCCCCCTCCCAGTACTGTGGCAACCGAAAACGAAGCAAAAATGGCTCCAGCCAAGATCGTTGCAGTGTTGACACCAGAAATATTCCTTAATAATACATAAAGAAAGATTCAATGTTATTGTCTTTTACAAGCCTTGAAGTATATCTGGATAAGTTCAGTTTGGAGTATATGCATCCCTTATGGCAGGGGTGTCAAACTGCCGGCCCGCGGGCCGGACGCGTCATACAGAAACCGCGCCCACCCCATTGCCGGCAATGGCAAAACCGTCCCGATACGTTGACATGTCTGCCTTATGGTGTTTGTGTATGTAGCTATTTGCTTTTTGTTTGGTCACTGTTGCAGTTGCAATCCTGAACACAGTTCTGGAAATGGGACTATGATAGAGTCTTTTTCCATTTGCGATGTTACTTTCTAGTCCCAGCTAAATCTAATAGAAAATAGAAAAACATGTAAATTCCCATGTGCACTTCCATTTTCAGAGCAAAATTTAGTAGTTATTTTAGACAGCTTCATTTTGCATTTCTTAAAAAAAAACTTCAAAAAATAAGAATATAAATTGAACAGAAAAAAACAAGTTTTTCCTTACACTATGGCAACCAGCCAGTTTTTATGATTATAAAATGAAGATAATTAAATATGCCTATAGACTTTCTTACTAAGATTCTTAAAAGAACCTAGTAAATTTAGACTACAGTTTTGAACATTATTATAATATCTATAAATTCATTGCAAGTAGGATCTTAGTTTTGAAAGTGAGTAAGAAATTTGGATGAGTGAAGCAAATTATTGACTCTATATTGACTCATGCGTTTGAAAAAAAGCAGATCACATCTCAAATCTATTGGAGATCATTGCTCTTGCAAAACAGATTCCATTGGACTTGAGTAACTAATAAATTCAAACAAATATAAATAATTGATTATTACACAGGAACTTAGTCAACATTGTACTATACTCAGAATAATTAATCAGAATGAGAAATTACTTTTTGAAATCCGGTGATGAAATCAAGTGTTTTCTCTTGCTGGTGTTATTTGCTGTTCTTAGGTTATTTGGGGATTGGAGAGGGGTTGACTTATAAGGTTCTGGATTTTGCTCCCAAAGTCTATTTTTATTTGCACTGTTCAGAATTATTGAAGTATCCAAATATTTAAAGATAATGGAAATAATTAGTTATAGATATTGTTCAAGAGGCATCCAAATAATTGTAATGAAATGCTTCTATGCCTGTTTGAAAAATGTAGTTAAAAATACTCGGCGCAGTCTCTATTTCCTTTGATATGATATAAAGTGGTCAAAAAAAATAGCAATGTAACCCATCACAAATCAGACATGCACAATACATATCCTGTGAGAGTGTTACAATTCTGCATATGTAGTAATTATTCAATTTTTAATCTGGTTATGCTTATGTAAAGTTTCCTTTTACACATTCACATTTTAATCTGAAATTCTGCAATATTGCAGTAGTTTAAAATAATTTTGTAAATATTTTTGTCGTTCTAAAGCTTCCTCAAATTGAAATACCCTGAATTGCAAAAACAATTTCAAATATCTATTTAGCACAAACTGCTAAGCTTTGTGCAAAATTTGACAATAATTTTTAGAAGTTTTACACCAAAGCTTTTCTGAACTTGCATGAACTACAGTAAATCAGTTACAAAAAGTTATTTCACTTTTACTGTTTCATGGTGTATTTTTAAAACATTGCAATGTTTTTACAGTAGCATAGTATGTTATAGTAGAATGTTAACTGAAAGCATCAGTTTCTTATCTGGATTCCTAATATGAAAATTATTGTAAATGTTAACATATGTTCAAATATAGAATCTTGTGTGACTCCATTGTGAAGATTATTTGGTTCTACTTCTTAATTTCATTCTCTTGAAAAAGTTTTAAATGTGTAGCATTCTATTCAAAAGGGATTTTAATAAACATTTACCAGAAGATGTGTTTAAGAATCCAGAATTTTTAAATTCTGTGTAAAAAACAAAAATTACTGAATTGTTAGTTAAAATAACTTTGAAATATTGTTGCAACGGCCATATTTGCAGAGACAAGGAAATACTTGACTACATCATTATGTTCTTATAGACTTCAAAGTAATATTAACTAAATTATAAATGTTTAGAAAATCTTGAACTGTATATTACTGGTAGTCCTTGACCTACAATTACAATGGAACCAAAATTTCTGTTGCTAAGCAAGAGAGTTGTTAAGTGATTTTGCCCCATTTTATGACCTTTCTTGCCACAGTTGTTAAGTGAGCCACTGCAGTTAGTAACACAGTTGTTAAGTGAATCTGGCTTCCCTGTTGATTTTGCTTGTTAGAAAATCGCAAAAGATGAACACATGACCCCAGGACACTATAATTGTCATAAATATGAGCCAATTGTCATGTATCAGAATTTTGATCACATCACCATGGGGATGCTACCTAGGTCATCAGTGTGAAAAAGATCATAAGTCACTTTTTTCAGTGTTCTTGTAACTTCGAAAGGCCACCAAACAAATGGTTGTAAGTCGAGACTACCTTAATACAGACTTTAGATAATTAATCTGTAAATGTTTATTGAAAAATTCCACAGTGCTCAATGGAGATTTTATCCTTTGGACGCTTAAGCTTCAAATAACTCTGCTATGGTTAAGGTATTGGACTAGGACTGGAGAGATTGAATCAATCAGAATAGAGCTGGAAGGGACCTATCACAGTTTTGTTCCATACAGTATTAATCTTGTGAACTCTCTTTCCACTATGTATTCAAGGACAGTTATTAATACTTATATGTAAGGGTATAGGTATATACATATGTTGTATGTAGCATGTTTATAAGAGTGCTATGTATGTGTACAATTTTGAAGCAGGCAACAGAATTTCATTTTTAATGGGTGCTACTGTGCCCATAGTAAAAAATGACAATAAAGATTATCTATCTATCTATCTATCTATCTATCTATCTATCTATCTATCTATCTATCTATCTATCTATCTATCTATCTATCTATCTATCTCTCTCTCTCTCTCTGTCTGTCTGTCTGTCTGTCTGTCTGCTGTCTGTCTGTCGTCTGTCTGTCTATGTCTGTCTGTCTGTCTGTCTGTCTGTCTGTCTGTCTGTCTATACCATGTCAGACAGGTGGCTGTCCAATCTCTTCTTAAAAACCTCCAGTGATGAAGCATCTACGACTTCTGAAGGCAAGCTGTTCCACTGGTTAATTGTTCTCACTGTTAGGAGAGAACAATTAATTTATTATTATTGTTAATTCCAGGTTGCTTCTCTTCTTGATTAGTTTCCATCCATTATTTCTTGTCTTCTGGTGCTCTGGAAAAGAAGTTGACCCCTTCTTTGTGGGAGCCCCTCAAATACTGGAATACTGCTATCTTGTCACTCCTAGTCCTTCTTTTCTCTAGACTAGCCATACTCAATTCCTGCAACCATTCTTCATATGTTTTTGTCTCCAAGCCTTTAATCATCTTAGTTGCACTTCTTTGCCCTTTTTCAAAGTCTCAACATCTTTTTTGTAATGTGGTGACCAAAATAGATGCAGTGTTCCAGGTGTGATCTTACTATGGATTTATAAAGTGGTACTAATATTTCACATTATTTTGATTTTATGCCTCTTTTTTATACAACCAAGGATTATATTAGCTTTTTTGGCTGCTGCCCCACACAGCTGGCTCATGTTTAAATGATCGCCCACTAGGATTCCAAGGTCTCTCTCACAGTTACTGTTGTTTAGCCAGGTTTCACCTAATCTGTACTTGTATCTTTGGTTTTTTCTGCTAGATGTAAAACCTTGCTTTTCTCCCCATTAAATTTCATGTTGTTATATTGGGCCCATTGTTCAAGTCTATCAAGATCTTTTTGGATCCTGAGCTTGTCTTTTGGGGCTATTTTGTTGGCTATTCCTTCCAGTTTAATGCAAATTTGATGAGTTCCCCTTCTATTCCCTCATCTAAGTCTAAGTCAGATTCAAATCCAGATTCAAAATCTATCTTTGTCTATAAAGAGACACTGGATTACTTCAGACTATATTTTTCAACCTAGTCTACTTCACACAATGTTACGGAAATTAAATAAAAAGTATTACAGTATAGGCTGTCTTCAACTGTTGGGGAAAGGTAAGTGTAAATTTAATAAATAAAATTCAAAGAAGTTGCATGGGATTGGATTATTAGATGTACAGGCTGTTGACTGGTCATTAAAATCTTCATGCTGTAGCTTAAAAGAAAAGACATTCCTCTTTTTTTGTTTTGAAAACTATTTAAAGATTTTCAAAATTATATTACATTTAAGACGAATTATCTTGAAGCATATGTTTCTTATATAGATATTCTTCCTCTATTACAGCCTTTGACGTTTACCAAAGAAATGGTGATGGAGAAGCCAAGTCCGCTGCTTGTAGGGCAAGAGTTCGTGAGACAGTATTATACCCTGCTAAATAAAGCACCAGATTTCTTACACAGGTACTTTTTTATGTATGTCTATATCTTATGTAATCAAAATCGGCTAAGCCAGCTGGATCTATTTCTTCATATAATGTAACTGTCATTGCCTTTAAAATCAATTCAACATGACTATATCCTAAGAATGTTTTGTTATGGTCCTTGGATACTTACTGAAAGATGGCTAAACATCTTTTAAATTAATATTTTTATGTAGCTAAATTTGACTAAATGTTATTTATTCCAAATATTTGTTTCCAGTATTAAGAAAAATCCCCTGCAGTAAATTATGGAAATGTATAAATTATCTGAATTTAGATTTTTAACTCTTAAATTTGCGTCAAGTTTATGTTCTGTATTATTTTTTGGAGCGGATAGAATAATAATAAGAAACTGAGCAGCAAATTATAGAAAGTAGAATTATGTGCAAGAGACTGAATTGCTCTGTCCCACAGTTTTAACTTTCAAATGGGTTCACAAAAATAATAAAACTATTTGTGTGCCAAGAATTGTTTAGAGCTGGGCAGCTTACAAATTTAATACATTTTAAATATATGTACGAAAAAATATTCAAGGTGAATGCCATATCAAAGTGCCATAAATTGTTACAAATTGAAATAGCATGTAAAAAGCTTGAGAAAGCTAAAATGCATGCTTTGTATTGTTAGAAAAGTGCCTGGCAAACTTATTCATGGAAATAAATATACAAGACAGGGATGTGAGATCTCCTAAATGTTAACTATTATTAGTTATGATTACTAGAATTTAACATGTTATTTAACATATCACCAATCTTATTATAATTGTATAGGATGCAGTTAAGCTGGGGGTTGAAGAACATGCTCAATAATTCAGTTCCCCCTAATGATAATTTATGGATATCTACATTTGAAATAGGTGTATAACAAGATATTTGTAGATCATATATTTGTAAATGTGTATTTATAAGTTGCATCTCATAGTGAGGACTCGCTATCCATTCCTGGCACAGGAAATTCAGCACAAAATTTATTATTTTCACAAATAAACATAACTAACATGCCTTCCTCCTCGTGTATTTTCCCCACAACTATAACAACCATGTGAGATATGTTGTGCTGAGAGAGAATGACTGACTGGCTTTCGTGGCTAAGATGGGACTTGAACTCACGGTGTACTGATTTCTAGCCTGGTGCCTTAACAAATAGACCAAACTGGCTCTCAAATGCCAAGAACCTACAGTTTTCAGAGATACCTCACATAATAAGAATAAAATTAAGGTTTGATTCAGCAAAATCTCATAGAGAAAGAAACAAAATAGTACAGCAGAAATTGTTTGTAAATTTAAATAAAATTTAAACAAATATTATTGAAAAAAGAAATTTTTAAATAAAGATGTAATAAAGAGTAAAGATTTTCATTGCAAAGCTATTTAACTAACAACCATTTTAAGATACATATAAAACCACATGCCTAATCTGTGAGAGGGCAGGCTGCCTAGAAACTGGCCAGCACCTCTGCTGCTATTGTCTTGCCTCTTTATGTCCTATTCTCAGCCAGCGCAGGAACCTTGGCTATAAAAACTATGTTGAGAGACAGCTGGGGGTGTTGGTGTGTATCAAAGAGGGAAGAAGGTGGGCTTGTGTGTGGAAATAAAATACCCTGATTCAGCTAGAAAGAAATGCTTTTCTCCAGTACCGGTAGTAGGAGTTACAAAGAGTAATAGTTGGAGGAGCAGTAGGAGGAGGTATAGTAGCAGTGGGGAAGAGTGGAGTTGTGGTGAGCAGTGAATACTAGTCTGTGAAGGCTTGCCTGTGTGTAGTATCTAGGAACCTGCATTGTTGTGTTGGCTGTCTTGTGTTTTGGAGCCCACTGACTTGGGTACACTTAGAAGAAACCATGATATACCCTTTCATGTTCTCCTTAGCACATGGGAGAAAAGGCCAATAGCATTCAGTCCAATAATTGGAGTCAAAGTTCACATATCTAACCTCCAGGCAAGATGGGCAAAATATAAGTTGAGTAAATAAATGACACAACTTGCTTTAAAGGTTTGGTTTTGGTTTCAAAATAAAAATAAAATAAAAACCAAGAGAGTCTAGTTGCTTTTTGCAAAAAGCACCTTTGGGACAACCATGATCTGGAAAATTGACAATCTCCATAGAAATTTGCTTTAAAGGACTGTTAAACTAAATACTATTCAAGTATCAGTCTAGTATTGATAAAGAAAGATACATCCAATTTCTAAAGTTGGAGATACATTATTGGACCAACGAGATGCTGTAGACATAGCATAATTGGATTTCAGTAAGTCATTTGGCAAAGTAGATTACAACCTACTTCTTAATAAGTTAGAAAAATGTGGGATAGACAGCATCACCACCAGATGGATTTGTAACGGGGTAGCAAACCATACTCAACATGTAGACCTTAACGGAACTACATCCACATTGAGGGAGGTAAACGGTGAGGTATCCCAAGGTTCCATTTTAAGCTCAGTACTCTTCAATATCTTCATAAATGACTTAGATGAGGGAATAGAAGGGGAACTCATCAAATTTACAGGCGACATTAAGCTGGCAAGAACAGCCGATACCCCAGAAGATAGGCTCAAGATCCAGATGGATCTCAACAGACTTGAACACTGAACCCTAACTAACAAAATGAAATTCATTATAGAGAAAAATAAGATTTTACACTTAAGCAAGAAAAAACAATTGTACAGGTACAGATTAGGTGCAACTTGGTTCAGTAGCAGTAACTGTGAGAGGGATCTTGGAGTCCTAGTGGATAATCACTTAAATATGAGCTAACAGTGTGCAGCAGCAGCCAAAAAATCCAATGCAATCATGTTGAGATTCTGGAAAGAGCGCTAACACCTACAGTGATTCACTCAAAAACTGTGGCAAGAATAGTCATAAAATGGAGCAAAACTCATATTAACAAATATCTCACTTAGCAACAGAAATTTTGGGTTCAATTGTCATAAGTTGAGGACTATTTGTATAAGACCTTAAATCAGAAAAAAATAAACCACAATATGTCTTTGCATGATCTGTGAATTAACTACAGAGAATGAGATTCTGAGACAGATAGTTTTCCTAAATTTGGGGTTCCTTATGGGTTTCTGGTTATTTTTGCTGTTCTCATTGACTGCCAGTTTTGGCTACTGGTCATTCACATTGGTTAAGAAGGATAGGACAAGATGTGAACTGGCTATGACATGTGCCATACTGTTGATCACAAGGTTGATTTGGTTGACCTGGTTGGTTAAGCAAATGTCCTCTTCCTCCCTCAAAACTCCACATGCGTTCCCCCCACCCCAAAGCTGTGTGCTCAATAAAAAAGGATGACCATCCCAGATAGAAAGAGTATACGATCTTCAATCAAGGATATATTTGTCCTGTGTTTTTAGAAAATTATTTGCTATACCTGTGTTACTGGTAACTGGTTCCTAGATTATTTATCTTTTTGTATGTCAAAATTAAATTCCTTCTATATGGGATCATCTATATTTATTCAGCAATCACTTATTTAGTGACTGTTATGACAGCACTGAACAAGGGGACTTACAACTGTTCTTTGTAGTTATGGCTGTTGCAGCATCTCTGTGGTCATGTGATCATTAGTAAGGCACCTTGAAATCAGCTGACAATTACACTGTTCACAGTGTGAACATCATTTGCGATCTTCACCACTGGCTTCCAACAAGCAAAGTCAATGTAGAGTCAGCTGGAGGTCACAAATGTTGATGATGTGACCATAGGATGATGCAGCTCTGCAAGATTTGCCTAACAACAGCAACGGGAACTGTTGCATTGTGAGACAACACAATCATGTGACATTTTGCTTTATGAACAGTCCAATTATTGACATTAAGCAAGGACTACTTGTAAGAGTTTTCATCAACTGTATCCATTGGGCCAGTTTGCCATGATGGTTAAGGTTTAATTAAACTATGGAAAGTCATTAAATGAAGTTGGGCTTGTCAGTATCTCTCAGTTTTATATATCTCACAGAGTGTTATGTATGCTATTTTGAGATCCTGTAGAAAAGATAGGATATAAATTAAATGAATAAATAATACCTCTTAAATGCAATATTTTAGAGCATTTAAAATATGTTTCATTTGAAATTGTCGAGAAAATATTTTAGAATATGCTTCCACATGATAATCTTAAATACTGTTGTTTAATTTCTTTAAAGGTTTTATGGCAGGAATTCTTCATATGTCCATGGTGGATTAGATGCCAGTGGCAAGCCCCAGGAAGCAGTGTATGGCCAAGCTGTATGTACTATAAATCCTATTTGAAGTTGGATGCTACAAATAAACAAGACTCTTGATAATTAAAAGTTATCTGCATTAACAAAATGCTATATCTATATGTTTCTGTGAATCTCACAATAGGAGCTTCACAATAGGAGCTCACAGGAGGATAAATCTTCTCTTGTCTCACTTTTCTTCATTTCTCTCACTCCATTCATCTTCCTAACACTTAAATGCATGTGATTTTGGAGGAGGGTGCTGGCTTATGCTTCCCATTTTATTATCTTTCTACTATAATTCTTTATAACACTGTGTCATGTACTTGCAAATAATGTCCACTTACTGACCATTCAGTGACTATTCAAAAATACTGTGGTGCTAAATAATAACTTTGGGCTAATTTATGCCCATTTATGACCTTTGCAGCATCCCTCAGTCACATGATTACAATTCAGTATACTTTTTCTTATTTCTCGTGGCAGAGCAAAGAGATTGGAGATTGCAAAAAAAAAAACACCCCAGACTGTTCGACTTCTACACATCAAAAGCAGTGTGTTTTTACAAGCAGCAGGAAAGGGTCAGGCAAAAGAGAGATTGCCTACCAAATTTGCTTTTTTTCTCTTCCCTCTTCCCACCTCATAGAGCAGGGGTGTCATCATGCCGAAACCGCACCCACCCCATTGCTGGCAATGGGAAAAAAGTTGTGATATGTCACGACACATCACGTGATGTTGCGAGTTTGACACCACTGTCATAGAGCATAGAGATTGGACAGAGATTTCAAGAGAGTAAGCTGTTTGCATAGCACACCCAGCCCCAGATGTGATCTTTACTATAATTACAACATAATTTTAATTTTTTCTATCATTAATTTAAAAAAGTAGATGATAGAAAAAAATAAAATTATGTTATAATTATAGAGTAAGAGGTTAATTTAAATTTATTATAAGTGTAGTAAAATGGGAAGTCATTTTTTTATATTTTTTCTTTTTTCCTTCACTTTTGGTTTTATTCTTTTTTTCTCTCTTTTACTCATCTTAATTGTTAATTTGATGTTATGTTTTTATCTTATTTAAACATTTAATAACCTTATTAAGCTGAAGATGTGAAACCGACTGAAAAGAACAGAAGTGACAACATGATATGCCACTTGGCTACTCCTTTACCTAGCAGCAGAGTTGCTGCTCCCAATTTGGGTTGTTAAGCGAGGACTACCAATTCTACCACTGCAAATTATATTATGTCTCTCTGTGCTGAAGAAAAAAAGGATGTTAATGTAGACCCTGTACCTGCCTTGTTAGCAGGGCCACGTTTAAAAATGTTGTCTTTGCATTCACTAGAAACTCATAGCTAGCTTCCTAAAAGCACTGGTTTTCAAACTGGCTAATACATTTTAATAAAGTATATCACAAAAAACTATAAAGGAACATTTTAAAAATGTCTAATAAAAGAAAAGCTAACTGTTATATTGTTTTTCAGTATTATTTTTTTCTACATAAATGTGTATATTGTAGAAAGTTAATTTTACTTACCCCTCCCCTTTTTTTTTTTTTTTTGCTCTATTTGTGTTTAGGACATTCACAAAAAAGTGATGTCCCTGCAGTTTAGTGAGTGCCGCACTAAGATTCGCCATGTTGATGCCCATGCAACACTGAATGATGGAGTAGTTGTACAAGTCATGGGGGAGTTGACAAACAATGGACAACCAATGAGAAAGTTCATGCAAACTTTTGTGTTGGCTCCAGAAGTAAGTAACATTTTGAATGTTGGAAGCAGCAGAGATAGCTGGACTGGAAGCATGAGGTGATTACTTTCACATGAAGAGCTTTGTTTTGAATGAAACTTGTCCACTGCTGTGGTTCAAATAAATGTTCCTGAAATTAGGAGATTGCAAATTGGATTAATTAACATGCTGTTTGTTATTCTGAAGAAATTATTGGCACTTACCACAGTACCACACTGGGTCTATATAACAGTTAAGTACACCAGTTAAAAAAATTAAATAGTATACGAATATAACATGTTCAATGTTGCATAAATGTATTCCATCTTTTTGGAAAGCACATTTTTAATGGGTCATTGTTCACTGTTTCAGTTACCCTAACATAGACTAGTTTTGAGACAACAACAAAGAAATGGCTTGTAATTGACTTGTAGGTTTTTTTTTTTTTTAAAATCTTCCAGTCTAACCTATAGGCTTGAGATTTTCCAATCTTTTATCCAGAAATTAAGCAGGACAAATCTTGCTTTGTTGAGGGGGATCATGTAATAGTTCGCCTCCAAAATCCACTTCCTGATAGATGAATATTACGCTACAAATACTTGATTATTGTAACATAGAATATTTTTAATAATTGATTATGTATTTGTTTTGGCTGTATTTGGCTGGTGTAATTGAATTACCATTCAGAAAAATCATTCTGTATCTTCTGAGGCCAACACTGAGTTATTTTGCCTCTCTTGTTTTCCTCCTCTGTTTCTGCCTCACCCTTATAAAACTTAAAAAAATATTCAGTCATATTTTTAAGGATATTCTTGATTATATCTTATACATAAAGATCTTTTATAATAATTTATAATATAAGCATTACAAGATTAGAATCTTATAAAAAGATGCAAAAGTATTTTATTCACTAATACAAATTGAATTCCTAATCCTTAAATCTTTTCTCTAACCATTGATAAAACAGGTCCCAAGTTTGAAAATATTCTGTTTGTTCTTTTTCTTTCAACCTTGAAGTAAGTCTGTCCATTTCCGCACAGTCTAATATTTTTTTGATTATTTCTTCTTCTGGTGGTAGTTCTCCATTTTTCCAATATTGTGCAAATATAATTCTTGCCGCTGTTATCACATGTAGAATTAAATGTGTACTTTGCTTATCAAGTTTTTCTGGCATTATACCTAGTAAAAAAAAAATCAGGTTTATAATCTATGTGTTTCTCTAACATTTTTTCTAACCACGTGTGTATTATTGTCCAATATCTCCTTGCTTTAACACATGTCCACCACATATGATAATAACTACCTGGTTTGTGTTTACATTTCCAACATTTCTCTGACATGTTTTTAAACATTTTTGCTAATCTTGTTGGTGGCAAATGCCATCTATAAAACATTTTATATAAGTTTTCTTTGTATGAAGCTGATATTGTCAATTTATAGTTTCTTTCCCACAAACTTTGCCACTTTTCTAAGTCTATATTATATCCAAAATTCTTTGCCCATACTATCATTGTCTCTTTTACTTGTTCATCTTCCATTTTGAAATTTAATAAGAAATTGTACATTTTTAATTAACTTTTCATCAGAAGTTAATAATGTCCGATCAAACATAGTCTGTTCTTTGTAAAATCCATACTGTTTAATATCTTTATCATATCTGACTTGCATTTGTAAATGTGACCACCATGTTAAATAGATGCCCTGATTTTCCATCTCTTGCCTGGATTTTAAGTTCCCTTCAGAATTTAGAATATCTTTGTCCATATTTTATCGAGACTGACTAGATTTGGATGTATGAATGCTTCCATTGTTGAAAGCCATCCTGGAATTTTCAAATAAATTTTACATTTTATTTTTCCCCAAGTTGTTAATAATGTGTTTCTAATGTAGTGGTTTTGGAAGTATTTATATATTTTATTTTTCCCATACCATAGAAAAGCATGCCAACCAAGTATCCCTCCAGATACAGCAATCTTTTATTTTTAAGAGTTATCCACTCTTTTATCCATGTTAACACTGATGCTTGATAATATAAAACCCAATCTGGCAAGCCAAAGCCTCCATTTCCCTTGGCTTCTTGTAACATTTTCAATTTAATTCTAGCTTTCTTTCCTTGCCAGATAAATTTTTGAATTACAGAGTTTAAATCTTCAAAGAATTTTTTCTCTGGTTTTATGGGTATCGTTTGAAATAAAAATAATATTTTTGGTAATATATTCATTTTCACCGTAGCAATTCTTCCTAACATCGACAGTTGAAGATTCTTCCATTTTTCCAAATCAAACTTTATTAGGTTTAACAATTTAATGTGATTATCTTCTTTTATTGTTGAACATCTTGCTGTCAAATATATTCCCAAATATTTGACCTTTTTGACTATTTGCAATTCTATTTTTTCTGATAATTGCTTTTTTTATTTATCTGTAAAAAATTTAACTATCGCTTTAGTTTTTTCTCTATTTATCTTTAATCCTGCTATGTCTCCAAATTGTTCTATCTTTTCCAACAGTTTAGGAATCGTTTCATTCGTTTCATTCCTCTAGAATGAATACCAAATCATCTGCAAATGCTTGCAGTTTGTAGGTTTCACTTTTTATTGTCAATCCTTTAATTTCTGGATCTTGCCTAATGTTTCTATTTAAAACTTGTCTAGACTCTAGAAAGAGTACAGAGAAGAGCAACAAAGATGATTAGGGGACTGGAGGCTAAAGCATATAAGGAACGGCTGCTGGAATTGGATATGTCTAGTTTAATGAAGAGAAGGACGAGGGGGGACATGATAGCAGTGTTCCAATATCTCAGGGGCTGCCACAAAGAAGAGGGAGTCAAAGCTATTTTTCAAAGCGCCTGAAGGCAGGACAAGAAGCAACGGATGGAAACTACTCAAGGAGAGAAGCAACCTAGAACTAAGGAGAAACTTCCTGACAGTTAGAACAATTAACCAGTGGAACAACCTGCCTTCAGAAGCGGTGAATGCTCAAACACTGGAAGTTTTTAAGAAGAGACTGGACAGCCATTTGTCCGAAATGGTATAGGGTTTCCTGCCTGAGCAAGGGGTTGGACTAGATGACCTCCAAGGTCCCTTCCAACATTATTATTATTATTATTATTATTATTATTATTATTATTATTATTATTATTATTATTATTATTATTATTATTATTATTATTATTACTTCCAAAGTTAAGATAAATAGCAATGGGGATAATGGACATCCTTGTCTTGTGCCTTTTCGTATATCAAAATTCTCTGTGTAATCCCCATTTACAATTACTTTTGCTGTTTGTTTCTGATATATTGTCTGAATCGTATTTATAAAGTTTTGACCAAAGTCCATTGTTTTTAGTTGTTGAATCATAAATTGCCAAGAAACATTATCAAATGCCTTTTGGGTGTCTAAAAATACTAGTTCCATTTGTTTCCCTGGATGAAGTTCATAATATTCCATTATATCTAGTATTACCCTCAAATTATTTTTTATTTGTCTCTTTGGCAGAAATCCATTTTGATCTGGGTGTATAAATTCAGTCAAAAATCTTTTCAGCCTCTGAGCTATTATTGAAGTAAAGATTTTATAGTTCACGTTCAGTAGTGATATCGGTCTATAGTTTTTGATCTAGGTCAGATTGAGTCCTCTTTTGGTATCAAAGTAACATTAGCTTCTGTCCATGTATTTGGGAGTTTTGCCTCCAATAAAAGTTCATTACATACCTTTTTCAATAGTGAACTTAATATATCTTGTAAACTCTGCCGGGAGTCCATCTGGTCCCGGCGTTTTTTCATTTTTTTGTCTTTTTATTGCCTCTGTCAATTCCATCATTGTTATTTTTTCATTTAACATAGTCTTAAAGTTTTCTGGAATTTTTGGTAAATTATTTTCTTCCATATATTGAGTCATTTTCTCCCATGGAGTTTCTTCCTTGTCATACAGTTTCTCATAGTATTCCTTAATTATCTTTTTTATTGCTTCATTTTTAAATTGTAAACAGCCTTTTTCATTATTAAATTGTTTATCAATTTTTTCTCCTTCTGTTTTTTAAGTTTATAAGCTAACCATTTTCCTGGCTTGTTTGCATTTTCAAAGAAGTTTTGCTTTGCCCTTTTAATTTGTTGTGCCAATTTTTCTGATTCTATTAAATTTAATTTATGTTTTATTATTTCCATTCGTCTTTTCAATATTTTTGTTTGTGGGTTTATTTGTAGTTCAAGTTCTATTTTTTTAAATTCTTCTCTTAACAACTGATGTTGTCTCTTTATTTTTTTTCGCCATGTATGTTATCGCTACGCCTTGAAAATATGCTTTGGCTGTATCCCATACATTTTGTAATGTTGTATCTTCTTTTTTATTTTCTTTGAAGAAAAATTCCATTTCTTTTGTTGCTAAATCTATAAATTCTTTCTCTTTTAATATAGATTGATTCAAAGTCCATCTTAATTTTTCTGCATTCCTTTCCACACCATTTTTAAGGGGTTATGATCTGCCCAAGTACTTAATTCTATTTCAATTTCCTGCATATTAACCCTTAATTCCGGCGTCATCCAAATCATATCAATTCTACACCAAGTTTTATGACTATTAGAATAAAATGTGTATTGTGATTTTCCTGGATTCGTTTCTCTCCAGATATCTTGTATACCAATTTCCTCTTATCATATTGAAAAAAGTCTTAGATAATCTTTTTCTCCCTTGTTTCCCTGATTTACTGCTTTTATAGTCTAATGTCCCGTCTACTATTGCATTGAAATCCCCAATTAAGCATATATTTTGGTATTCCATTTCTACTATTTTTCTGTGAAGGTTTTGATAAAATTCTTCTTGTTTATTATTTGGTGCATATATTGCTATCAAAAATATCTGTTTTTGATTTAAAGATATTTCTACCATTAATATTCTTGCTTCATCTGCATAAATCATTTTGGAATCTATTGTCTCTTTGACATATATAACTACTCCTCTTTTTTTTTGTTGAGCTGATGTATAATAAAGTTTTCCAAGTTTTGGATTTTCCAAAAATTTATAATGTTGTTTTTTATGTATGTCTCTTGCAAACAAATTATATCAATATTTAATTTCTGTAGTTGTTTGAAAATTCTTTTCCTTTTTGATGGGGAATTCAATCCATTTATATTCACTGAAAAAATTCCATTTTCCTTCTCCATTTTGGTTTACTTATATTTAGGTCTTGTTGATCTCGTAATCCTCTGCTCTCTTACTATTCCCTCATCTTCTTGATTCATCTTCTCTTTTTCCTCTTCCACCTGTATAATTGTTTCCTCTATTGTTTGTTCTGTCTGTTTCTGGCTTTTTCCATCCTCTTGTTGATATTGTGTTCTTTCTCCCAGAAATGCTCTATATCTTTCATCAAAATCCTCTGCCTTCCACACTGAGTCCAAACAATATCTTGTGTTATTCCAATTAATTAAAATCCCTTCTGGCATCAGCCATCTAAAATTTACTTCTTTTGCAATCAGCTTTGTAATCAAGAAATGATATTGTCTTCGAGTATCCCTTATTCTCTTGGGAATCTGTTTCAACACTACTATTTCTTTACCTTTATATTGTAATGGATCATCTCTAACTCTTCTTAATATCTCATCCCTCATTGTTTTCTTCATAAATCTTACATGGACTTCTCTAGGCAATTTGTGTTTCCTTGCATAATTTGAATTCATTCTAAATATTTCATCCACTTCTTGCTGCATCTCTGATCTTTCCATTTCTAGGGCCTCTGCTAATAGATTAATAATCACTTCTGCTATATTTTCCTCTTTATCTTCAGGTATGTTCTGGAATCTCAAATAGTGTACCGCCTTCTCCATTTCCAAGGCAGCGACCGCTCCTTCTAGGTTTTGATTTGCTTGTTCTAATCTTTCATTCTTTGTCATTAGTGCTTCAATTTTTTCCCCAGTATCTTCTGATTGCATTTCCACCTTCTGAATTTTTTGTTCATTTTTAAGGATCATTTGTTGGTGAACCTCAAATTGTGTCTTTATGTCAAGCATTTGTTCGTTTAGCTTATCAAGATTGCTTTTTGTTTCCTGATGATTCTTCTGCATCATTTCTTGCATTAGTTGTAAAGTTGCATGCATCTCTTTTTGGAGATTGTTTGCCTTCTCTCGTTGTAACATTGCTTCAATAGATCCCTGACTTGCTGGACTAAATGTTCCAGAAGAGGGTGCAGAAGCAGGTTTTTTTGTAATTTTAGTGAGGTTTGGTGCACTCATTGTTCAATCAGGCAGATTTTGTAAATCCACAGGGAGAAGGGGGGAAAAAGAAAAAGGGAAAAAAAAGCCAACTGCTTTAGGCTATAATCTGACTTTAAAAAAGCCAACTATTTTAGGCTAAAATTCAACTTTAAAAAGGAGCCAACTATTTTAGGCTATAATCCAAGTTTAAAAGGGAACCAACTGCTTTAGACTATATTCCAAGTTTAAAAGGGAGTCAACTGCTTTAGGCTATAATCCAAATTTTAAAAAGAAGCCAACTGCTTTAGGCTATAATCCAGGTTTAAAAGGGAGCCAACTGCTTTAGACTAATCCAAGTAAAAAAAAAAAAAAGCCATCTACTTTAAGCTGAAATCCAGCAAAATAAAAAACACCAACTGCATAAGTCTAATCCAAATATTTCTGTCAGTTCAAAGATATTAGAGAACAAAATGAAAAAAAACACTGTCTCTAAATAGTTTCTATAATAGTTATGTCTAAAGTTGAAAGATGTAGTTTAAAAAAATCTTTGTTTTTTCTTTTGTAGAAACACAGGATGTTCTTTGTTTAGCACAGGTGTTGTTTCAAGGTCATCACTCTTCTGATTTTTTCTGTATTATTGTAGTATCTTCCTTCACCACTAGATGTCCTCATTAGTTATAATGTCTCTATCCAGTAGTAAAACTTTTATTTAAAATGCTCTTTCACAACAAAGTAAAAAAATCTTCCCAAATCAAAAATTAGCCAACAACAGATTATCATTTTTTTCTTTTTAATTAGTCTCAAATCTTTTCTGCATATTTTTTATATTCCTTAATTTTGTCCCCCCATTCCAGATTTCTCGCCGCTTTTAACTCTCTTCTTCCCAAGTCTTCCTGGGGTTTTTTACTTTTAAAAGTTATCCAATTCAGGGAATTATATTTTAAAAGTCCATAGGGAAGAGAAATAAAGAAGAATCTCACCCAGATCAAACACGTTGTTGACAGTCAGCTGTTCGGCGGCGTTGCTGCGGCTCTTCGCTTCTTCCTGGGCTGTCTGTGGCTTGGGCTGTCTGCGTGCTTGCCAGCAGCCTTTCTCCCACCTGTTTGAAGAGTTTCCTCAGTCTGTTTGGGCCAACAGCCGTTGGCTCTGAACTCCCAAGGTTTCCCTTCCTCCTCATTGCCTCTCCAGGGCGAATTTCTGACCTCTTTGGGTCTTCAGACGAAGCAAAATCGGACTAGGAAACTGGAGCTCCGGTTTTTTTCATCTGTGTCGCCATGACGACCGGGGTGAACTCACGAGGGAGAGAAATTTTATTTCCCTTCCTTGCCGTTTGCCTTCAATGCCTTGCTAATGGTAGGTGGAGGGAAAACATGGAAGTAGCCAGAAAACTTTTCCCTTTCTTTCCCCCACCATTAATGTGTTAGTTTGCAAAGACACCGGCATGTATGGGAAGCTTACTCTAAAGGAAGAGTTTTGCTGGCTGCTTCCATGTTTTCCCTCCACCTACATTAGCTGCATCTCTATAAGGGGGGTTGGGGAGGAATGGTGCAGGGAGTGGGGGCAGAGGATGCCCAAGCAGCTGTGGATACTTCAAGGAGTAGGAAGCAGAGCATGGGATATCTAGTGGATGAGGTGAGACCGGAGGCAGGTGATTTTGTTCCCCACCCCTGAGGCACCTCATGCAAGCTCAACGACCCGCACATTTGTTTAACAAATGCATTGGAGAGAACCTGGATGGGGGCTTGTTCACTTAATGTGATTACTTAACATCCTCTCAACTTGTGAATGTAATTGACAGCTCCATTACATTCGTAATTTGAGGATTACCAGTATTACCTCTTCCTAAAAAAACCTCCCTTTATACAGAACTGTGAACTAGATCAGGATTAAAAGCTCATTTTGTGTTCCTTGCTGACCATCTACTCCTTCCTTCAACTATTATCAGAAATGTAGGCCAGCATGAGCAGTTTCATTTACATTAAGAGAATTTGGGTTCCCCCAGAATTGGAGGGGAGATATGTCTAAGTGCAAAACTAGAAAGCAAAGGTATCTGTCTATTCTATACTTAAAAGATGCATGGAGCTCTTGCCTGGTTTCTATTACTTCATCAGATATAACAACAACAACAACAACAACAAAAAGAGCAAGCCATAGCTAATAAACCAAATGCTTTTTCAGCTTTCTCAGAGCTTCTCCAAATTGTGTGCAAAAATTTCAATTTTCAAGGGAAGGGCAAGTGAAAATTTAAAGCAGACATGTTTTTGCTAGGCTTAATTTTTTAATTATTTTTCTAAAAATAATTTCTAAAAATGTAATGTAAAATGCCTACAAGCTGAAAGTTTCATTTATAGCTCTCTGCTGACATCCTGCATTGTAACCCAGGCAGGCAGTTCTAGCAAAATGTGGACTTTATTTAATTAAGGTGGCAAACAAAGGGCAAATGATCAGACTATAGCTAGAAGTGGGGTAAGGGCTAAGTTTGATAATATCAATATGAACTAGCAATTCTAATGGTTCCAATTCCAATAACAATGGTTCTTCAGATGTGAAATTTTGAAGACTGGCTGAGAATGGGTTGGTTTTTTTTTGTTCATTTCAGTATATACCAGATCCTGTATTATTACAAGACTTGGCTATTCACTGTTTGAAAATAGGCAAAAAGTCTTCCTATTGATAGGCAAAATCTCAACTCAACTCTAGGTTTAGTGATGCTTCCCAGAAACTTGAAATTATGGCAATCAAGCATTGTTATGTCCATGAAGAAAGAAAAGGCACATCAAAGTGATGTATTCTAGTTTCTAAAGGAGTAGCTAGCTGTGTTTATGGTTAAAACAAATATCTAGTGGAATCCTAAAGACTAACAATACACAACCATTTTTGAGTCAACATTTTCATTAGATGCTCTGTACCTAAGCCTCCCTCACATTGAGCTCATCACCAGATGATATGACTTCATGCACATATCAGTGGAGCGTTTTTGCAACTATGCACTCCACAGATATTAACTTTGCCCTTGCAAATTAAGCTTTCTTCTCTCTATGGTATCTTTGTTTTCTCAGGGGTCTGTTCCAAACAAGTTTTATGTTCACAATGATATATTTCGCTATGAAGATGAAGTATTTGGTGATTCTGAACCTGAACTTGATGAAGGTAAGGATTTTTTTATATGAATTATACTATTAAATACTATTAAAATAATAGTAATAAAACAAAAAGAACAAACACAAAAATGCATATATTACAAAAATGCATAAGTACTTAAAAATAAGTGAAATAATACAACAGAAAAAATATGCAGTATGTTGTTATAACAGTAATTATAATTCCATATATAATTACTTAGTGTAAATGTTATGTAAGTGTATGTGTGTGTGTCTGTGAGTATATTTCTACTACACATATATAACTATAATGCTTTTTTAAGTCTACTGTATTTTGTTTAAAAGACTTCTATATTTCACTATATTTATCCATACAAATTCTGTGTTTATCTCCTCATTAAGTAATTTCCTGATTAATTGTAGTCAGATTTTGAATCCATTGAATAAAAGAGATCATACATTTATCTTTCCAATGTTGCAGTATCAGACTTTTAGCTAAAATAAGGATATGGAGAATTCATTTATATTATCTGGTTGTCAAATTCCATATACTAAGTAGGTAATTAAGAAAATAGTAACCTCTGAAAATTTTACTGTTTGTTGCACAGTCAAATTTATATAGTCCACTCGCAAAGCCTTAGTAAATATAGAATATTATATAAACAGGTGTTTGATAGTTTAATTTATTAATTTATTAATCCTATAACCATATCAAAATACAAAACAATAAAATACAGAATCTAATTTCAGGCTAAAAGAGATAGGAGAAAATGCAGTAATAAAACACACATGTGCTAAATACAAAGAATCAACATTCAAATAAACACATCTTCTTTACAGGATACCCTAATCTGTTGGGTTTAGGACGTTTAGGCACTGACCTTGGCCATGCCTTCTTCGCCTCCAACCTGCCACCTCAGCCCATTTACCGCCAGCTTTCCTCCTCTGCTGGCCCTTCCTCAGTCATTGTCCACAGCCAATGGGCCCCTAGCCCTGCGCCCTTTGGCCTTACCCATTCACCCAGACACCCTTTGTTCCAAGCCTTTGGCTGCACGGGACAAATGGCTGCCAGCCAATCAGGTGGCAGGCAGAAGCAATGGTGTTGCGGGGGCAGCATGCGATTGGCAATGGGCATTCGCAGGGACTGGGGGCGGCAGTGGACAATTAAAGATTTTTTTTTAAAGTATTGCGGCTGCTCCACAAGTTTTGGGGCCTTGCAGCTCTGTCATCAGGACCTGAGTGAGGGGGACTGGCAGCAGGCATAGCAGCTGTCAAGGCCACTGGGGGCACAGACAGCCGAGTGTGTTGGGGGGGACCAGGAAAGGAAGGAGGCTTCACAAGGACAGCTTGCTCACAATTCAAACAAAAGAGGGGAGGAGGAGCGAGGCTGACGCGGCTTCTGCAGTTGCAGGGGGCTCTGGGGGGGATGCGCAGGTGAGCTGCAGGGCCGGCTTCTGCAATTGCGGGAAGGGCTGGGGGAGGCACAGCAGACAAACTTGAGGTGGTGCATGAACTGCCCATTCGGTATCAGGCTGGAGTCCAGGCGCAGAAGCAACGGAGGGGAGGGTGGGGAAAAAAAGGAAGCCGCTGCTCCGCAGTTTTTTTTTTTTTTTAAGCTGTCAGAGGCTTCCTAGTCCCCCCAACACACTCTCGCCTGTCTGCCCCCCCCCAGTGGCCTCAGTGGCTGCTACTCCCACCACCACTCCCCCTCTGTCAGGTCCTGGTGACAGAGTTGCAAGGCCCCAAAACTTGTGGAGCAGCCACAGTACTTTTTAAAAAATTCTTGCATAGCACACTGCCCCCTCCCAGCCCTTGCAATTGCCCATCGCCAATCACACGCTGCCCCCGCAGCACCATTGCTTCTGCCTGCTATCCAATTGGCTGGCGGCTATTTGTCCCGTGCAGCCAATGGCCCGGGACAAAGGGTGCCTTGTCAAATGGCAGAGGGCCAGAGGGCCATTGGCTGTGGAGAATGGCTGGGAGAGGGCCAGCGGAGGAGGAAAGCTGGCTGTAAATGTGCTGAGGCAGGAGGTTGGAGGCAAAGGAGACGTGGCCAAGGGTCCATGACTAAATGTCCCATTCTGAATCTGTTCGATATAACAAGTTCTTAGCTCAGCTGCCTTAATTATAAACTTTGCAGTTCTACTCACTATGTATAGATTAGAACCCAGAAGAAATAGGACAGTGCGATTCAAATCTCAGTGGGCTGTTCTTTCATCTAGGGATGTCATGTAAGCCCAAGAGTCAAACAAATCATGAACAATGTCTGTGATTGCTAGGGCACTGGATATACATATTCTCTCATGACATGGTATGTGGTGGAAGTGCCCAAATTTGGTTATGGAATCCAGTAGCTTGAATCTGACTCTCAAATATGCCCTTCTTGCAAATTGTGTCAATTTCACTGACAAGTAATTTTTCAAATTGAAAAGTAGATTTTTCCTAGCCAAGCAACTTAAAAATCTATTTTTTGCCATTAACTCCATGTCAGCTTGAGCACTGATATCTAGGACTCTCTGTTTAAAAATTTCCCTTGCCTGGGCGGCAGTTGAAAATAAATACTGGATGGAAAACCCATGCTGTGAAATAACTTTGGTAAATCAGCTTATCCAGGAATTGGGCTGAGCCATAGTTATCTGTTCTAAACATATTCTGGGTAGCCTATCAAAGTCTATTGAATGGATCTTCTGCCAGTATGTGAAAACTTTTTTTAATTGGCTAGGTATGGAGCATTTCTGCTTTGTTTCTGTTCTGACCACAGGGACTAATGTGTTCTTATCAGTTCCTAGTAAGCTTCTTAAAAAACAGGCCTGAACTTGTTCAAATGAGGTGGCTTTTGCAAGGCTCCACAATTCCACGTCAGCATAGGTCAGCATAGTCAGCATAGGGACTATTTTGCCCTGAATACTTTCAGGTATTCTGATAATAGTAATTAAATAATTTGTATAATCTTTTAATACTTGCCTTGGCCCTTGCTGACCTCCTTTTAAAATAATTTATCCATGATTGTGTTGATAAAAACCACTCCTAAATAAGTAAAAGAATTCACTTGTTCGATAGGCTCCCCTTTTAGTTACATTTCACACTTTTTTTGTCACTTTAGATTTGGTTTTATTGATGTTTAAAAAATTTAGAGCACAGTAGGTATTTAGCTTTTGCAACAATGTTCTCAGGCTTATTTGAGAATGCACCCTTAAGACCATATCATCAACATATAAAAGAATATTAATAAACATATCATGAATATATGATATGGTATATGGGTATCAGAAGCATACAGAAATCCTGGAATATCATTGATACATAGTTTGTGAGATGTTTTTGATGTATGGCAATGTTATCCTTTTTTATGCTCCAAATTCAAGAGAATTCTACTAAGTCCCTGTCTGTTCTTCCAGCCAGTCATATTCCAAGCCAGTAACTGTAGAACCCTTGGGCTTAATATTAGTTGGGATGACTGGGAGGATGTTGGAATTTTGGGCTGAAACACATGAGTTTTTTCGTCATTCAACAAGAGTGATGCTATTCAAAATTCTCCAATGTTGGTGGGGGAAAAAACCACTGGTTTGAAATTTGTCTATCTTCAGTACTGCCTGCTGTTGTATAAGCTCCAGTAGTTTTGAGGTGAGCAGCAAATTGGGTAGGATACCTTTACAGATTGACAACTTAGAATAGTGTCAGTGTTCCGGAAGATAGCTTACCTCTAGGCCAGGCATGTCAAACCCCCGGCCCACGGGCCAGATGCGTCATGCCGAAACCGCGCCCACCCCATTGCCGGCAATGGGGGGAAAGTCGTGATACGTCACGCAATGTCACATGACATCGCGAGTTTGACATGCTTGCTCTAGATAATAATAATTTTTCTATCTTAAATTTTCTCCTTAGCCCATGAGGTGATGTTTTATCAGGGAGCAGAAAGAGTAAAGTGGGAACTATTCCAGAGGACTCTTTGTTGTTCTCCTGCATGTCCATATTCCATGCTAAAATAGGGGATGAACCAACTGATGGTGTCGCAAAATAGGCATTTTTTCTTGGACAATTGAACTGACCAGCTCTATTAAAGGTTTAGCAGCTATATGTATTGTTGTTAATAATTCCCTCAGATTGTCAAGCCTTTTTATAATACCACTTGTTCAGTATTTGGCAGAATTGATCAAGTTTATCTCTAAAGGTTCTATAGAGAATTGGCTTGCTATGTTGCTCTCTCCCTTTTTAGGTTCCAAATTCAGATCCACCTTTCCACCGCTTTTATCTGCTTTTGTTTTAACTGACTCAACTGTCGTATTTCGATGGCTATTTAAGCTTAATAAAAGTGACTTTTAGGATGTCCACTTTGTTAACTGTAGTCAGAAGCTCAAAAATTGACAATACGTTTTGTATCATCAGTCATCAGTAGACATTGTCTTGTTATAAAGTCATTTTTGTTAAGTCCTCATCCTAGTGTTACATAAGCCTTTCAGCAGCTGGACAAATGGCTGCGATCTGAGAAGGGAAGCTTCCTGAGGGATAGAGGAGGAAAGATCTAAAAATTGGGAGCCCTCTGTCTCCACTTGTAGATTTCATCCCAGGGGGTCATATCTATTTGGGAGGTTATCAAGAGATTTGGTTACTTTCGGCAAATGGCTGTTAACTTTTTAAGTTTCTGTCAACATTGAGCTATTTAGTAGGCTTAAGAGAAGTCTGAGAAGCAGACCATGATGCCTGCCTCTTTTTCCTTTTCTCCATAGCAAATATGATAAAAATATTGATCTCTGGTAAAAAAAAAAAATACTAAAAATACAGGTCTCCAGCAGAAAAGGGATAAAAGGGATGAAAATAAAATAAAATGGGATGAAGTAAAAGCAAAAGAATTAGTTAAAAATTAAAAGGAGGCTTTAGAAGGAGCTCTTAACAACAGATGTTAGATCTCTACACCATCTTTCTGGACCCCAACATGTGTTTTAAAGAAGTATTGTCCTCATTACATTTCCAACAGAATGATGTCTTAAACAATCCTTTTCTATACAAATGTAATAGAGTCAAATAAATACTAAATATTATTTTTGTTGTTTAAGTTGTAGCTTAAGGTCCATTAACACTTTGCTGTAGAAGTTAAGACACTTTTTAATCATCTAGACAATAAAGAAATGTACTTATTTCACTCATCTTTTAAAATTGCATATCAAATTGATTTATTCATAACAAATATTTACCAAAACTAATAGTAATTTTTTTAGTTTTAAAAGATTTAACAATTTTTCCTAGTATCTCAGTGTCTCAGAAGCTGAAAATGTTGTTGGTCCAAACAATATTATTAACAAAAGTTGTAGGTATAAATATTGCCATTGAGTTACATCTGATAAATTATATTTGTCTCTTAGCACAGCATATGTTAAAAATTCATCCTCATCCTCTATCAATTGATCCAAAGTCAGTATTCTTGCTTTCATCCCATTTTTCCATATCAGCATCTTTTTTTCCAATTTTTAATGTTCAGTTTCCCCATAAACTCAATTTAGCATGTGGAAAAGGACCATTTTAAGACATTATATTCATGGCTTCCTAACAGATATAATTATTTCTAGACATACTAGAATTTTAATATATTTTGATCCTAATACTGTCCATCTAACCCAAAGTACTGTATATGTATATTCCAAAATTGTAATAACAAGGCATTTAATTACTAAAGAAGACGTTTTTGTGAAGAAGAAAAAAAAAGACAGGTTGTAAGATAACAAAAGAGTGGTGTGGTGGCCTAGTGGGGAAGATGCTTGCTTCCCACTCGGAAGGTTGAGACTCAATCCTAAGTATAAGCAGATGTTTCTTTCCTGTAGCACAGACGTGTCAAACTCAAGGCCCTTGGGCCAGATCTAGCCCATGATGTGTTCAGATCTGGCCCACAAGCAGACTAGGAGGAGGAGGTGACTAAGTAGATACCTCCTCGCTTCTTCCGGTGTCTTGTCAGTGACAGCAGCGCTAGCAGAGGACGGGCAGCGGGAGCCTCTCCAATCCATGGAGCTGTGTGACAGTGGTAACCGCAGGGCAGGTGGGCACGGCTAAAGGGCCCTCTGCCTGAGATTGAGTGGCTGGCAAGGGAAGGAAAGATAGGGAGGGGAAAAGAAAGGACGGAAGGCGCTCGGGTCGTGTGTTTTTTCAGTTCTCACCCCTGCCTGCCTTGCTGTCTTTCCTCCTCTTCCTTCGTCTGTGCTGCATGCACTGAGCAAGGGCCAAAGCTAGTTGAGAAACCCAAGCCATGTCTTAGAAATAATGCACTCTTGAACTAATATGATATATAGTCTTACATGCAACTGGCCCTTTAAGGGCAACCATAATGCTGATGCGGCCCTCAATAAAATTGAGTATGACACCCCTGCTGTAGTGAGAAGAAAAACTATCTGCTGTGAACTTGTAGGCATCAGGAAGCGCATCTAGCCAGTAAATGCTCAGCTCCATCCAGTCACCCTGACTCCATCCCGAATAGGGACTATAGGGTCATAAAAATGGAGGGGTATTTGTGAGGTAACAAAAGAGCCAATGAAAAAAATATGTTTTTACCTGACAGGATGCAGTAAACACATATTTCAGAATAATCCAACAAATTAGAGAAATAAATAAGATTTTAAAAGGTGGGGAAAACTTACAACTTTCCTGGATAGGATTTATTGTGATAATAAAAATTGATGTCTTAACAGAAATAAATTTCCTACTTCAAATAATAGACTGGATAAAATTTCCTAACAGCAGAATATCCACTCTAGAAGGAGCGGGCTTAGCCAATGAAGTTCATAGATATTTATGGGATAAAGAAACCAAAGAAGATAAGAATCAGAAGGAACATAA
Source organism: Azemiops feae (assembly GCA_023970755.1). Taxonomy (NCBI): domain Eukaryota; kingdom Metazoa; phylum Chordata; class Lepidosauria; order Squamata; family Viperidae; genus Azemiops; species Azemiops feae. The sequence goes on along the minus strand of JALGBA010004150.1, from coordinate 111,526 downwards.
TATAGGAGAAAGTTGGTTTTTAAAAACCATAAAATCTAGTAAAGAAGATATGCTGTAGGTCTCTTCCACCCAGATTACACTAGGTGGGTCTACTTTATAGAATCTTTCCCTGAGTGAGGTTAACTCCATCCTTCTTAACATTCCTCAGGTCCTTCAAAAGCTGGCTATCCATTCACATCTGGGGGTACTAGGGAACCAAAGAAATCTTACAATGGCTCCCTTACTGTAGCTAACAGCATCTTCTCTTGTGCTTTCTATAATAATTTTTAAATATGAATGTCTTTATATAGATAGTCCTCGATTTACAACAATTCATTTAGTGATCATTTGAAATTACAATGGCACTGAAAAAAGTTAATATGACCATTGCAGCATTTCCACGGTCACATGATCAAAATTCAGATGCTTGGCAACTGACTCATATTCATGATGGTTACGGTTTCCCGGGGTCATGTGATCACCTTTTGTAATCTGACAAGCAAAGTCATTGAGGAAGCCAGATTTGCTTAACAACCATGATACTAACTTAACAACTGCAATGATTCTGTTAACAAATATGGCAAGAAAGGTTGTAAAATGGGACAAATTTCACTTAACAAATGTTTCACTTAGCAACAGAAATTTTGAGCTTAATTGGTCTACCTGTATTATCAAGAAATATACTAAAGGCATAATGAGAATTGCTTAATGAAGATAGGAGTCTACAATGATTAATGTATTTGCAAATAACTGAAAAAAAGCTCTCAAAGAAGGAAAAAGATGACAGAATTTGGAATACTTATATAAAGCCAAGATAATTTATTAGATTATATCTACAAATTTTTATGGCATTTGGCTTTCTGGAAACTGAAATTTATTATATTGTATGTGAATTCCTGGAATAAATATGCTCCCTTTCATTTTCAGTAAAATTGAAAATATAAAATATTACTGTGGCAGATATCGCACTTTTATGAATTATGAATTTATGAATTATATTTTAGAATCAGAAGATGAAGTAGAAGAGGAGAATGAAGAAAGGCAAACATCACCTGAACCTGTACAAGAAAATACAAGCGGTGCTTACTATGATAGTCATCCTGTAACGTAAGATAATTATCCATGCTTATGTTGCAGACAGTCTGTGCCAATATGTTTGAAAATCCATGAATCTGCATGTTAATGTCTTTATCCTTAACCCATAATAAAATAAGATATGAGAACTTGTAATTCAAAGGAAATGAAATCTTGTTCATGTTTTTTAGAATTTTTGATACAGGCAGTTAATTATGTGGTTAAGTACTGATGAATTACTTAGAATATCACGAGGTTAAGGTTTTCTTTAGTGATCATTATAAATAGAAGTTGAAATCATTTAAGATGTTTATCTTTTATTAAAGTTCTGTGTAAGGGGTTTGTATATAAAAATAGAAAATGCTAGTGTGTTTTCAGTGCAGCAGGCAGTAGTAAAATGACTAACAGTTCTTATGAAGCACTTTCCTGATGAGTTTTCTAAATGTACAAGAGATAATTACCATTGTTTGTTTGCTTATTTTGCTTTGTTGTAGCCTAGATCCCCAATATAGGAGTGATGTGCCCTGTCAGATGCCCTTAGGCCCAACCAATGTCCTTCTCTACCTGACTTATTGTTAATATATTTTCAACTAAAATAAATGGAAAGTTAGTTGCTATAAAGAACCCAGTTTCAAGCATCATTAATTTTTTTTGGTGTCAAGCATCCCTTTGGTGTCAAATACAGATAGTCCTTGACTTATTACTACAATTAAGCCCAAAATTGCCAAGCAAGGCAGTTGTTAAATGAGTTCCATACCATTTTATGATCTTTTTTGCTACAGTTAAGTGAATCACGGTCATTAAGCAAATCTGGTTTCTTCCATTAATTTTGCTTGCAGGAAGCCAGCTGGGAAGGTTACAAGTAGTGAACACATGATTCCAGGACAGTTCAACTATCATAAATACATAGCAGTTGCCATGTGCCCACATTTTGATCATGTGACAATGGAGATGCTGCAATGATCGTAAATGTGAAAAATCATGAGTCATTTTTTTTTCAGTACTGTTGTAACTTCGAACAGTCTCTAGATGAATGGTTGTAATTTGAGGACTACCTGTACTCTGTCCAAGGCATACTTAGAAAATAAAGTCATGGATGCCTGCAGCTCAGTGGTTTTTATGGAGTAAATGAACCTGCCCAGAAAAAGGCAGAATATCTTGGTTGTTCTAGGTGGCTAGAAAGGGTGATAGATGTTTTCTGAATTGCTAGATTCACTATGATAGCCACTTTCTCATACAAAAATCTAGAAATGTCCATCCGTCTCAAAATACTGAAAATACTCAAACTTATGATGCATAAGATGCATATATATATAAAATGATGTGGAACTCCATTGTGATTATTTTAGTAATGGAATAGAAGAAACATTGGAAGAGTCTTCTCATGAACCTGAACCAGAGTTAGAATCTGAATCAAAAACTGAAGAACTAAAAACTGAAGTGGAAGAAAAAAACCTTGAAGAAGTAGAAGAAAAGTCTCCATCCCCACCTCCTGTAGAAACTGTTTCTCTACCACAGGAACCACCAAAGGTTGGTTAAGTTAATATGCTTTGTGTAGTTAAATGGAACCTGATAGCAAACTCTTGATCATGAGGGTGCTCTAAATATTTATAATCACATGTAGACCTAAAGAGAATATAACTTGCACTAATAATTCAGTGTTTGTCAACTATATTCCAGTTGTCCAGCATGTAGAAACAGAGATTATAATTTACATACTATCTAAATCCAAAAGATACATAATTGATAGAGGTTCGTAAGTGTGTGGAGTATTATTTAGTACTGTAATATTTAAACATTGTTAGACTATAGTATTTGTGCTTTTATCATAATCATAATTACTTCATATTTTTCACTAATTTAATTTAAAATAATTCAGTCCTAATAGTTAATCATTTGTTACTGAACATTAGGAAAACATTAAGAACTTTATACACAGTCCTTAAATTCTTAAATATGTGTATCTTGGTTTTAGTAATTGAAGATTACATATTATATTTTTTTTCTGGTACAGACATAATATTCTTGCTGTCTTAAAGAAGGGTAAAACATCAGGAGTGTACCGTGAATACAACTTTGCATTATTGAATTTAGCTACACTTAAGCATTTTATTGGATCTAATGTTAATCAAAGTTAACTTTAATGTTAGCCCAGGATCTCTTCTAATTTGTATTCAGATTTGATTGACAATAATTAATAGTACTTTTATTTAAATTTATTTGTTTAAATTATTTCTGGTCCTACTCATTCTCCAGATTATTTTGGGTTGGAATAATAGTCTGTAAAAAAAAAAGGCAAACCAATTCAAACACAATAAACAATGAAATAATTTAGAATACCAGATAATAAATGTGACACTAACATAGGCACTTAAGAGATAAAATAAGCTCTGAACGTGAAGTCACAAGTGCAAGAGTAAAAAGAAGGTTTTCATTTAGTAGTAAAAATCAGATACTTTGGTTTCATCTTTGCACTCAGGCAGGAGCATTCTAAAGCCAGGGTATCACAACAGATTTCTCAAAGTTCGACATGTCACAGTATGTTAGTTTAGATCAGTGTTTCTCAGCTTGGCAACTTTATGCTTAATATCTTAAGCATTGGTGGCTGAGGAATTCTTGGAGTTCAAGTCCATGCAGCTCAAAGTTGCCAAGATTGAAAAACATTGCTGTAGATGATATACAACATTTTTTTCCCCTGGTACTGCATCTTCAGTTAGATTGTTTAGTGAAACATCTGCTCATAAATTGTTTGTGATATAAATGTTACATAGGTATTAAGAAAAAGCTGAAGATATCTTTCTAAAGTTTCCTGTTAGTGAAAAAAGTTCCTGATTAATTTTGCTTATATTAATTCAGGTGCTGATACTTATCCTGAAAGCAAGTTTGCTTTCAGTTCAGGAAGGGAAGGGACTGAGAAAATGTTTTTCCCATCATATTTTTCATATTTTTAAATGTGAGAATATTAAGTCTGTATTACTTAAAAAAACATAAATGTAATTGAATAATTGACATCAGCATGTGTTAGTAAGAGCATTTGTAACCTTATGTAATGAACCTAAGCATGGTGCTTATTTAACTTTATCTTGCAGAGCAAATAGACTCAAAATACATTGTTCTGATTAACTTTGTCAGTTGTGAATTAGAACAGGAATGTTTTCATAATTCAGATTTTACTTAAGGAATGCCAATAGTTTGCCATAATCAGTAGACCAAGTTTATTGCATTTCCTGTAGGCTTTCTCCTGGGCTTCAGTGACCAGTAAAAATCTGCCTCCTAGTGGTACTATTTCTTCTTCTGGAATTCCAAGTCATGTTAAAGCACAAGTCTCACAGGTAACCAATCTGTGGATGTCTTAGGTTGTGCAGGTTTGGTCATTTTCATGAAGAGAGACAAATGGCCATTGACAAGCCTAGATTTAGAATTTAGACTACTTCTGGTTGTACTGTATGTTACAGGAAATGTTTGTACCAGTGAGTTGTTTCTGTTTGATGACTTAGGATTTTTACTAATTTATAATAGTAAACAACATTTCACTGGCATCTAAACAATCTATTACTAATCTAAGACATGGATGTATATATATTCTTTATGCAGATACGTTATTGTATGAGAATCTCAGTGATTTGCATTGAATATTATGTATAATGCAGGGGTCCCCAACCCCAGGCCGCAGCCTATTACGGGGCTTCAAGACATGTGGAACCGGGCCATGGAAGTGGCAAGCATGCATTCACGTGCATCCCTACTTGCATGAGCAGTGGGCAAACGCGTGCTTGTGTGCTCCATTTGCACAAGCGGCAGGCGCGCGTTTCCACAGCTCACGCAAATGGAGCTGCGCACGTACTTGCCCACCACTCACGCGGAACCATCCCCTCACCCTCCCCATCAGTCCACAAAGCCAGAAAGGTTGTGGAACTCTGGTATAATGTACAGATAGTCTTCAACATATGAATAGTCACTAAGCAACCATTAAAAGGAACCACTTAAAAGCTACTTACAACCTGGTTCTGAAGTTCCAGTGGCCATCCCCCACTTCCCCCATGGTCACATGACTGCATTTTGGGCACTCAACAACCAGCCTTTTATAGTCATTTGACGCATTCCATTTACTTCCAGTTTTCAGCAAAAACAGCCCATAGCAAACAATGGATTTGCTTTGCAACTACAGTGTTCACTTTAGGATTTCCATAAAAGTAAAAACATGTCCGGCCATGTGGCAAACTGCTTCACAATAATCATAGCAGGCTCCATTATGGTTGTAAATTGAGGACTACCTGTATGATATGCCCTGTATGATCTGAAAATTAATGTATCCTAAGAGCAAGATAATTGTACATGGTGGAAATATAGAGTATTCTTTTTAACAAATAATGCAAATGCCTGGATGACCTGAGGTATACAAGTTTCTTGATCAGGGGTCTAATTGTTTAAAGTAAATATCCCAAAAGAGAAGAAATAATATGCTATGAGATTAGAAAAAAGAAATCCCTGCTCTTCCTCAACTTAAGAATTTTTAGAGAGAAGGTATTTGCAGCTATAAAATTCCAGATTTATTAGCAGGCGGATAAAAAAGAAAATACTCCCAACTTCTGAAATTTCTCCTCCTCCATAATATCTGAAGAAGTTCCCATTCCATCTGGTTGGCTTTAACTTGGTTCTGATGTAATGCAATTGCTTTTCCCTATTTCCCTGGTTACTTGCCTTTGTGAAAGGTTTCAGTTCATTCTGGACTGAAAAAAATGTATGGTTGTGAATACCTCCTATACCCATCTGCTATAGGTCTTGTGCATATGCAGGACGATGAATATTTTCCTTCTGAAAACAATACTTCATAACTACTTGCCTATAGGGCAAACTAGTGGGCAATAATGGAAAAGAGCTAAAAATCTCTCATAAGGCTAGTATTTCAGTTCCAATCGATATCAATAAAATATACATTAGATATGGTTTACCACATATTTTGTTCGTGATTTTCTTTGCTGGTAGAGCAACAAACCATATAATTATTGAAAATGTGGAATAAATGGTGAATAAGGTGGGGGTTTTTTTGTGTTACCAAATAAATACACAATGCTCATGTTATTTTGGATTTTGTTATCTTAAATTTTACTAATTTTTCAGCAAAGAGTCGAAACAAAATCTGAAAACCAGTCCCAATCACCTCGTGTTCGTGAACAGCGTCCAAGGGAGCGACCAGGTTTTCCATCAAGGGGACCCAGGCCAGGTATTCTTTCGATTTGTTGTGAATTTTCCTGGATTTCCATAAAGACCAAGATGTGAATTTTCACTTAGAAATTATAGACTTAATACATGCAGGTAAAAAAAGTATACATAGGAGAAGATAGAAATGCCTTTTAAAATTAAGTAGGGGTAGGAAATGTTCATGGATGGATGAAGATTGGGTGAGACCTAAATGTGCCATTTTGAATTCCATGATAGAATATAAAGGAAAATATTACCAAGTAAATAAGTAGGCTGGATAAGAAAATAAATAGGGCTATGCAAAGCACTTTTCAATTTTTAATTTCACTTTCAATTCATAATTTTATGAAACTTAAAACCTGAAGATAGAATCAGTGTTCTGATTATCAAACGGTTTGTTTCATGCATTTGGGAAGCATTCCAAGCTTAATATGTGTTATACCATGTTCGTAGTTCCTCCAGAACACTTTGCACTCAGGACAAATTGATTTGTCCCAGATGTTTCATGAAATTTCATTTATGAAACATTTTAAAATGAAACTTTTACACACTTTTACTTCTTAAATAAAGCTTTTCCATGTAAACAGGACTTTTAAGTGAGCCTACTCTAGCAAATGTAGTGATTTTTCATATCTAGTGTTAATACAGGAAGTCCTTCTTTAGTGATTGCTTCATTTAACAACAGTTCACAGTTACAACAGTAATGAAAAAATAACTTTACCTGTCCTTGCATTTACAATCTTTGCAGGTCTGTAAAGCAAAGGAAAGCTGAAATAAAAATACAAGCATAGTGATGCTTTCATTTAGCAACTGCTTTGCTTAATGACCAAGTTGCCAGTCCCAGTTTTGGTCAATAACGAGGACTACCTATACTAGAAATTTGAGTTCCTTGCTCTTTTAAAAAATTCCTTTGTGAACATAGTTCAGATTTATAATCTTATACAGCAACTGAATAAAGCCTTAAATAATGTTTCTGAGAAACAAACTTGCATTAGCAATCAAATGAAATTGACAGTTGAAATTATATTAATGCTATATAATAATAATAATAATAATAATAATAATAATAATAATAATAATAATAATAATAATAATAACAACAACAACAACAATAATAATAATAATAAAAAAAGTTGGAAGGGACCTTGGAGGTCATCTAGTCCAACCCCCTGCTGAGGCAGGAAACCCTATACCATTTCACACAAATGGCTGTCCAGTCTCTTCTTAAAAACTTCCAGTGTTGGAGTCATTCACCCGCTTCTTGGAGGCAGGTTGTTCCACTGGTTAATTGTTCTAACTGTCAGGAGTTTCTCCTTAGTTCTAGGTGCTTCTCTCCTTGATTAGTTTTCCATCCGTTGCTTCTGTCCTGCCTTCAGGCGCCTTGGAAAAATAGCTTCACTCCCTCTTCTTTGTGGCATCCCTGAGATATTGGAACACTGCTATCATGTCCCCCCTCGTCCTTCTCTTCATTAAACTAGACATACCCAATTCCAGCAACCGTTCCTTATATGCTTTAGCCTCCAGTCCCCTAATCATCTGTTGCTCTTCTCTGTACTCTTTCTAGAGTCTCAACGTCTTTTTTACATCGTGGTGACCAAAACTGGATGCAGTATTCCAAGTGTGGCCTTACCAAGGCATTGTAAAGTGGTATTAATACTTCACGTGATCTTGATTCTATCCCTCTGTTAATGCAGCCTAACACTGTGTTGGCCTTTTTGGCAGCTGCAGCACACTGCTGGATCATATTTAAGTGATTGTCCACTAGGACTCCGAGGTCCCTCTCACAGTTACTGCTATTGAGCAAGGTACCCCCTATACTATACCTGTACATTTGGTTTTTCTTGCCTAAATGTAGAACCTTACTTTTTTCACCATTGAATTTCATTTTGTTAGCTAGCGCCCAGTGTTCAAGTCTGTCCAGATCCTCCTGTATCTTAAGCCTATCTTCTGGAGTGTTGGCTATTCCTGCCAGCTTGGTGTCGTCTGCAAATTTGATGATTTCCCCATCTATCCCCTCATCCAAATCATTGATGAAGATGTTGAAGAGCACTGGGCCCAGAACAGAGCCCTGGGGCACCCCACTACACACTTCCCTCCATATGAACTGCACAGAATTGTCCTGCATGAATAAATGGAACAAATACGTTCATTAACTATGTCTATATTTACTGGAACAGTTAGGAGCCTGTTTGGTATACTGGTTAAGGTGCCAGTCTGGAAATCAGGAGATGTTCTAGTCCTGTCTTAGGTCTGAAAGCCAGCTGAGTGACTCTCTCAGTCCAGTTCACTTCATGTTGTTGCTGTGGAGAAAATAGGAAAACTAGGAGGAGGAAAGAGTATTAGTTATGTTTGCCACCTTGAGTTATTCATAAAAATAATAAAAATGAGGTAAAAATGTAAGAAAAAGAAACAATTCACTTGTTGAAATATTACAGAATATTGTTTTATGGTCCATTGTATAATTAAAGCACATAAGCAGCAGCTTGTGAGGTTAAGTAAAATTGCAATAAAAATCTCTAATAGCAGATAAAATATGTTGTAGGTTCATAAAAAAATTTCTGGATCAAAGAAAAAAGTGCAGTTAAATAAGCTGCACCCAGTAGCTAGCTAAATGTTTTTGTAGTAATGGCTTTTATAGCTTTTTTCATTGGTAACAAAATGAGTAACTATTATATTTTTTTACATTAAACATAGTTTTTACAGAGTATATTGTGTAACTAAACTTAAAACATCTTTATAAAAAAATCCAGGGTAGGCTCACAGTGATTATATGCACTATATGCTTACAAAAAGCTGAGTATAGTTAAAAATATAATATTTTTTGTTTTGGATTTTACATGATTCTGGCAGTGACAGTTATGGACCCTCCCCAGTCTACTTCCAGTGAAAATCATTCTACCCTCCAAAAATCAGAAATCATTGCCCAGATGTTTAATTTTAAGATTGCAGTTATAAGAACTAAAAAGTTCCTGTAAAAATAGAAATTTAGCAGAAATTGGGCAAACATATTTTCATTTGTATTCTCCATATCTTTGAATATAAATTATACTTTCTATTTAACTTTTGTAGACTAACAATGCATTTAAGCAAATAAATCCATTTTAAATAAATGGATGCTAAACTTTTTACAGGCTGTCAGTTTTAGGTGCTGCTAAAGTAGCTATTTGAATCGTGGCCAATAGGATTTGAAACAGATACTCACAGAATCTTGTTTCCTGATTTGGCTATTGGTCCATCTCATCCAGTATTGACCACATTTACAGGCAGCAGCTCTCCAGAGCTTAAAATATTTTTTTCTCTTCTATTAGTAATTGTTCTTGGGAGTTGCAAAGCCAGATATTTCCCTATCCAGTCATAAGTTTCTCTGCAACCAAAAAGATCTAGCCACATATGCTATGTCTGGTAATAAGCCCTTACTTTGAGTGAATGTGTGTAGTGTTCTGCTGCCAAAAAGGAAATAAGAGCAGTCCTCTTCCAATGTTTTCCTGATTTTTTTTCTCTTCTGTGGCATTTTATTTCTTGTAACTTCAGGAGTGATTCTATCTATAGGTTTGATACAATTGCTAAGTAGAACAAAGAAGCATACAGAATTCTTTTGCAATGGATTGTTTTGGATATCAAAAGAGGATAATATTTGTAGCTCAACGTTGATATGAGGGGTCCTTGGTGCTCTCTGAGCTTGCTTGTTTTCTTGCAGACGTTTCATTACCCAAACTAGGTAACATCATCATTGCTAGTAAGAAGTGCGGTTTGCTGTCAGTTAATATTCTAGTGGCTTGCCCTGACAATGCTGGTAGGGGTGGTCTTAGAGATTCTTTGATTGGGCTGTTTACTGTTGGCTTCATTGGCAGTTTCTTGATTGGGATATTGTTTACTTGATTGTTGGTCTGATGTTAATTTTGGAGTTAATTATGCTGATCTGGGTGCTGATTGCTGGTGGAGCAATTGTTTTGGATAGATTTAAATTTATTATAAAACCAGTAAAATTTTATCTTCATTACTATTGTCTCTTGAGATTATCACAAGTTTTTTTAAAACTTTTTTTGAGTCTAAAACAAGGATTGTATGATTGAAATACCAATATAAAATTGCCATTTTGTATTCTTGTTAAAAGATATGATTTTACATTAATTTTTCATATTTAATTATTATAGGCCGGGGGGATATGGATCAAAATGAGTCAGATAGTCGTCGAATAATTCGATATCCTGATAGTCACCAGCTGTTTGTTGGCAATCTGCCACATGACATTGATGAAAATGAATTGAAAGAGTTTTTTATGAGTAAGTAATTTCTCTTTTACTTTGCTATGAAGCTTAGTGGAGAGAAAACTCCATATTTTTAGATTTTTAAGCCCTGTTATAGTTCAAATATTAAACTGCTTCTATAAGCAACATGTCATTTCTGTTTAATCCAAACGATGCATTTTTCCTAACCACCTGCGTTGTACTTTTACAGGTTTTGGGAATGTTGTGGAACTTCGTATCAATACAAAAGGTGTTGGAGGAAAACTTCCAAACTTTGGCTTTGTGGTGTTTGATGACTCTGAACCAGTTCAGAAAATTTTATTGGCTAAAGTAAGTAACTTGACTATAATCACTGGGTAATGATTACCAGAGTGAATCACTTCTGAAATTTGATCCAAGCCCTATATTGATCTTGTATAAATAAATTTCTCTAGATGAAGAAAAAATAGTGAAATATCTATTCTCGGGAAATTCTCTTCTTGGGCTGCTTTGTTCTTTGTTAGTAGAAAATATTTTACATGAGAAAAGTTCTAAAGTAATATCTGTCTGCAGAGTCAAATAATAAAGTCAACTATAGTAAGTTACTCATTCAGTTAGAAGTGTAGGGCAGCTCTAATTTTTATCCAATAATCTAGTTTACTTTTCTTACATCATCCTGTTGTAGTAAGAACATACATTCTTGCTAAAGTTCTTTTTAGATGACCTTCATCTGCTTCTGTTGTATATTTATTGCAAAAATAAATAAGTAGCTATCCTATCACATTATATAGAAATTACAAATTTGGAAAATAATTTTCTTGAAACATGGGATTGCCCTGGTCTCTCAGAAAAGACCATCAATTGAAGAAGGCTTGGCACTGCAAATGAAGGAGATTTCAGACTTAATTGTGACTACTAGCACTACTTTTTTGTTTACCTTGAATATCTACTATAGAAAGCATTGAATTGCAATAGAAAGATGGCACAACAAAAATTGCTTGTAGGATTTCAGTGATGAAGAATAAAAGGATGTATGACATTGAAGCAAGCAAATCTATGCTCTACTTCTTAGTTACAAATCTCTTACAATGGTCAGTTTAAATGGAATAGGTCAATGTAGGAAATAATGAAATCTCAACTGATTTGAGATTTCTACTATGTTGCAGTGATTTTTTAAATTGCTTTTTGGAATACAGGTCACAAATAATGCCAGCTGTATTCATATAATCAGAATACATTCTTTAAAAAAATATTGAAGCTCCCACTCTATCCCTTAAAACACTTACTAGATATATATTAGAAATAAAGTTAGGATTTTCTGGTTGGGATAGTCTCTGAGAAATCCATCTGCTTGGATGGATTTCCTTCTGATTCTGAAAATTGAAAACAACTAAATTCTAAGAAATCACTGATATCTTGTGAGTACTTAAAATATATAATTTTCCCCACAACGGCCATCTACCCCAGTATTGCCTCCTCCATCTGATAATTGTCAAGTGAGATAATTGGTGTGATTTAGTGATATAAGATATAGGATTAGAACTGGGTAACCTCAGGTTTAAATCCACTCTTAGCCATAGAAATTCCTTAAGTATCTTTGAGTCAGTTAAGTTTCCTTTAGCATCCTTACCTCATGGAGGGGTTGTCTGGAAAAATAGGAGGGAAGCTATTTAATACAAGATGTGATATAAATCAATCAGTCAATAATTAATTGCAGGACAGAGAGAATGTTTTCCTAGACCCATTATTTGAAGTTTAGCTGAATATGGCATTAATAAATTTTGAGCTAGAACATGTTTTTCATGTAAAGTATTATTGGCCTGTGTCTTTTGGATATTCAGCTAACTAAACTTTTGGTATTACCATTTTTTCCTTCCTCTTCATTTAAAAGCCTATAATGTTCCGTGGTGAGGTGCGTTTGAATGTAGAAGAAAAAAAGACCAGAGCTGCTCGTGAAAGAGAAACTCGAGGTGGTGGTGATGATCGCAAGGATATTCGACGCAGTGACAGAGGTCCTGGGGGTTCACGTGGCATAGTGGGTGGTGGAATGATGCGAGACCGTGAAGGCAGAGGACCACCTCTGAGAGGGGCCATGGCCCAGAAGCTTGGCTCTGGAAGAGGAACAGGGCAGATGGAGGGCCGGTTCACAGGTCAACGTCGCTGAAGATTCATTGTTGGCAGGCAGTCTTGACAGTGATACATTATTCGTCATGTTTGCATTTTTGTTAATTTTCTGGCTTTGGAATGTAACACAGCCTTTTTTTTTTATCATTTCTTTGATGTGAAAAACATCTTTTGATCACCAGGTAAATTGTGGTGGACATTCTTTTCCTAATTTCATGACAAAGTCATAATGTTAATTTATAAATTAGACTTGGAGATTAGGGAATGAGAAATGACCATTTAAACTTTCTGCAGCAACAATAAAGGACAAAGGGTATGCCTAATTGAATTAAGGTCTTTCCGGTGTGTTAAAATCCTTCTGCTGCACATTTTGTTTAAGTGTTATTGTTGGAAATACAAATAGTGCAATCTTTGAATTGGAAAAGCTTGCCCCCCCCTTTTTTTTTCTTTTAGAACTCTTGACTCCAAACAACTCATGTTTTGTGAACTTTAAACGCACTAATGGGTACCTGCCTCATTTTACATTGACATCTGCTGAAAGCAGCAAGGAAAAATAATAGCTTGTGAAACGATGCGGGCATCTGCTCTGCTTGCTGTGACCAATAAATGTACACATAAACCTTAACAAGACTAAAAATATGTTCCAGAAGGAAACCATTTAGCTGTAAACACAAATGTAAAACTTCAAAAATCATAGTTCTGAATAGAAAAAAAGTTTTGTTTTCTTTTTTAAAAGTCTTATGAGCTTTCTGCCTCTCTGTAGATGGGGATGGTTGATTGCTCAACACACTCCTCTTACCTTTTCCCGTTCTGTAAGCAGTGTACAGTGAAAAATTGTCTTTACTGTATTGAGGTCTCTGGTAATGTAATAAGCATGATGGTGCCTTCTATTAAATACATCATTCCAGTCTTGCTGGTGATTTTGTACAGTATAGTGTATGAATGGCTGTGCTGCAGAACTTTAACAGCTGTAAAAATGTTTATAAAATCATTGTATAAAATTGCAGTATCTTTAAATCAGTAAAGGCTACTGGAATATTACTTGCCTAGCTCTATAGTTAAGTTTTTGAAGCCTTTGAACAAAAAAGGTATTAAGTAGTAGATATTTTTTAAAAATGGAAATTTGGTTATGGAATTGAGTATTCCTTTTGCATAGATAAGTCCAAAGTTAATCAAGTGGTTTGTTTTTTTTTGTTTTAAGTATACTCCAGGTAACATATTTAACATACAACTTGTTACACTCAAGGATACTGCAATTTTCATAGAGCAGGGAAATAGCTCAAATACTTGCTACTTTCAATTTTTGAACTATCACCCATTTTGCACAAACTCTGAAGTGACTTTGCCTACAAGGCTCAGATTTGTATATAGAGGGAAGATCTCTCTTTTTATGTATTTGGACTTGGTAGAGCATCTTGCGTTTGGGTGAGAGGTTTGCCGTTTCCAGTTCCTGTTTGCATAGATAGCACATTCCAGAAAACTGTAGAGGTAGCAACAGTACTCCCCAGCTTCAGCTAGACAGTTCAACAAACCCTCAGGCTTACTCTTGAAGAGGGGAGACAAAAGCTTGTGACCGTTCAGAACTGCTCTAAACATGGAAGACCTCATATGCTATATGTAACAAAAACATGTAATGCAAGAAGCATTTGGTGAAACTAACCATTTGTTGTTTCCTAAAACTGTGGAAAATTTTGCCTATATGTTGAGGGTGGAGTAAATTTATATTGTTTTTTACTCCCCAAATTAAGATCTTCCATGTTTGATGGTAAGTCTTGCACTATTTTCATACACTTTCTGGGGTACATTTTTCTCTTTCCATGTTTATGTGGGGGGAGGGGGTTGTGTTGAATTCTTTCATTTTCAGATGATACCTGGATATGTAGTACTTGAATGCTTCTCCATGAACCATATCAAATTGGAAACATTTTTTTTAAACTGCTTTTCTCAACAAGCAGTTGCGTACCAATATATCAGTATTTATGTTATTTGGCTTTTTAGTGCTATAATATTGCCCTACCATTTCCTGTAAAAACTGTTAAGGCAAGCAGCACTAATGGAATAATAATAAAAAAAAAAGTAATGGCAATTAGAGTAGCTACTGAGCCATTGAGTTTTCCAGTTTGCTTCTTTAAATGCTATGAACTAACAATATTGGAAGCATACACAGACGTTTACATGGTGTTTGTTCACCTACTTTATAATGGAAACATAGTGTTCTTGTCCCTCTTTTCAATAAATGTACCTCTAGAAGAAAAGAACAGATCTCTTTGATCTATTTTATTGCTTATTTGTTGATATAGGTAATATTGCTATTGTTACAGTCCTATGTCAACAAACTTGCTTTAATTATCTTTTGGCTTTAGTAGGTATGCAAACAATGGACTACCATCTTTATTGCTGTAATGTGTTGAGCATTATATGCTAGTAGAACCTAGTTTAATTGTTGCAGGTGGAAAATATTTACTTTTAAGTTTCCATTTTTGAATGTGTTTTGACTAAACATACTAATAAACTACTGATGTCTGCAGCATTTATAAATGGTCCAGAATTCTCTCTCAGTGTGATTTAGTATTCCAGTTTGGCAACTTTCTGACAGTAATCCTGCTTTGGTAATGTACAAAACTGCCTCATCCATATCATTTCACACTGAACTGTGGTACTGTACAGATAGTCCTAGCTTAACAATGGTAATTGGGACTGGCAATTCTGTTGCTAAGCAAAACAGTCTTAAAGCATTACATTATATGACCGAGTGGTAGTTTCAGCAGTCCGAGCTACTGTTGTTAGATAAATCCTAACATCCCACAATCCCTATTTGCAATCTCCTGCTGACTTCCCCATTGATTTTGTCAGAAGCTGGCAGTAAAGACCATAAATGGTGATCATATGAATGTACAATCTGCAACCTTCATAAATCCAAGCCAGTTGTCAAATGCCAAATTGTGATCATGTAATCACAGAGACACTGAGACAATAACTATGAGAACCCTTCACAAGGGTTCGGCTGGTTGTTAACAAGGACTATTTATCTAAATTTCTGTTGATTGCAGCAATTTCATTCTATATTTAACACAAATGCTAAAATATTTCTTTTATTTTAACAACTCATTGCTGCTTACAATTTA
Organism: Azemiops feae; assembly: GCA_023970755.1. Classification (NCBI taxonomy): domain Eukaryota; kingdom Metazoa; phylum Chordata; class Lepidosauria; order Squamata; family Viperidae; genus Azemiops; species Azemiops feae. Next base: position 95,796 of record JALGBA010004150.1, on the reverse strand, counting down.
ATGTTTTTATTTTCTTCAATAAAATCAGGCACCTTTTAAAAATTATTAGTGCACTGATACAACAGCCAAACCTTGACTTTAAAAACCAAACCAAATAGAAAGCAGTCACTTAATGATTCTATACTGTATCTCTTTATCACTTGTGCTGGTGAGCGCTCATTTCTGTATTGCTATGGTTACTTCATATGATTAGTTTATATGTGTTTTTGATTATGTGCCATCAAGTTTGTGTCAATATTTAGTGATCACACACAGTTTTTTCCCAAGATAATCTATTCCCAGCCTGGTTCTTTAGGCCTTCTAAAGGTGCATTTGCTGCTGTAATTGAGTCCATCCATCTTGCAATTGATCATCATCATGTCTCTGCCAATATTGTAAAATTCTCAAGAGAGCTAGATCTTCCTATAATGTGTTGAAATATGATAATTGACCTTGGTCATTTGGGCCTTGATTAACCTTTTGTGAGTTTTCACCGGTTGGTTAAATGACATATTTTTCTACTTCACAGAAGAAGAGTAGCTAAAGCAGTTCTTTCATTCTGTCATTAGATACCTCAAATTTTGTGGAATTGCAATGTATGTTGGGGCCTGATGAAACCTTGACTGGTTATGTATATTTAAAACGGCGTGCAAATTGCTTCTTGAGATAAGAATCATTTCAGTAGACATCTTTGCCAAGGAAAATTAAAAATCTGTTCAACGAACATTCAAATGATTATATTTCACAATGTCCATGAAATTGATTACAGATAGTCCTCAACTTATGACTGGTTGCTTAACAGCTGTTCAAAGTTACAGCACTCCTAAAAACTACTTACAACTCAGTCCTGAAGTTAAGACTGCTGCAGCACTCCCATAGTCATTTGCCCTTATGATCCAAGTGCCTCCCCCCTTCTTAGCTGCCTCCCCACAGTGTACTGGCAGGCCTTTCCCCTCACACCGGGTCCCAGCTGGCCTTTCCTTCCCCCATTGGGTCTTAGCAAAACTTTTTTCTCCATTGAATCCCTCCAGGCCTTTCCCCCCACTGGGTCCTCTCAGGCCTTCCTACCCCCACCAGATTCCTCCAGCCTTAAATCTGATTCCCGCCTCACCAAGCCCCACCTTTGGAAGAGCTCTAGAGCAGTCCGCTGGAGCAAATGGCTTGGAAGGGGACCTGGTGGAGGGCAAGGAAAGGTCTCCCTTACCCCTGAGGCACCTGTGCTCCACTTAATGATCCACATGTTCATTTAACAGCTTTATCGGGGAGAAAGAGCAGAGGATATGGGCCATTAAGCGAGCCTGTCTCACTTAAAGGCTATCATGATGTGCCCGTAATGGACAGGCTTCATTACAGTCATATGTTGAGGACTGTTTGTATATCTTATGCTTTATAGCTGCATATGGAGTGTTTGGTGTTGTCTGAGGCTGGTTGTTTTCTTGCAGACATTTCATTACCCAGCTAGATAACATCATCAGTGATAGTGTGTGATTTGTTCTTGTTTATATACAGTAGCTTGCCCTGCCAGTTTAGTAAGCATGTGGTTGTCTTCTCAGTAGTTCCTTGTTTTCTGCTTGTTTGTCTGGTATTATTCCCTGCTTTATTTTCTGTTTGATATTTTTTGTCTGTAGCTTAATTAAGGAAGTACCAAGGAGAAACAACACCCCACCAAAACTAGCAGGGAAAACTACTATATATAAGTAACTGGTGATGTTAGCTAATGAAATGTCTGCAAGCAAACAACCAAGCTCAGCAACAAGGACTCTACAATTTAACCCTGAGTTACCTTTATTCTTTTTATTGCATAAGATTTGGTTCATATATTCACTATAGGTGAGTTTTGTTTTGCTTCACTGCTTTACCTTGTATGTTTTTTTCCCATTGTACTGAGTTTAGTTTTCTGGCAATTATATAAATATGATCCACTCCTAATCTGCTAGTCTAGTTTGCAGTTAGACACACATAGAGTCATAGGGCTGGAAGGGACTTTGAATGTCTTCTAGTCTTAAATCCCTGCACAAGGCAGGAAATCTTATACCATCCTGTGGGATTTCATAGTGATGTCTCATTTAAGTATTAATCTGGCCTGCCCATCTTTCACTCTCAAGGGCAGCCAAAAACAATATAAAAATGGAATATGAATCATACTCTGAAGCTAGATAATAGATAGTATGCATGGTTTTGCTTAGAGTTAACTGCATATACATTAAGAACATTCAATCTTTCGTACCTGAAAAGAAAGTAGGCGTTCTGCAGTGAGAACATGAAGTGAGAAAATGAAGCACAATTAGATGGAAAGAATGTAAAACTGTTATATCCAGTGACAAAACTATTAAATGTTTTGAAAAACATTGCAGAGGAAATTTGTGCTCTTCTGTTGATTATTATTTCTATCGTTGTAAAGCATGATGTCCAAAGATAATGCACAAATTTGGAAGACAGCTGGAGCATCATTCAAAATCCATCTCTAATGAACACAGCACCACATATTGTACACACTGAACAAATATTCAAAGCAGTCATAAAGAGCTACAACTAACATAGCATTTAGTCCTTGACATGATGAATTCATGTGTCATTTTCAGAGTTTTAATAAGGAATTTAGGCAAATAAGCTTATACATCTTCCACTAGCATGTGTCCTGCATCTCATCAAGAGATGTAAATCGAACTATAATACATATTAGTCTTTTTCAGTGTCTAGAGAACTGGTGTTAAACGCGGAAACAATAGATGTACTTCAATGTCTCCTTGTATGAAATTAAATTTCTGGTCTTTTGAATAGAAGAAATCTTGATTAAAAAATGTAATTCTTCCAGAAAACTACATTGTGTGCACAATTATTAGGCAAGTGACCATATCATTTTCATGCATATTTTCCACCTCCAAGCTGTATAAACTTGAATGTTTAGTGGATATAAGCACATCAGGTGATGTATATTTGTGTAATGAGGGAGGGTGTGACCTAAGGAGATAAACACCCTAAATCAAGCTGTGCATAATTATTAGGCAGCTTCTTTTCCTCAGGCAAATGGGCCAAAAAAGATATTTAATTGATTCTGAAAAGTCAAAAATTGTAAAAAGTCTTTCAGAGGGATGCAGCACTCTTGAAATTGCTAAGATATTGGCACGTGATGACAGAACCATCAAAAGTTTTGTTGCAGATTGTCAATAGGGTTGCAAGAAATGTGTTGAGGAAAAAAGACGCACATTAACTGCCAAAGATTTGAGAAGAATCGAACGTGAAGCTACCAGGAACCCATTATCCTCCAGTGCTGTCATATTCCAGAACTGCAACCTACATGGAGTGTCCGAAAGTACAAGGTGTTTAGTGCTGAGAGATATGGCCAAGATAAGGAAGGCTGAAACCTGACCACCACTGAACAAGACACGTAAGTTGAAATGGCAAGAAATATCTGAAGACAGATTTTACAAAAGGTTTTATGGATTGATAAGAGTGACTCTTGATGGACCAGATGGATGGGCCCATGGCTGGATCGGTAACGGGCATAGAGCTCCACTTCGACTCAGATGCCAGCAAGATGGAGGTGGGGTACTGGTATGGGCAGGTATTATTAAAGATGAGCTGGATGGACCTTTTCGGGTTGAAGATGGGCTCAAAATCAACTCCCAAATCTACTGCCCGTTTTTAGAAGACACTTTCTTCAAGCAGTGATACAGGAAAAAGTCTGCATCTTTTAAGAAGACCATGATTTTTATGCAGGACAACGCTCCATCACATGCATCAAACTACTCCACTGCGTGGCTAGCTAGTAAAGGCCTGAAAGGTGAAAGAATAATGATATGGCCCCCTTCTTCACCTGACCTAAACCCTATTGAGAATTTGTGGGCCCCTCTTAAACAGGAGATGTACGGTGAAGGAAAAACAGTACATCTCTTTGAACTGTTTGGGAGGCTGTAGTTGCTGCTGCACAAAACATTGTCAGCAGATTAAGAAACTGACAAACTCCATGACTGTTATTGAAAAGAAGGATGGCTATATTGGTCACTGATTTTTTTTTTTATGTCAGAAATGTTTATTAGTACATTTTGAGTTGTTTATTCTTACTTTAGCAGATGCAAATAAACAAGTGAGATGGGCAAATTTTCATTTTTCATTTAGTTGCTTGATAATTCTGCACACTAATAGTTGCCCAATAATTGTGCACACATAGATATTCTCCTAAGAAAGCCAAAACCTCAGTTTTACTTTCTTAAATATTCAGGTTTGAGGTTTATTAAATTTTGGAATGACTTGAGAGCGCTGTAGTTGTTCAGTAACAAAATTAATCCTCCAAAATACAACTTGCCTAATAATTGTGCCCACAATGTATATTCAAGCTTATTTAAAATAGCACTGCAGCAACAATATTTGAATGAAGACTAGATCACTCCCCAAGTTGTCAGCAGTTATTTCAAGGCAATATAAAGGCTCTGAAATCAAGCAAGATGCTTGAATAATTTGACATTAGAGCTGAAATACTCATGGGTAATAAGGTGATATATTATTTCTATATATACATTTTCCCCAGTCAATCATCTACTTAGGATCCCTACAAGTCTTATGTCCCCTTGTCAAGATTAACATACATTTGGACACAAGCCTCTACAGAACGAGTTAATGTAATTTCTGTTTATTGTAAAGCTTTTATGAAAACACCAACTTTCAGTTGCCTTTTAGGTTAAAATGCAATGTGAGTATTTGCTTGAGACTGGATCCTTATTGTCTCCTCTGTTCCTTCAAGCAAAATAGAACTATGATGATAAGTTTTGAATCATCTATAAAGCTGGATATCCATATCTATATACTTTCAGCAACTTTATTGGCACAATATTAAAAGTGAAAGGCACAAGTGATTAAAGTGGTATCAACATTCATATATGTAATACAGTACTTTTTTCAGTTTTACCATGATGAGTTTTGGAAACTCACAATAACAGAAAAAGTGGACTCAGTTATTAAAAAGCATGCAAAATATTGAATATTGAATTCTTTGAAAGTTATGCTGGCTTCCAGTCTGATTTCTAAAATTGTTCACAGATCATTCAAAACCATTGCTCAGAATGAAACAGAACCCAGATAACTTTTGCCTTCTGGGAGAAGAAGAATCTTATAAACACACTTACCTTTAAAAATAATGAGTTTGACATTTAAACTAATCAGATTGATCTTGACAAGACTCTAGCTGAGCACAATTGATCATAATTTGGTTTATACCTATTTTATTACCTTAAATATAAAAAGAACAATATAGTATTCTCTGGTACATTGCTTCTGCAAAATTTTATTTTTCCAGAAAAAATGAAAGTGGGAATGTTCCATTGTTCCAACACTGGAATGTAGTCCATTGTATGCAAACCTAAATTCTTGTGCTACTTCATATTTTATTTACATTACTGCATTTATGCCCATCACAAAAGACTCAAAATTACTCTCAGTTCATATTCAAATATTTGGAATTCTGAATGGAAAATTCAAATATAGCATATGTAAAAGGTTTCTGGGATTTTTTCATCTGGCAAGGTAGCTAACCCAAGAAAAAAGGAGGGAAATATAGTTGGTATTTAAATCACATCTGCAACCTGTTAACAATGCTAATAGTCTAATGTGCAAACATGCACACTGGCATCTATAAATTCTGAAATACTGTCAAATTGTACTAGTTATTCTTGCAAGACTTTCAGGGGAGAAGGAAGAAGTAAATATATCTCCCCTTTAAAAAATATAAAATCTAAATGTTAGAGAACACATGGAAAATAATCATCCTTTAGAAATGTATAATTTCTGATATTTTTTCATGCAACTCTTTTTTTTATGCAAAAGCCCTTAAGACCAGTATGTAAATGTGGGATGTTTCAAGAAAAATTGTCATACTTTTCCATGCTTTGACAATGATTATAAAGCTTCAGTCTGACTATGCAGATTTATTCATTTTATTTATTAAACTTGTATGCTGCCCCTCTTGCCTAGAGGAATCTTTAGGCAACTTACAATCATAAAAACAACATGTAAAACATTAAAACAATAAATATTAACACTGAAATTAATGTACATTAATTTAAATTAACAAGATGGAAAGGAAGGAAAAAGATGAACAAAGGAACTGGTGAAGTTAGATAATGTGGATAATGTGGACCTGCTCCTAAATCCATTACTATCAGTGGAACTATGTAGCACCAGCTATTTCTAAATAAGAGTAGCCTGTCAAAATAATTATCAATAAACTAGAAATTATTACAATATGCTTTGTGCAGGGCTAGTTTTCAGATGGATATGGAAGCTACAATTTTCACTATTCTAAAGTGAATATACAGTAACATGAATATATTAAACCTACTTTTAAGATACCATCTTACCAAATCAAACTCAGGTGTTCCTGTTAACATAAAGCTTTATGTGTTCACTGAATAACAAAGTTGTAATGGGCTTTGGAAGTCTTCTAGTCAACCCCTTGCTCAAGCAGGAGTCCCTATATCATTCTGGATAAATGGCTGTCCATTGATGGAGCACCTACAATTTCTGGAGGTGAGCTGTTCCACTGGTTCATTGTTCTCATTATCAGGAATTTTCTACTTAGTTCTAGGTTGGTTCTAACCTTGATTAGTTTCCATTCATTGCTTCATCTAGGTTGTGGTCTACTTGTCAAATGCTTTACTGAAACCTAAGGATACTATGTCCACAGCATTTCACTGGTCCACTAATTTTGTCACTTTGTCAAAGAATGCAATAAAATTTGTCTGGCATGATCTGTTTTTGACAAATCCATGTTGGCTTCTAGTTATGACTTTCTTTGTCTTTAGTTGTTTGCAGATTCGTTGCTTGATTAACTTTTCCAGAATCTTTCCAGGTATCGATGTCAGGTTGATAGTTCAGTAATTTGCTGAATTGGTTTTTCCCCCTTTTTTGAAGATGGGAACTACATCAGCTCTTTTCCAGTCCCCTGGTAGTTGCCCAGTGCTACAGGATCTTTGAAAGATATGATTCAGTGGTTCTGAGATCACATCTGCCAGTTCCTTTAGAACCTTGGGGGTGTAATCCATCTGGTCCTGGTGATTTGAAATCGGCTAGGGTGGATAGGTGCTCTCTTACCATTTTTTTGCTTATTTTAATTTCTATTCCTAATCTGTATTTACAGTACTGTTTTTGGTAAGTTGGGCTATTTTTTCTTGTTTGCAGGAAGACAGATGCAAAGTATGAATTAAGCAGCTCTGCTTTCTCTCTGCTGCCCATCCCTTCCTTGCCACCCTAGTCACACATGTTGATGATCTCTGGTGAGAGTGGGATAGGAGAAGTGCATCCATCTTTGCTCTCCTTGACCTCTTAGTGGCCTTCAATACCATTAACCATGGTATCCTTTGCGGGCAGCTGCAGAGTTGTAGCTGGGCAGCACACTCCACAGCCACTCCTTTGTGGTGTGCCAGACGGCTTGGTATTCTCTCCATTCCTTTTCAACATCTACATGAAGCCAATGGATGATATCTGCCACCATGGGATAAAGTACCATCGGTACACTGATGATACTCAAGTTTGTATCTCCATTCCTGGTGACCTAAGTGATGTTATTGCTGCCCTCTTAGGGTGCCTGGTGGCTGTGGAGGTCTGCATGAGGGACAATAGGCTTTGGCTGAATCCTGGTAAGATCGTGTTGCTTTGGGGTTGTGAAGCTTTGGAAAGTAGACTTTTAACATCTGGATGTGATTAATGTTCTGGATTCGGCTGCACTGCCCCACAAATCTGGTGCACAACTTGGGGATTTTCCTGGATTGACAACTCTGCTCAGGGAGCACTTGGCAATCATGGCTAGAGAGCTTTTGTGCAACTTTATGTGGTGCATAAAGTTGTGTGTTGTCCTTTCTTGGATCAGGAATACTTTGCTCAGTCACTTAAGTCCTGGTCATCTCATACTTGGACTATTGCAATGCACTCTACATGAGGCTACCCTTGAAGAATATTGCAGCCACATGGACAGTTCTTGGGACCTCTAAGGAGGCACATGTTAACTGCTGTTTTGTGAGTGCACTGGTTGCCAGTTTGCTTCTGGGTCCAATTCAAGGTGTTAGTTTTTATGCTTAAAGCCCTTCATAGAATGATCCAGGTTATCTGAGGAACCACCTCACCTTAATAGGATTGGCCTATCGCACTCATGCCAGCAGAAAAGGCTGGCTGCGAATCCCATGGTCAAGAAATTCCAACTGGTGGAGTCCAGGAGAAGAGCCTTTCTGTTGTGTTTCCTGCCCTCTGGAACATTATGTCTCCTGAGGTGAGATCCACACCCACTCTTTTGACCTTCTGAAATGGCCTTATCTCTTGGTTGACCTAGGGTCCTAATGAGGTCGTGTCATTTTAGAAGTGATTAATGGACCTAAGATAACATGCTGCCCATGTTCATCTTGCTCCCTTCCTTCCCATATTTGTCAATTTTTAAATCAATTTTACTCTTAATATTTGTTTTAATGTTTTGTTTTTTTTAATTGACTAGAATCACCTCTAGGCAAGATGGGCAGCACATGCCTAATAAATGGTATTAATATAGTCCCTTTGAGTATTTTTCATTGTTAACTAAGGTCTTACTACTCTTCTTTGAATTGGGACAAAACAATGCAAGCATAAAATTTGCTTCTCCCATCTGCCAATTGACAATCTTGTACAGCCTGTATTGCTTCTGTTACAAGTCATTACCAAATGATGTTATTGTGATTTGGGAGTGTGCTAGACACTATATAAAATATCACTTGTGTTGTGATTTTGTAAGGTTTTTTAGCTCAGAATCCTAATAAATTCCAATGAGACTCTGAACACGAGGCTTCTGCAAAAGAAACAGCTTTATTCTTTGATCAAAGCCAAAACCGGGTGTTTTCTAATCTCTTGTCTCTAACGCAGAGAGACAGGAGAAAAGACATATGCACTAATAATTCCCCCCCCCCTTTTATAGCAAAGGCATTTTCTCAGGCTAAAAGATTTCTTTTTCATTTGAATACGTGTTTTCTTTATCTATCAGGTTAGTTCAGTTACAGCTTGTTACAAGGCTTATGCTTCGAATACACAATTGCTGGCAGGCAGCCTGGAATTTCTCCTTGAGCGATACATTTGCAGTGATACATTTCAGACTATAGCTAACGCATTTAAAGTTACAACTAAGCTTTTTCTTTCTCCTTGGTCAGCTTTTAAGTTATCTCTGAGCAAAGTACAGAGTGCAAATAAGAAAGAATTAACTATGGCTGGGTTATACATAAATGATTATATTTTGATTCCTTCAATTTCAATACACCATGATCCAGTGGAATAAACATCAATCATCTCAGCAGGAATGGATTAGCCTCCCCCCACCACCTTGCCCCTCTCATTTACCAAGTTATTTATTTATTTATTTAAAGATAAAATACAAAACAGTACACAAAGTGCTGATGAGAAGGTTAGCAAAATGGTAGAGGCGTGCTATTGATCATAAGGGAAGGAGGATGCCTGCAACTCCCAATGTTCCCAAAACACCTCTCTGCTTATAGTTAGAACAGATCTCCTGATCTAGCCTCCAAAATAATAGCTGGTAAAGCACTAGATATAATAGCAGCAGCAGGTACAATTTTATTTGTGGTCTGAGAACATTAATGAAAAAGTTTGACATTCCAAAGAAACAGAGCCACAAAAAGGATTAAAAAACAAAAAAAAAATGATATGCTGGTTTTCCTTCAAAATATAACAAACTTTATACATCCTTAAGTTATGCTGGGTTGTTTTGACTAGGAAAATAGTTTTATATAGGTATTCTTGGCTTACTTAGGGAGGTTCATGGACTGAGAATGAGTTCAGACCTATTTAGGAAGACTGGGGTTGTCAGTACCACATGATGGTTCAGTGGTAATACACAAGAGGGGGTAAGACTGCCTCAAGGCAGGGGCTCATTCCCCCAAAGTGAATTGCCTTGTCAAGATGGATTGCAGCCGAACTGCACAAATTTTGCTTTAATCTCTTGTAATTTATATGGTTGTTTTGGGGACTTTAATGGTATTAAAAGGGAGCATATTGGGGAAATGGAAATCGTTCTGTTTTCCAACTGCCAGCTGTAATCCTCTGGCTTTGGCCCCAAAAGGAAGGAATTGTTTTCTCACTTCAAATGAGATCAGAAGATTTTGTATTAAAGATGATTGGGGATGAATAACTTTTGGATATTTAATTCAAGATATAGTGGGTGGTTTCTACTCTCAGGAACAGTGAAATTCCCCATTTAAATTCCCAGAGCCCCACTTCTATTTTAATACTTCATTTTGGGGGAACAGCAGCCTTGGGAGAAATGGCGCACTGTTAAAAAAAAACTTCTACTCCAAGAGGGAAAGAGAGAAAAGGCGATAGTGCCACAGTCGGAGGATGCTTGGGGCTATTGCGATCCTGCCTTCCTTGGAGTCTCTGAGCCTTTCATCGCTAAAAAATGTGCAGCATCCTGTAAACCTCTGGCAACTCCCCCCCCCCCCCCACTTGTCCCAGCCCAAGTTTTGCGCAGCCATATCCTACCATTTTCTCTACCGCAAAGTAAAAAGGATAGGGGAGAGAGAAGCAGGCAAGGTATTTCTTGCCATTCATCGCGAAGCCTGAGTTTTGTTACGCATCGCTGGCTATTTTTTTTTTTTTTTCCCTCAAGCCATGGGGCGCCTTTTTCTGACTCATCTACTCTCCAAGCACTTGTTTCTGTATTGGATAAACATCTTTCAACCATAGTATTGACTGCAGATTTGCAACCGAGTGAAGAGCATAAGAAGACCAGGATCTTCATTGAGGCTGGAGTTGCCCCTCCCTTCCTGGCGGCGTGCATCGGCCACTGCTCCTAGGATCTGTTTTGCAAGAGCAAGCTGACTGTTGCCATTGGTTACTGCCTGGGCCTTTGCGTTCCATTCTCGCAACCGCGGCTAAGATCGCGTTGTGCGGATCCCTCATACCTTCCCCTAGGTTTGTGGCTCCCCAAGAAGTCTTGCAACCGAGGAGTGTGTGATGGTGGTAGGCACAGGCAAGCTTCGCCAGGGAACTTTGCAAGCGGAACAGGACCGGTGAGTTGCGTCTGCTGCTGCAGGTGCAAATAACTTCGGGATCAGAAATACCGTAGTGCAATCTGGATTTTATTTTCAGTAAGTGTTACTGTTTTGCCAGGAGGAAGAAGGCTTTGGGACAGCGCTCTAACAAGCTTGCAGTAAGATTTATGACGCGGGCCCTCTCGACAGCGTACTCGGATTGCTCATTGACCTTCCTGTCCTCGAGACCCTAGTACTGCCAGAGAGAAGGCGACCCGGATAATGACTCCGGAAGAGCGGGCTGGAGACTAGTGGGATGGAGTGATGATTATGTAGGAATTTATAGCGCTCCCCGCTTTAAATATCTACTTGGTTAGGTGATTGCGGTTCTCCAAGATCTCGGGTCAAACACGGAATGTCCCCCTGAGGTTGGGGGTGGGTGGGAATCAGTATCGTACAGTATTACGTGGATGGCGAGTATAGGGGGAAGCAAGTAACCAAGATGGCATGTGATTTCAACAGTAGCTTTGCTGTTTTGGAAGTCCTACTAAGGCCGGTATTTTAGGTCCTCCAATTGGTGGCTCAAGATAGGAACGGACTTTTTTTTTTTTTTTTTTTACTAGAGGCTAGTTTGTCAGTTTGGTCTTGTATGTTGTGTATCTTCTAAACCTATTATAATATTGCATACATTGCTACAGGCACTATAATGTGCTTCCAGATAGTTTAATTTTACATATCCATGTATTGAACTATTAGTTCTTCTTCAGTTTTCCTCATCAGTTGCAGTTGGATATGTGTGGGGGAAAGGGGGAAGTTAAAATCAGCAAAATGGGGCTTGCATCATAATACTCTGCCTGTCACCTCCTTGGTATGTATGCCATTTCATGCATGCTTCAGACAGTCAAATTCCACATTGCAGCACTCCATCCATCATCTTGCTGATTTTGACTCTCCTCCCTTTCTGAATTCCACTATCCAGAACCCTAATTCAAAGGAACATTTTTTTATACAGCCTTTCATAGTAGTAATCATAGTAGTGAACCATGGCTTGAGTCGATTTGATTAACAGTTAAGGCACCTGGCTAAAAAAACAAAGAAACTGAGCTTTAGCCCATCATAGGCATGAAAACTGGCTGGGTGATAGGGCCAATCTCTCTTAGCCCAACTCACATCTCAGGGTATTGTTATGGAAAAATAGGAGGAAGAAGGAGTATTAGGTATGTTGGCCCTCTTGAGTTATTTATTAAAAAATAGGTGGGATAAAAAAATCTAAACCAAAGATACATATTTTGTTGCTGTATAATGCTTATTTTATATGGCAACTGAGATTTTATTAAGGGAGACAGTAGGAGAGACTTCCTTCTCATGAAAAATCTACTAAAACTATACTTTTGCAATCCATTCAAGATTGGTTAAAAAAAGGGCACACATTGCTAGATTTTTTTTTGAACTCCATATTGTTGAAGTTCTAACTTTTCTCCCTTTATTTTATTATATATTGGTGATTGTAGATTGATACTCATTTTTTTTATTTGACGTGCCTTTGAAATGACATACTTTTAAATATAGGTAAAACAAAGTTATTTATGAAGCAGCTGCTGCCCTATGAGAGGACAGTCAGACTAAAGCAGAATTGCTGAGAGTGACAAAAAAGGATCTCGGATGGATTCACACATTTTCAACCCAGTGTTTACTTATATCTTTGTGGTATATATGAAGCATACTTTGCTTTTTCCCCCTGATAGTATGATTTTATGATGAATTTGCAAACTATCATCTATCTGTTTCTAATTTTTTCATTGTAAATTCTCAGCGTTATTTTAATTAAAATATAAATATTGAATATAAATCAAAACATGACATAATATTCACACTGTGAACACATGGTGTTTGTAAAACTAATGAAACTGAACCAAATAAAGTCAATGGGACATTTTAATTTGTTCCATTTATTTTATTATGTTCAGATCAGTGGAACAAATTTTTTTCTCTTCAGTAGAGAGCTTAAAACATATTTCAATTCTAGTTTAGTTCATTAAATATTCAACACCTATTGGCAAGTGTCTATAATTACACCATTATGTTTTCTTCATATACTCATCCCTTAAGTATTTCTCATTTTTTTCTTGCAAAGTGAAGATTAGTGATATGCATTATCATTGTATGTTTTTAAATCAACTTTATTTAAGCAAGGAGGTACATTTGTGTTTCTAGTGGCTTTTAAAATAATTACTTTCCCTGTTACACACTAAAATAAAAGTTCGAGTTCTAGTTGACAATGTTACTTTCTTTTTTAAATATAATTTTTATTAAATAAGACTTTTTTTAAAATAAGCACAATACACAATACAAATTTTGAAAGAGAAAAGGGAAGTAATAAGTGGGGGAAAAGTGTAAGGAAAAAAGAGAAAAGGAAAAGAAAAGAAAAAAGTTATTTTCTGGTCTTTTTCTGGTCTTTAATAGCAATTACAGGTACGTTTAAATTTTACTGTAACAGTAAAGTTGTGATCGTCTATTCTAAAATTTTCTTATTTCTCAGCAGCACCCACTTCTTCATCCAAACCAAGCAATAGGCCGCAAAATACAATTTCAAATTTGCAGTCCTCATTCTTTGGCATCTTTTAAGATTTTTATATTTAACCCTTGGCTTTTCCCCATGTCCTTTTCTTGTAAGGATATAATGCACTCTGTGAAGCCATCATGATGAGAAACTTGCTTTGATAGTTGCTTAGAAGGTAATATATATCTTGATCCATAATGAAAAGCTGAAATATTATGTGCAAAAGAATGAATCATTGGTACTGGGACATATACAGTCTATTGCTTATACATGTATATTAACTAATGTACACTGAGTTAATTGTATGCTACAGGCTACTCATTTGTTTAAATTCAGATGGAAAAATATGAGATCCTTGGACTTGTGGGAGAAGGAAGTTATGGAATGGTGATGAAATGCAGAAACAAGGAGAATGGCAGAGTTGTTGCCATCAAAAAATTTTTGGAAAGTGAAGATGATAAAATGGTTAAAAAAATTGCCCTGAGAGAAATAAAATTTCTCAAGGTAAGATAATGGCTGTTAAGTTCATATTTCTAAATCTGTAGTGACCTTTCACTTAAATCAATGTATGTAATCTTGTAGATCTTTTTATCTTCGCTATAATGTCATTCTTGATGTTTATTAAAAATTAAAAATACGGACTTCCAGTTTGCCATCATGGCGCTGGCGGACGCATGGAGGCGAGCTCCGTCTCCAGCGTCCGGTTTTATCCTGCTGGTAGACCCTGGAAAGGGTTGAAAGTCACCCTGTAGGGGCGACAAGCAAGGAGAGGACCCCCACTTGATCGCGGAATGGCGGTAGCCCTTCTGCTTGATCCGGGGCAGCTCTTCAAACCGATGGGGAAAAGACTGGCCATAGCAATATGGCTCGTCACTAAGCTGCTGACAGCCGAAGTCAAACTTACTACCAAGCACTTTGAAAGCAACCTGGATGAAACTGGGTGAGATCTTATCTTTTCTTTACCCTAAGTACCTTCTCTTCCTGTAAAAGCTCTTTGAAGTATATTCCCCCTGTGAGGAGAGGGAAGGGAATTTCTATCTCACCCTCTAAGAATAGCGGCATCTGACTACCCAGGGGAATCAAAGCATTAAAAAGAACAATTTTAATCTAATGGATTTATATGTTCCTGAAACTTGGGGACCAAAAAGTTTCCTATTTTTACTGGAGACTCTTGTTTTTATCCACAAAAAAGAAATAAAATTGGAAAAAGAATTAGAAAAATTTGGGACTTAAAAAACCTTAAATGGCACCAGTGACATCGTGTGGTGAAGCTTGGTATGGCAATTTGCTATTTCCTAAAAAGAGACTTGGCTCAAAGCCCAGACCTTAGATAAGACTTTCCTGACCTTGGCACCATCTGTGAGAGACTCAACTGTAAGAGAACAGCTGGGTAGCAAAATTGGCCTACTTGAACTGTGAATGTAAACCTTTACTGACTTTTGCTTAACAAACAACTTTTACTAGAAAGACTATTTACAAATACATGAAAGAGATGGATGAAGACCAGGAAAAGATTATTTCCATGTTGAAAGCAATACATAAAACTATTCTGTCAGCTTCTGATAAAATGAGACCTAAAATAAAAGATCAAGATGACAGCTTAGATGCACAAAGCCAAATGTTGACTACAACCAAAGAACCAACAATGCAGAAGATAACAGAAGAAGTGGAACAATCAAATATTAAGACAGAGGACTCAATTGACCAACAAGTACAGCTGATGGAAAATCCAGACAAGGAAGTGACAACATTGAAAATGGAAATGACTTTTTATACAAATCAGAAGAAATTTGAGAAAGAAGAAGAACAAATTGAATTGAAGACAAATATATCAGAACAAACATGGGGGACTGGAATAACAGGGCGACAATTTAACGAATACAAATGGGCTAGTCCTTCCAAAAAACTGGCAATCAAATGGTCTCCTTTAATTAAAATAACATATATAAGAATAGAGGGAGATTTATTTGATGATCTAAAAGCGCTGATATGGAAGCCTACTTGGCAAAGGAAGAAAGCTAGAATAAGGTTGAAAAAATTGGGCCTTGGATTCATTAGAGGGGATTTTATATTGTCAATTAGAGGGTTAAAGGGAGATGTTGAGATAAGGGGAATTTTGGTTATTAGATTTTAAATAGTTGGAAATCAGTTGAAAATAAGGATTCGATCTGTTTAATATTGAAAAATTAGATCTAAAAGGGAAAAGAAAATTAATTATCATGAATATGTTTGATTTATTGATTAACCCAGGCAATATATATAATGGTTTTGATTTATTAAAGGGGATATTGTATTATTAATGGTGGGAAATAGATAACTTTTAGAAAATAGAACAAGATTATATTCAAATAGATAAAATGTGTATTTTGGATATTATAGTTTGTTATGAAGTGAGATAAGGGAAATCTTGCTTACCCAAAGTAAGAAAAATATGGATATCAAAGGTTAAATTGGAATATTGATGAGAAATTAAAAATTATGTAAAAATTAATAACAGGATATGGATTATGAAGATTGAATGTAATTAAGATATGTATAAACTAAAAATTTATTGATAAATGTAATAATGATGTTTTTATTGAGTTGATATAATTAGAAATGTACTAGCTTGAATATGAGACAGTAAATGTTAAGGGAAAAAGAGAAGAAATATCTGATGTTGTAATCTGAGATTTGCACTAAAGGTTTTGTTATTGAACTATTGATTAACCAGTCACCACATTGCTTTTTAAATACTCAAATGTAAAATTGGAAAATTAATAAAATATTATTTAAAAAAAATTAAAAATACAGGAGATTGCAGAGGTAAAATAACATCAAAAGGATGTGTGCAAATACAATTACTTTTGTTTAGTTTTAGACTGATTTCATACATTTGTCTGATTTCCATTGGCTAGATTCCCAGAACAAAAAAGCCATAAAAGTTTATTAACCATAATTGTTATAACCAAAATCCAAACTAGGTGATGATTAATATGTAGTGTGAATTGGGCTCCAGCAGATTAAATATTAAACAAAAGGTATTCAGAAAACTGTTTTTAGAGAAAAGGAGAAGATCAGTATTACTGGAGGGAATTGCAAGCATAACAGTAAGAATGATCAAGTAAGGAAGAACTTGTTAATAGGAAATACACCATTTGTTCAACTAAAAGCCATAAATTTTAAAAAGCTGGGTTTTGTTTGATCTTTAGATAAATCCTAAGATATGCTTTTGTTGCTGTAGAGTTATTAGATAATTAGAAAAAAGATTGTAATTTCTCTTTTACTATATTTATTAAACAATATCACTGTATAGTACCAAACTATAGATTTCAAGATACAGAGTTAGAATAGAATAGAATATAGAATAGAATAATAACTTTATTGTCACTTTGAATGTACACTAATCAGTATACATTAAAATAAAATTTCATTGCATACAGCTCTCAAAGGGTTACCACCTCTGATATATACTACATAGATATGACATAAATAAATAAATAAATAAATAAATACAGAATTATGCATATACCCACATATGTTATATGACACAGAGAAAAAACAGTCTAGTTCGGGTTATGTATACATGTGCATGGCAAGAAAAACGAATCTTGAGAATTTACCAGACAGATGGCATAGGGAACAAAGCTATTACAGAATCGGGTAGTCCTGCTAGAAATACTTCGAAACCTCCTCCCAGAGGGAGCAACAGAAACAGACCGTAAAGTGGGTGTGTGGGGTCTCTAACAATGCTTTGAGCGCTTATAAGCAGCATCCTGAATACCAGGGAGCGAGCTTCCTATGATCTTCTCGGCTGTCTTTACCATTCTCGGTGTGGACTTTCTATCTGAGGCACTGCTGCCACCAAACCAGACAGTGATGCAGTTTGTTAAGATGCTCTCAATCGTGCCTCTGTAAAAAGTGGCCAGGACAGAAGGAGAAAGATGTGCTCTCCTCATCCGATGCAGGAAATGCAGACGCTGGTTTGGTTCTAGTGTTTATAGAGAAATCTAATATTTGGAAAAAGAAATCATTTTTTAAAAATATATTATTTTATATCACTTTATCTTATTATCATGGCCTAATAGAAATAGGGCATAGAATTAAAGCAGTATTTAACTTTATTCTGTCAATTAGATTTTGCTGAATAAATAAATGGAGTAAATTTCTACCCTTAGGGAATTATCTCTGAAAAAAATAGTGTACTGTAGTTGTAATGGATTGCTGAGTTAAATTATTTATACAGTGATAGGGAAAAGAGATTGTGTAAATATTGAGACTTTAATATTATAATACCTTGTGAATATTAATAATCATTAGTACTATTACCTAGTAAACATGTATAAAACAGTATTTGGAAGTATTTGTATGATTTACTTAATCATGTACATATTCTTCAAGAGGCAATTATTGTGAATATTTTCATGCAATATATTGCCATCTCTTGTAGTTTTATGACGCACTTTTTGTCTCCTGATAGCAATTAAGGCATGAGAACTTGGTGAACTTGCTGGAAGTCTGTAAGAAGAAAAAACGATGGTATCTGGTGTTTGAATTTGTAGATCACACAATCCTTGATGATCTTGAGATGTTTCCCAATGGCTTGGATTATAACAGAGTTCGAAAATACTTATTTCAAATTATAAAAGGGGTAGGATTTTGTCATAGTCATAATGTAAGTAAATTGCTGCACCTATTTAATTTTGTTTGTCTATTTTCTTGTTAGGATTTTTGAGAGAGATGCCAGTTTGATATTTCAGAATAAATCTACATTTGTAAGGATTTAAAATATTCTGATACTGTATTTTCATGTTTCTTGCATACAGCTATGAAACTATATGCTGTCTAATGAAAAACAAACTGCCTTCTTTGATTTCTATTCTTTTTTGTGGAAGTGACATGTTTTCCCTCATTAGTTGGTGATGTAATAGTTGCTTCAGGGTTAGTATGCAAAGCTATTCTTTCAAAGGCAAGAATAGATCATTATGCTTGTCTGAATATTTTCTGAACATTCTGCATGTTTATCACTTGCATGCTAATATAAAGTGAGTAAATGTACATGTTCTCCCTTTGAGATAGCGCAATATTTCACAGTTGGATGAATAGTGAGACAGTTCTTTAACAGACATTTCTCTTTGTGTATTTGAAAATCCCATTAATTAAGATTCCTGAGTTTTTGGAAAGTGCCACATTGTACATATATGGATTGGGGTAGATACTCTGAAAGGGTCTATTATTTGGGATAGGGTTGGTATTTTGTTGTAATTTTTTTTTACTTCTAGAAAAATATCCTTTCTTTACAATACAATTCATTGTGTGGAGATATAACATCACGGACATCTGTGATTGACTTTTTGCGGTACAGTTTCTCACATAATATTCCATTTGACAAATAAGGAGAATGTGAAGCAGGCTGTCCTCTTTATGTCAGTCTGAAGAACCTAGATGTTTTCTATGGAAGAATTTTCATGATGGGTTTATAATGACTTTGCTAACATAGATATGCATCCTTTTTAAGATCATACACAGGGATATTAAACCTGAGAACATATTGGTCTCCTGTTCGGGAATTATCAAACTCTGTGATTTTGGATTTGCTCGAACTCTGGCAGCTCCTGGTGAAGTTTACACAGATTATGTGGCAACACGGTGGTATCGAGCACCTGAGCTATTAATAGGTGATATCAAATATGGCAAGTAAGGAAATTTAGACTTCAATGTTAAAAATATTATTAGATTTTTTTAAAATATTTTTTTATTTTATTCAGAACAAAGTTAAAATGCAAAATAGAAAACTCAATAAAAATCCAAAAAGACATTTAAAAAAACACACAAAACAGTCAGAACATTAAAAAAGGGTGCATCAAAAAGCCTAACACATTATAAACATATTATCCCCTAGTTGAATACTGATTAATATATTACTACAATTAGTTCCCGCCCCTTGCAAAACAAGCCCTCCCAAAAAATTTAAACTACTAAATCTATTAACAACTTGTTGAACTGTCTTCTATATATTATATTAGTGACAAAGTAGTTAGCAGGAAAAACAATAATAGTAAAACAGAACAAAATTAAAGTTTCAAATCTTTCTGCTAACAAACTGTTATTGTAATCCACTCGTAGAAAATTTACCATGGCATTTTAACTATCCGGGATCATCCCAAAAATTATAAATAGATCGTCCTTGGTCAAAAATCCATGTTTGTTTCTTAATATCCTCTCTTGTCAATTGTTGTTTAATTAAATGTAGAAAATTCAGTCTCTAGAATATGTCTATCTTCAAGTCAGAGTACAAGCAAAAGTAATTACTAGTTAATTGTAATAAATCCATCCAGTCTCCCTCTGTCTTTGTAGAGGAAAGGAATTTGTCTCCCTCTCTTTCAGCTGAGGCCGTAATGTTGGAGAAGTATACAGACTTATTCTGAACAACAAATGAAATCCACTTCGCTGGTTCTTCAGCTGTGAGACTCTCTCTTTGATCTGGAATTAGATCAAAGTCCTTTTGTGTATCTTTATCCAAAGATAAAGCTTCAAGTTGTAACATTCTTTGAAGAATCATTAAAGTTTAATCAAGTTTATGTAAGAGAAAACTAGCTATAAGATGCATATTTTCCCACCCTTCTTTCTTTGATTTCAGACACTGTTCAGCCATTTTAATCGGTGGAACTTAAATCAGGGAACAAAGAATAAAAAATTATTTTTCTCTATATTTCAATCCAAAGTTATAAGAAAAATTCAATAAAAATAAACTCCGGGTATTTTGCAAATTCAAAAAATACTGTGGTGTTTGATGTCTCTTCACCACCTCCCCAAACATTGCTGTGCTTTCCATACAGAAAGGACAGAGGTTATCCAGAACAACATATATCAGAAAGAAAAGAGAAAAAGCAATTAGAGTTCAGCAAGGGGTTGAAATAAATCAGCATTCAACTGCTGATCAATTTTTAAATGAAAAGCAAAATAAAACAATAAAGTCAAAAAGTTAAAGTTAAAATTCTGGCATGCTTAGAAAATGAAACTGCTTGACAGGAAGATGGATATGCCTAGGGACTTTACAATCATTTCTAGAGGGAATTGGAATGTTCAAGACCCCCTTTCCCCACTGGGTCACTATTGTCCAAAAGTCGTCTTGGGTCACTCCTAAGTGCTCCCATTTAAAAACAGGGAACAACATAAGTATGTTTTATTTGCAGGGCTGTTGATGTTTGGGCCATTGGCTGCCTGGTAACTGAAATGCTTACAGGAGAGCCCCTTTTCCCTGGAGATTCTGATATTGACCAGTTATACCATATTATGAAAAGTCTAGGTAAGAATGCATCCTATTTTTTTGTCTATACTTTTTATCTATCTGTATGTATGTCTGCCTGTCTCTGTCTGTTTCTCTGTCTGTCTAGCTAGCTAGCTAACTATTCATATTTTTTTTTGCAAGGTTGTACTTATTATTGATACAAACAATTATTAATTTTAGGTAACTTAATTCCAAAGCACCAGGAGTTATTCTACAAAAATCCTCTCTTTGCTGGAGTGAGATTGCCTGAAATCAAAGAGTTAGAACCTCTTGAAAAACGATACTCAAAACTCTCCATTGCAGTCATAGAATTTGCAAAGGTAATTTTGAGGTTTCTTATCTTTCTGTCTGTTCCTATTAGCAGAATCATTACTTTGGGAATCTTTAAGTTTCTTTGAAATTGAATATTGATTGAAAAATCAGACATTTCAATATTGGTGATCTTTTCCTAAACTCACTTGGCTGCTTTAGAAACTTTCTAGCTATCTTCTATTGCTTTTCAGGAAAAAAAAGCAAAATGAAGAATCGATATATATATGTACATGAAAACAACCGCGAGATCCTTCCAAAGAAACCAGATATGTAGTCTTCAGCTTAGCGACCGTTCAGAGTTATGACAGACCCCTCGAAAGTATTTATGACCCAGTTCAAAGTTAGGGCCGCTGGAGTCTTTGAAGAAACAGTCTCACTTAACAACTGCCATGTAACCTTAATGGGCAGACTCCATCTTACAGTCATTTGTCCTTACAACCAAATACAGGGATGCTGCATCGCCCCCCCCCCTCCCCAGCTTGGCCTATATCTTCCCCCATATCCCTCCAAACAGGTTCCTGCAGGCCTTGGATCTGTTTTCCACCTCACCGGGCCTAGAGCCCACCCACCATCGATTGTGCCACTTTGCACCTCAGTAACTCTGCTTGGCTCCATTCTAGAAGTGGCCGTTATGAAACAGTAACCTAATTGCTCCTGCTGATGGTTTCTCTCCCACTGTTTCCCTCCCAGAGAGGAAGATCTCTCTCTCTCTCTCTCTCTCTCTGCTGGGCAGCCTCACTTTCTTTTGAACTGCTAGCCCTTTGGACAGCGAGGCCCCACAACAGAGAGGGAGCTCCCTCATCATCAGCCATTATTCCTAGCAACTGCAGACAGGTAGGGCTTGGGGCCTGAGTGGTGGAGATCGGGGACTAAACCCAATCTTGTCAGTGTTGGGGGAATGAGCAAAGACTGGGGTAAGCACTGCTATGTTATGAAAAGCCACCAGTAGGACGGAAGCCACCAATGGGACAGTTTGATTGCTGTTGCCATGTGTGAGAAAAGGCTTGAATTGGAATGGCTTTAATGGCTGCTCCATTCCTGGGACCTGCCTGCTTTCTGCCTTTCTGTCTCTGACTTTCCCTTCCAGAGTGAGGATGGGCTGGGGTGCTGGGGCTTCCCATTCTAGGGCAGACTGGGTTTCTTTTCCCATTCTAGGGCAAACTGGGTTTATTTCCCAGTCTCCTTGCATTTGTGCTGTACTTCAGCATCCTGTCCAACTCACACAAGTTCTGTGCTGGCCCTTCCCTGCATCCTCACAGCACCTCATGCTGGGACATTTGCTTAATGACCCATGCATTCAGTTAGTGACTACCATTGGTATGGTTGATATTTGGAGTCTTTGAAGAAACAGTCTCACTTAACAACTGCCATGTAACCTTAATGGGCAGACTCCATTATAGTTGTAAGTTGAGGACTCCCTGTACACAGTTAGAGAAACATATGTCTATTTTCTTTTTAAAAAATATGCTAATGTGCATTCTGAATGACCTTTTAGAAGACTTGTGCAACCTATTCAGTATCAGTTTCTTGGTTCAAATGACAGCTTAAAATTTTTGGAATATCTTGAAACAACTGAGCTATAATGTCTTTGCCTCCTGTTCTTTGAGTATTTGATTGCTCACTTATTTTTTTTGATTATATTTTTATCCCACCTTTATTATTTTGATAGGTGGCAAACATACCTAATGTTCCTTTCTCCTCCCATTTCCCCCATAACAGTCCTGTGAGGTGGGTTGGGTTGAAGGAAGAATGACTGACTCAAAGTTACCCACCCCGCTTTCCTGCCTCAAGTGGGACTAGAGGTTTCTCAGTTTTTGTACTGTTTCCAATATCAATTTTATATTTTGAGGTGTGATGTTCTAATTTCAGATATAGAACTTCTTCTTGGCAATAGTGTGATTAGGTTTGTGTGATTACCCTTTGAATATACCTTGTAAAATGTTAGATTGCTTTACTTCATTTAACTACAAAAGTACAAAAAGCTAGTTTAGACTTAAAAGTTTGGAATGCTCAATGGAATTTTTTACATTTTAGCTTCTGTCATTGCTCCCCTCCCATTTCCACTGTATTGTATATCTTTTTTTTTTAAAGTCCATTATTTGCTATATAATATGAAAGGGATTTCATAAAATCCAGGCTAAATTCTTCTTAAGTATGTAGACTAGATGTACTGATATTGTGTCTTGTTCAATAGAGCTTGGATCATTTTATTTGATTCTATTGTGTTTAACAAGATAAAGTTTTAATCTTACTTCAGCAATGTCTGCAAACTAATCCAGAAAAGAGGCCGTCTTGTAATGAACTGCTACAGTGCAACCTCTTTAACAAAGATGGGTTTGCTGAAAGGTGAGTTTTCTGATTTTATCAAAATACCTGTTAAAAAGAAAGAATAGTGAAATGTTCTCCTTTTAGCATATACAAAGATGGAACTAGATATTGGTGACTTCTGGAGCTGCAAAAGAGTTGCAGTGTCAGTAAGTGAAAATCATGGATGGGAATAATGACACTCCTTACCTGTTTACTTACTCCTTTTCTGTTGTTACGTTCTGATCTCAGAAAATTGATGACAGATTTGGTCTGAGAGTACAACTCGGGATAACAAATTGGCATAGGACATGATCTGACCCAGCTAATTCTTCATTGCAGAAGAATTTTACTTCTTCTCACTTCCTGTATCAAATGTAAAGTAGTTGCTCCTTTTTTGCTATCAAATGTTTAGTGCCAATTCTATATGATTAACCAGAATACCCAGAATTTCTTTTAACAGGAAGTGAACTTTACAAATGATGCTTAATTCATATTAGACACTGCCCCATCTCACATCTATTTAGCTCACATAGACTGTTTATGAATAATTGAACAATATAAACTCAGTGTTCAGATACAGTAGTTTCTCTGTACAGAGAATATTTTTTTTAAATGTTCTTGTTGATTTCTTGGAATGTACTTTTAGAGGAAATCTATATGTGAAAATCTTTATGTTACTCGTGAGTTTATAACTAGCATTAATTAAAAAATAAATGGATATTGGGGAAGAGTGAAAAAGACATGATATTTAAATCCATACAGGTAGGTAGTCCTTAAGATATAGCCATAATGTAACTTGCCTATTACAGTCGCATGTCATGATGGTCATTAAGAGAGATGGCCTTGCTTAATGACCTCTGCCCCTTGCTGTCCCTGATGAAGCCTTTAAATGAAGGTGCAGATTGTTAAGAGGAACGTGGGTGTCTCGGGTAGGGGAGGCTCTGGGAGGCTAAGCAAAGGCCCGCTTGTCCCAAGCATGATGATTCCTTCAGGTGCCAGCTCAAATGATGAAGAGCTGGTGGCTCCCTACAGTCAATTGTAAAGATGAATAATCACTGACGTACAGCAGCAACTGTAACTTTGAAATGAATAGCTTTTGGGAGAGACTGCCGTAATTGAATGGCTAAGTGTCCAATTGTTCATTGAGGACTTCCTATAATTTTTAATCCCTTTTTTGTATTATAGTCAATTTAGTTATTTCAGTCATTGACCAGCAAATCAAAGCTTTGAAACATAAGATTGCAGTCCTCCTGTTGAAATAACAGTGTAACGTATACATGACAAAAATAAGCTTTACTGTTAACTTTTAGCAGACAGATTTAAACAGAAACACAAAAAGATAACATAGCAAGCAAGATGATAACAAATATCCATTCACCTATCAGGAGCCGCAGGGGAATGACAGCAGAAAAATCCCAAGATGGCCATTGTATACAGCACTCAGCACTAGGTCTGTGTCAAGATTTATAGCTCAAAGTGCAATGCCAAGATGTTATCAAACCTGGTATCAAAACGTGTTGATGACCCTATACCCACTGTACCCAGGACCTGACTTTGGCTGGATGGTGCATGCATTTCTCATGTAAACTGACAAAATCATGGGATGTAAACAAGAGCTAGGAATATATAGATAAGACAGTGCTGATCTAAATAATCTTGAGTTCCTTCTACAGCTGTTTAAAGATTCCTTCCTTTTTTTTTTATCAAACCAGTTTTGAGTAGCTTTATAGAGTTTTGTGAAGTCCTTTATGCCCTCTGAGCTTGGTTGTTTGCAGGTTCATTACCTGAATAGGTAACAATCATCATTACACACACACTCAGAGAGCATCAAGGACTCCATAGTTCAGCCGTGAGTCACATACCTGTGTTTTCCTGAAAGTAAGACCTACCCCGAAAATAAGCCCTAGCTTGATTTTTGGGGGTGGGCCTAATATAAGACCTATCCCCAAAATAAGCCCTAGTTTTGGGGCAAGGCACACACCTAAAAATCAAGCTAGGGTGGGGGTATGGAGCTGCCCCACGGGCCCCGCACCCATTTACCTTGCAGCCAGGCCTCTCCTCGCCGGCCCACTTCTTCTGTGGCGTCCCCAGGGCTGCATTTCGTAGTCAGAGGCGTTTCCGAAAGGCCACTGCAGCTGAGAACGATGCAGCTGAGAAGTTATGGACTCAATCCATAACTTGGTTCTGCAGGCCTCTGAATTGAATAAAATAGCTCGGTTCTCGGCTGTAGAGACTTTCCAGAAAGGCCTGACTGCAAAATGCAGGCTGGAGTTCCATTCTCAGCTGCAGAATGAAGCCATTCCTTCAGCCGCAGAAGTGGGCTGGCTAGCTGGGGCTATCGGTGCCAGAGGTGAATGGAAAAGACACCTCCCCCCCAAAAAAATAAGATCTGGTGCCTCTTTTGGAGTGAAAAAAAAAAAGACCTGGTCTTATTTTCGGGGAAACATGGTATATTGTCCTGTGTTTTTCCTTAGACTTGTTTAAGTGGCAGTTTTATTTGTATCTCATTGTATTTCTAGCTACATCTTTACTTACCAACATGTCTTTACTTACCAACATGTCTTTACTTACCAACATGGTAAAGATTGCTTTAATTTATGTTTTTTTAAAATAATTAATAACAACAAAACATAAGAAGGGGGTTTAAATGTGAATGTGTGATAGGTAAATGCTTTTGTTTATTAATAGCAGTTTCATTTTTATGTTTTCATTTTAACATGGAACATAAGATTTGTTCAAGAACTTAAAATCAAGATTCAAAAAGAAAAAGAACACGCTGTACCCAAGAAACCAAAAATAAATAAGAAGGACAAAGATGATATAGGCGATGAAAGAAAAATGCTTTTAATCCAGGTTTGTAAAACACAGGATTTTTTCCTTCTTTAAAATTGTATGTGAATAAATGCTTTTAAAGCAAAGTTTAATTTTGCCTATGAGAAATTACTCTTCATTGTTTGAGATGGGATTGTCAGAATGTTGTAACATTTTAAGAGCTTTCCTATTAGAAATTGTGCAGGTTGTACTTAAGCTATCTGCATACAAACCCTGTTTTCTCCCTTGAATTACATAGCATCCTATTTTGAATGCTATGTTCCTCTGAAACCTTTCCTTCTTTATTTTTAGTTATATATTTTATTTTGTTCAAGACAAGATTAGAATATAAAGTACAAATTCATATTCAAAAAAAAAATCAAAACAATCCAAAAACCACCCAGAAAATAAGCCATAGCCTGATTTTTTACCATGCTCTTAATATAAGCCCTACCCAAAATTAAGCCCAAGAGGGTGGGCGTGGCCAGCACAGGAGTGCACAGGGGCCGACGGTGTCCGGCAGCAGCCACAGCCCACACAACATAGGCCATTCGGACTTATTGTTCGGCTGCCTGGTTTGCGGGAGGCTCGCACGGCGGCACTGGCAGAGGCAGAGGCACAGGGGGGAAGGCAGGCAATCTGGACATGCTGCCCACTCCGTCCCACCATCTCTTGGCTTGACCATGGCCGCGCCGGGGCAGGTGGCTGCATAGCGCATCAGGATTGCCTGCCTCCCCCCTGTGCCTCTGCCTGCTGCCGGTGCTGCCATGTGAGCTTCCCGCGAGCCAGGAGGCCACACAGCACATCCGGATTGCCTGCCTCCCCCCCCCCCCATATTTCTGCCTCTGCCTGTTGCCGGTGCTGCCACGTGAGCCTCCCACGAGCCAGGCAGCTGCACAGCACATCCAGATTGCCTGCCTCCCCCCACCTCTGCCTCTGTGCTAAGACTTACCTGTGCTGCGCCAAAGGGCTGCCGAGCTGCGGCTGCCACCTCTTGTGCGCACATTAGGGGGGTGCCTGGCCGGGTTGATCACCTTGATACTGTGTTTCCCCCAAAATAAGCCCTAATGCATCTTTTGGTGCCAAAAAATATATAAGACCGGGTCTTATTTTCAGGGAAACACAGTATATATATATATATACATATATATACACACACACACACACACATATATATATATATATACTGCTCCTAGAAGCACGAGGCCGAAGAGACACCAGCGTGAAGATGACGAATGAGACTTCGTCGAAACGTCGCCAAGACACTTCCAATTTTACGCGGGAGAAAACCCGAATTACCAAAGACCTACATACAAACACCCGTGAAAACCTCAGAAAACATATATATATACATATACATATATATACATATATACACACACACACGTACATACATACATATATTAATCACAGACCATTTAGAATACATAACGGAAAAAGGTATCTTCAGAATTAACAAGGTTGATACTATATGGTATAAAGCTATTACAGAATCTAGTTGTTCTGCTTCAGATACTGCAAAGCCTCCTCCCAGAAAGTAACAAAGAAAACTAGTCATGAAGGGGATGTGGAGTGCCCCAGACAATACTGTGGACCATGGTCAAGCCATGCTTATATGCTATGTCCTAAATAGAAGGAAGTGAACTTCCAATAATCTTTTCTGCCATCCCTACCATTCTCTCACAACCTTCCTTTTGAAACAGTAATACCTCCAAACCACAAAGTAATACAATACAACAGGATGCTTTCAATCATCCCTCTATAGAAAGCGGTAAGGAGAGGGGAAAGAAGATGTGAAAACTTGTGCTCAAGAATATGAGCTAAAAATAATAGTTCCCAACTCGCACATATTGCGGCTTATCGGTGAGAAAAATCAAGAACCCAGTTGCACAAAGGAGTATTGAAACCTAAAAGGCCCAATTTATCTACTAAATGCTGAAGAATGATTATATTAAATGCCGAACTAAAGTTAACAAACAATATTCCTTTAAGTCTGCCAAGCTCAGATGGAGAATATAGGAAGCAGCAGCCTCAATGGAACGATTTGGACAATAAGCAAACTGAAGTGAGTCAAATGCTGGAGGGAGGCTGGGTACAATAAAGTCCTTTATCAGCCTTTCAAAACATTTCATAATGATGGAGGTAATTGCAACCAACGATCATCATTAAAACCTTGACTGAAGACTTTTTTGGCACTTGCAAAATAATGACAGTCTTAAAACTGCCTGCTGCAATGAAAGATTGAAAATATTTGTAAGAACACAAGCAACTCATCTGCACACTCCCTAAGAATATGCCCAGGGATATTATCCAGGCCTACTGATTTATAATGTTAACTTTCCACAATGTCCTCCAGACAGAGCTAACATCAAAGCTAATCACTTTCTCATCAGGATGGGATATAGCTTTCCTCTCAGATGCCTCAAATCTTTAAAAAAAAATGTGTTCAGCTCATTTAAAAAGACTGTTGTCCTTACAGCACGATGAAGCCAGCTTATAGTCTGTAATGGCCTGGATGCCTTGCCACATACACCTGATGTTCGTAGAGTCCTGAAAGAAGTTCTGAACTTTCTGACAATGGGATTGCTTTGCTGTTTTTATGGCATATTTCGAATTGGCTCTGGCTGTTCTAAGCACCAGCATATCACTGGATTAAAAGCCACATTCTGTGCTTTCAATATCTTGTGAACCTCATGTGTCATCCATGGTTTTTCATTAGCCTGCACCATGATGTTTTTAAGGACACAGACATCCTCAATGCACTTCTGAATATATGCAGACACAGTGGTGGCACATTCATCTACATTAATATGTTGGTTAACTACAGCAGCTTCTTTAAACATGCCCCAATCCATGTACTCAATGCAATCTTGTAATACTTCTGTAGATCCCTCCGCCCAAACCCTCACCTGCTTCATAATAGAGACTTATATGCTGGGATAAGCAGCACAGAGAGATGGCCGGAAGAGCCAAGGTGAGGGCAGGGAATAGCTTTGAATGCATTCATGATGTTAGAATAAACAAAATCCAATGTATTCCCACCTCTGGTTGTGAAGTTCACATACTGATGGAAACCTGATTAAAATCCCCTACAACAATAACAGCACCCTCCAAGCAAATAGTTGATAACTCACTGATGGTATGATAGAGAACATTCAAGGCCTCATCTCTGTTTACATAAGGAGGAATATACACAGAAAAAAGAAGAAATGTCATACCAAAAAGAAAAACAAACAATTAGAGTCCAGCAAGGGGTTGAAATAAATCAGCATTCAACTGCTAATCAATTTTTAAAGCAAAAAACAAAATGAAGCAATACATTCAAAAAGTGAAAGTTAATATTCAGGCATACTTAAGAAACTGCTGACAGGAAGATGTATACTTCAGTGACTTTGATCACTTCCAGAGGGAATTGGAACCTTCAAGACCCTGCCTTTCCAACTGGGGCCATGATTGTCCAAAAGTCGTCTTGGGTCATTCCTAAGTGCTACCATTTAAAACCAGGGAACAGCACTGCCAAAGAACCAGCTTTGGCAATAAAATCAGCACACAATCAGTAAGAGGGGGGGAAAAGCCCTTACCATGAAGCAGCCATTTTGAGAGGAAGACCTGAAATTCTTCCTTCTTTAGTATGCACAACTATTCCTCCTTTAGTATGAACAACTATTAATAAATATAGTGTTTTAATTATATTGATACCTTTGTAACAAACATTTAAATATACTTTAATTTCCTTTTGTTTTTATATGTATTGGTTTTTTAATTTCTTCGTTATCGATATTAGCATTTCATACCTCTTCCTGCCCACATCTACATTTCTGTGTGTGAGGAGACTCACTAGAATTTCACTTATTAGGTACACTAACAGCATGTTTGTGGGAAAAGAATCTATATTAAATTACATTAACATGTAATTCAGAACAATTGTTTTAACAAATGCAATTTTTCTGAAAAATCATTTTAATGAAGTGTTAGGTTTGTTTTCCGAGAATATGTTCAGACTTATCATTCTGTTTGCAATAATTCCATATAATTTTGTCTTTTCACATATAGTTTTAGGTGACAGAAGCTGAATAATGTCACGGCTTTGTAGAGACATAAGAATAAGTTTGAATTGCAGTTTCCTAAGCAGCTTATCTATATCAGGTTGTAATAGTGTGATGGCTCTAATATTCTTCACTCTGAAAACAGTAATTAAAATCTTTTTGGAGGGATGCTGCTTATCGATTTATATAACAGAATATGATAAATTCAATTTCAAATGGGTTCAGCTGCTACCACTGAAGTACTAGATAGCGTTTATTGAAGAACAAAAGAGACCAAGTATAAATTAGAGAGAAATACTGAGAATTAAAGAATGTGACAGTATTGCTATCCAGCATATACTGTAGAAGGGGGTGGTTTATTAAGGTCATGGTTATACATCTCATTCCTATTGTTGCTCTAAAATAGTCTACAAGGGTTTACCATTTCATTGCTTCCTACTGCTAGAGAATTGAGAATAAAAAATGATGCTAAAGAATTAAGATCACCCTGCATCTCCAGAGAATTTGGTGATTTAGTATGAGGTCCCTTAATTTGTTTTACACCCATGTTTATATCTTCCTTTCCTTCTCTCTACTTCTGTGTATTTCATTAATAGTTATCATTTTCCAAATGAAATAAAATAAGGACAAGAGTAGAGAAAAAAAGTATGTCATTAAAAAATAAAATAAAAAATAGAAAATCTTGTAAATTAACTAACTAACTAACTAACTAACTAACTAACTAACTAACTAACTAACTCTTGTAGTAAACCAGATACCTTATTAAGATTTTTTTTGTTACTGAGAAATTCTTAATAATTGTTCTTCCAGAGTAATATCAGACTTTTTCAAGTATATGCATAAAAACTTCTGTATATCGAATAGACAAGTGTTTAGAAATCACATTCAGAAAATTAAATATTTGTTTTGCTGAAACTCAGCATCTTGGCTGTCAGGTTTGAGTCAAATGATGATGGAATATTTGAACATAGATATAATTGGAAATATATGTATATATCATGCAGGAAAACTCATTAGAGGATCAGGATTGATGTTAACTGTTTGTCTAGTGTATACTTGATAACAGACTGAGATGATTTATTGCCATCTCTGTTGAATTTTTATTATAGATGTGAATTTTTTGTGTTTCATTGAGATAAAACAAAAGCTGTATTCTTCCATAGTTGGATCAGGATAATTATACATACATAGAGCAATTCTGTGGATTTGAATGTGATTGGTTGCCTCTTGCAGATAGAAATAATATTTTTTCCCATGTAGTTCTCCTAGTATCACTAAATAGTGCAAACGTTAACAGAATTACAGTTTTCTGTGACCTTCATATAACATTGCCTATTAATTGTCACTTGTATTCAGTTCATTTGTAGTACTTGGTTTGTGTCTTGTAACAGGATTTAGGTGTGAATTCAAAGCTCAGAGACTCCAAGCTGTTCAGAATGAAAGTATCTAAGGCTGACATACTGAAATCTGAAAAGTCATCACGTATGAGTTTCGTGTATGATAACAGTGCTGGGCAATTTAATACAATTCCAACATATATACAGGATTCAAACAGTAGCCTAGAATATGTGAAGAATCCAAGCATGATAATTCCTCCCATTGCACAGAATTATTCCACCACACAATCCAGCATCGATGGGACTCCCACAATAGGGACAACATTGGCAAGCCATAATTACAGGTACAAAAATAGAATAAATTATCAGATTGGTATCAGTATTGCAGATTACTTTACACTTTAGCCATTTCTATTTAGAAAATACATATCTTTGTGTATTATCTAATGTTACTTAAGGACTAATTCATACATTATTTCCTAAGTATATAGCTATAGTATACTTATTTCCAAATAGGATGAAGGTCTCATCCTATAAAAAGTGAGAATTGCTCCAACAGTGTTTTTCTTAAGTTTAGGCTTCATTGTCAGTATTTAGTTTTAAAAAAAACCCACTCAGTTGTGCTGTAGTAGAATAAAAGACCTGTAACTGAGTAGATATTACAGGGTGGAGGAAGGTTGAAGAAGGAGGGAGAAAACTCTTATCTAGCTATTAGCAAATGTTACCTCCTGTAATCGTTATATAGCATGACAACTTCAATATTAACTCATGTTAGCAGTCTTCTACACAGATACTGACCCAAATGTAGATCTAATTAATTTCTGCAAACTCTCAACATCTTCTGCCTGTAGATCAGTCTGGGACAATTGTATTTTTCAGTTATATAGTCTTAGACCTGACTTTTAAATTTAAGGATGCCCATTCTGTGTATGTTTATTTTTAGAATTGATGAGAAAAGCAAAATATATTTCAATCCTTGTATCAAGCAAGACAAAAAATCACCAGCAGGTCACTATAATGTGAACTTATCAGCATCGGTAAGCTCTCTTTGAAAATATTTGAACCTTCCTGATATTTGGTATTTATATTCAGGATTCTGGAAAAAATAATCAAAGAATGAATCAGAGGCAACCTAGAGGCAAACAAAGTCATTACTAAAAGCCAACATGGGTTTGTCAAAAACAGATCATGCCAGACAAATCTTATTGCATTCTTTGACCAAGGGACAAAATTAGTGGATCAGAGGAATGCTGTGGATATAATTTACTTGGACTTCAGTAAGGCATTTGATAAAGTAGACCACAACCTACTACTTGATAAGATAGAAAAATGTGGGTTAGACAGCATCACCACCAGATGGATTCATAGCTGGCTGACCGGCCGTACTCAGCGTGTGGTCCTCAATGGAACTGCACCTACATGGAGGGAAGTGTGTAGTGGGGTGCCCCAGGGCTCTGTTCTAGGCCCAGTGCTCTTCAACGTCTTCATCAACGATTTGGACAAGGGGATAGATGGGAACTCATCAAATTTGTAGATGACACCAAGCTGGCAGGAATAGCCAACACTCAGAAGATAGGCTTAAGATACAGGAGGATCTGGACAGACTTGAACATTGGGCGCTATCTAACAAAATGAAATTCAGTGGTGAAAAAAGTAAGGTTCTACATTTAGGTAAGAAAAACCAAACGTACAGGTATAGTATAGGATAGGTGGTTCCTTGCTCAATAGTAACTGTGAGAGGGATCTTGGAGTCCTAGTGGACAATCACGTAAATATGAGCCAGCAGTGTGCTGCAGCTGCCAAAAAAGCCAACACAGTGCTAGGCTGCATTAACAGAGGGATATAGAATCAAGATTACGTGAAGTATTGCCTTGGTAAGGCCACACTTGGAATACTGCATCCAGTTTTGGTCACCACAATGTAAAAAAGATGTTGAGACTCTAGAAAGAGTACAGAGAAGAGCAACAAAGATGATTAGGGGACTGGGGGCTAAAACATATAAGGAATGGTTGCTGGAATTGGGTATGTCTAGTCTAATGAAGAGAAGGACGGGGGACATGATAGCAGTATTCCAATATCTCAGGGGCTGCCACAAAGAAGAGGGAGTCAAGCTATTCTCCAAAGTGCCTGAAGGCAGGACAAGAAGCAACGAATGGAAACTAATCAAGGAGAGAAGCAACCTAGAACTAAGGAGAAACCTCCTGACAGTTAGAACAATTAACCAGTGGAACAACCTGCCTCCAGAAGCAGTGAATGCTTCAACACTGGAAGTTTTTAAGAAGAGACTGGACAGCAATTTGTCTGTAATGGTATAGGGTTTCCTGCCTGATCAGGGGGTTGGACTAGATGACCCCCAAGGTCCCTTCCAACTTTTTATTTATTATTATTATTATTATTATTATTATTATTATTATTATTATTATTATTATTATTATTATTATTATTATTATTATTATTATTATTATGCCACATCTTGTGGGAACTTGGGAAACCATAGGATGAGCATGCAGACCTTGGAAAGTGGGCAGAGAAGAAGGAGAAGCAAAGTTCCCCATAACTCTTCCATGTGTACCTAGCATGTAGGGCCTTTCTCTTAACATTTTATCTTTCCTTGTTATTTTGGTATCCTTTCGTTTAGTTCTACTATACTCATCAGCCAAAAATGTTCCCTGGGCAATTTAAATAAAATCAATAAAAATAAAGGAATCCTTCCAGCAAATCTACAGTGAAACATGCACAGCACCAGGAGAAAAACTAGGCATTTTTTCTTAAAGGAGTTTTTTCAATCCTTCTCAAATTTGTAATTAATGCTTTTTTCTTTCTGAAATATGTGTATGTATATGTATGTATACACACACACACACACACACACATTTCTTCATAACTGTTCCTGTCCAAATTACACAAAATATTATCATCAAAGGATCTGCTTTGAAAGCTTATCAAGATATGGGCACAATTTGCATAGATAGTAGGTCTATCTCCTACTATTAGATGCAACTCAAGCTTTAAACTTTTTTTTAATAGAGAATAGCCCTCATTTAGCTGATTTAACTTAAGTATTTCACCATAGCCTCCTTTCTTCCCCAATATTCCAACATTATATTTTCAATAGCTATCACTTCTTTCTGCAGCTATCTGCAAATCTTGTTGTTCCCCCTCTACCCCCACTCCCTCTATTATGCTGGTTAAAGTTCTTTTGGTGTTAGAGAATGGATGGAGTAGATATTTAGTACTGCTTATATAATCTCTGCATACAGTGTTTCAATTTAGACTTTATTTTTTTGCAAAACCACCATCACATTTTATTTGCTTGGTAATAGATGTCAAAAGAGAATAATGCTCTTCAGTCCCTCAAAAAAAAATGGGAGTTTTCTAAAGCAGATGTCCATTTGCCGGAGCTTAATTACAGCCATCTTCCTGAACTCAAAGGTGTGGATGGTAAGGGTTTGTGTTTGGTTATAGAATGTTTATGAATATTTTTTATTAAATGAAGATTTTACAAAGATTTTTAAAAAACTACAGAAACATAGAAGGAAAAAGTCATTGTGTGTGAGTTGGGTGGCCATATAAATCTATTTAATATGTAAAAAAAGAAAAAGTGAAGAATATAAAGAGAATAAGAAAAAGAAAAATACCTAAAAAGCAACTTCTTTGTAGCAGTTTGCAGCAGTTAGCATAGCAATTACATCTCCACCATCTCATATTGCACATTATTACTCCTTTTTCCAATAAACAAACCTTTTAAATCAATAAATCCACAAATCATTTGTTCATTTTATCCATTTTCAGCAAAAGTTCTATAAAAGATTTCAGTCTTTTACATTTCATAGCTCAGAATTAGTTGAATAATCATAACATTCAAAGCTAAAAAGTATAGCTCAATGTATTGTTGCCAGTTACATTTTTCTGAAATGAAAATTTACCCTGTTCTATCTAAACTAGGAACATTAAAATGACAAGGTCAGTAGTTAAGATGTTTTTTATTTTTAGAGTGATTTTTGAATTCATTTCTATGAGCGCAAGTTCTGTATGTGATATATCCTAAAATTCATTATGCATATGCGTGTGCACACATGTTCAGCCCATAATAAGCAGGCCTTCTGTCTTTGCTGCAGGTGTGATTGATGCTAGTCTGCCCATTTGTCTGAAATTATTTTAGTCCATCTTAGTTTTTTAATTAAGGGAATGGAAAATAATTGAGCTAAATATCTCTAACAAACTTGGAAAAAACCTCATTTAAAAGATATTCTGTAACTCTAGCTTCTGTTAAGCTTCAATTACCTTCCTACCTAGCCAGCATGTGATGTGATGATAATGTGAAATGCAGTCCAACAGTCGTGGAGGGCCTCATGTTGTCCACCCTGTTATAAATCAACGACTGGCAAATTAATAGTTGAATCAGTCAAATCAAAAGAAAAAGCAGCTCAAAGTCCTATGTAGCATTGTACGTTTTAGGAAGTCTGATATTTTTACAAAGGGTAATTTCTGTTAAACAAAAATCAAATGTTTTTTTCCATAAATAGTTTGGAATTCCAGATTTCTAAAGAAAGAAAATAAAATTGTTCCAGAGTCTCGCATGCCATCTCTTGCCACAATAGATCTTCAGAATCCAAACCTGGCTCTGCATCAGGTATTCAGTTCCTTTTATTTGGGGAGTAAAAAATGCATACACAACTTATGGCATTTATTTTTCTTATTATTATTACCTACGAGGCATCTATCTTTCCAATATGCATCCTTACCTTCTTTAAAAAAAAATGCAGGGTATTCCTTAGGAAGAAAAAACTTAACTGCTTTTCACCTTTGTATTTATTAGTAAATGTATTGAAAATAAAGCACAGAAGATCATAGTATTTGGTACAGCTCAGTTAGAACACCATTATATCAATATTATCTTAAAAAGAAATGCGAGAGAGCATCTTTAGAGAAAGATAAGAGAAATATTTATGAAGTTGGACTTTTTAATAGAGGAACATAATAGAAGTTCATAAAATTATCTTAACATGATCAAACATGATAATAGACTCTAGTTATTGTTATTTCTTACTGATATTTTTGGTAACACTGACTGCTGCCCAAACATTAGCCTGCTTGAAATTCAATCAAAATTTACTTGATTTGCAGATATCTGGAAGCTCCTTGCAAGATACGTCAGAAGCCACCTTCCCCAAGGTAGAGCATTAGTAACAAGCGGAATTGGCAACTCTTACTTGATTCCCATTGATCACACACCTGCAGCACTTTTACACCCTTATCATGGAGGTACTTTGAAATTGGGGGAGGGGGAGGCAGTTGCTAGCATTTTGCTGTAGCTAAGATAATGGCAGTAAAAGGAAAAAATGATTTTATGTTAACTGGAACTATGGTACTAAGACTGCTACTTCTTTTATAACACGATGAAGAAAGTAATCTACAATTAATCATTTCAGTGATCTTGAAAACTGATGTAATTTGGTAGAAAATTGTGGGAAAAGATTTCTAACAATTGAAGATAACAATTAAACAGATTTAACCGTTTAAATGAAATTCTCCCATTTCTTTAATGCTGATTCACATTTTCTATAGAAAAGCTATCTGCCATTATCCAGTAAGTCAGTCTTTTAAAGCATTTTTTTACTGGCTGTTCACATATTATGGTACATGGCAAACAAATCAGACATAGGTATCTATGGAGCCAAATAGGGCGAGTGATGAAACATATATCAAAATATTGCAACACAAATTTCAGCCCTTACATACTTTCATTCACCATTGCAATATAAATATGAAAGAACAGACAACTCTACACACATTTCATAATTTTGGCATCATCATGGCTATTTGTACATGCCTGTGAAATTATATATTACTTAGTATGAAGTATGAGGTCAAGAATATAAGTACTTTAGATGGGGGAGGCAGATTTTAGAGCATTGTCTTACACTAATAGGTACTTTACGAGCATCACGTTTTCACCTTTTTATTTCAAACTCCTTGCTATGCAATTTGCAAATTGAACTGAAGTCATAAAGAAATCAGGGGAGGGCCATTGACGTGATATCTTGTTCTTTAACTTTCTTTTAAGCATCAAATTCAGTCCTGTGGAAATCAGAGTTTTGGGCTAAAAACCCTTAGCTCTGATCTAGCAGAGAGAGGGAGAAGGTGGTCCAGAAATGCATAATATAAATAAATATATATAAATACAATCTTTCGTAAATTCCTAAAGCAAAACAAAATTAGTATACGTTTCCATTGAAATAAACCAACTGTGAATTCATATCAGTGAAACTATGGATTGATTCTGACAATCTACAGCCATAAGCTTAACATATTATATGAACCCTGCCAGTGGTGGTTTGTTCAAGAGAGCATGGTTATGTTAACTGTGACTAAACACAGTACGCAAATAGACCTAGTAATGGTATTTAGGAAAAAAGAGAAGATAATGCTTTGATAAAAGATAAAACTATTATTTAATATTATTTTATGCTTTTGGTTAAAATTTAAAAGTTACAGCTTATATTTGCAATGTCTATGACAAATACTTTCCTCCTATAATTAATTAACTTGGATGAATTAGAAAAAAATCTAAGCAGGATGTGACCTGATTAGTACTTGGATAAAAGATCATCAAGAAATTTCAAGTTTGTAGACCCTGGAAAGTTGGAAATAATTAACCACTAGTCAAGCTCAACGATGAAGTCACCGGGAGTCAAACTCAACTCAAAGGGTACTTTTCTTTGTATAAGCTTTCTATCAAGATTGAGAGAATACTTGCAGCTATGCATAGCTCTATGATTCTCTATTCATTTCCTGATTTTCACTGAATTCATGTAGTTTCAAGCATGCATTCAAGGAAAATCCAGACTCCTAAACATTATGTTTGAAAACTGGCTCTCTGTGAACTAGCCTTGATCTCCGTTTACCCCTTAGTTACCCTTGATTCATGGATCTCACTAAATGATATGTTCCTAATTCTTTAATACTATGACCCTTGTACGAAAATTGAAGTTAATGTTATTTGAGTAGTACTTTTTTACTATCACTGCACCCAAATAATGGAATTGATTATTTGTAAAGCATTCTTGTATAAGACATGTTATTGAAGATGCTTAAAAAGTGTGTTGTGAATATCAGTGTTTGTACATATTTGCCCTTATAACTCTTCAACACATTTGGAAATTCTAGGTATTGTTACTGTTTTGAGTAAACAGATATCTGACAGATTCCTTCTCTCCAGGAAATACCAGAAACGGATTCACTACATTTCTGCATATTTAGCAATCCACACACTAGAGTTAATTTTTAAAAAGGCGCTTAAATTTGATTTGTAGATGTGTTCTTTGGGTTTGCTATTTTAATTGTAATGGCATCATAAGAAATACAAATTTATTTTCTGTGATATTGAATATGCTGATTTGGAAGCTGATGGCAATGTGAAGTTTCTTTTACTTGACACTAAAAGCTTTGTAAAACATAATGAAGGAGGGAGGTTCTGCAACCATGGCAAAGCACTTGATGTTCGGATGCTGCTTGCTGGAATTTGTATGAGGAAGTGTTAACTTCTTTGGCCTCAGCATTTTAATGAAAACAAATCAATTCTTTCATAAAAAAAGTACTTTTAAAAATATGGATGGATATAAAGGTAAAGGTTTCCCCTGTCCAGTCATATCCTGCTCTAGGGGACAGTGCTCATCTCCGTTTCTTAGCAGAGGGAGCCAATGTTGTCCGAAGACATTTCCATGGTCATGTAGCCAGCATGACTATATGCTAGGGCGCATGGAACACTTACCTTCCCACCAAAGTGGTATCTATTCATCCACTCACATTTGCATACTTTCTAACTCTAGGGGGCAGGAATTCGGGCAAGGAGTTCACCCTGTTGCACAGTGCTCAAGTCTTGAACCTGGGCTGTTAGTTTTCTAACTGAAAAACTCAGATTCTTTAACCACTGAGCCATCATGCCCCTCCCCATGGATACCATTGTTTATTAATTAAAAAACAGTTCTTCTGTGGCCACTTGCGGCAGGACGCCGCATGGCATGGCGCCAGTGCCGTTGCTACAAAGTGAGGCAGGTGAGTGAGGGGGTGGAGCTGCCCCACACGCCACGCACCCACTTCAGGGCCCACATAGCCAGGCTACTCTTCATTCAGCGATGTCCCCCCACCCGTTCAATGACCCAGCTGCCTGACTGCCTCTTCCCTTTCACTCCCCTCCCGAGCCAATATATAAGTTCAGCTCAGGAACATTCAGAACAACACCAGAGGCTCCAAATATCAGATGCCCATAGATAGAGCAGTTGTCCAAGTGTCAAATCTAGACAGACCAATCTTAAGTACAGCATGGAAAACCTATGATTCAATACCATACACATGGATCTGTGAATACCTAGGGCTACACAAAGTCAACAGGACACTATGAACTTTCCTAAAAAACTCAATTGGACTATGCAAGACAACACTGGAAATCAGCTCAAGAAAGCTCACATAAGTGGCCATCAAGTGCAGCACAGACCAAGATGATGCACTGTTTCCACTGCTGTTCTGCATAGGCTTGAACTCCTTCAGCCGGATAATCACATGTACTGGATATGGTAGTTCAAGAGTGGAACTACTATCAGCCACTTCCTCTACATAAATGAATCAAGTTGTATGCTAAGAGTAAATGAGACATCAACTCACTGATCCACCTGACACGGATCTACAGTGAGGACATTGGAATATCATTCGGACTGGAGAGGTGTGGCAAGATGGTGGTCAAGAGAGGGAAAATTACTAAGACCGATGTGGAATGGTCAACAAGCCACATAGCAAGCACACAGAGAATGTCTGAGGCAGCAGCAGATATGAGAAGAAGATCAAGCAGAGGAAATGCCATGGCAAGACAAAACCTCATGTGGGATGTACCACTGACAAATGGCTGAAGTGGCAGACATTGGGAAAACCTACCAGCATTGAGGCACACTAGACAGGATCCAGGATGCAGACTATGCAGAGAGGCTCAGGGACAGTCCAATATATAGCGGCAGAGTGTAAGATGCAGGCAGGAACAATATATCTTATATGGCACAACTAAGTAGGTGGCATTGTGCATAGGAACATCTGGACAGAATATGGGCTAGAACCTTCCTAAGAACCTTCCTAAGTCTTAGATGGGTCATGGAGAATAAGAAAGCTAAGATCTGATGAGACTTCCATATCCAGACAGACAAGTGGGTAGTAGCCAATTTGAGAAGCACCAAAAGGCAGCAGTGGTGATATACAGTAGTGGTGCCAAGTGACAGCAACATCAGGAAGGAGAATGAGAAGCTGGAAAAGTACCAGGGCCTGAAGGAGGAATGAAGAGGATATGGAAAGTAAAAGCCAAAGTGGTACCAGTGGTGGTATGAGCACTTGGGGCTGTTTCTGTTGAAAAGGGCATTTTCTTCTTGAATAATTTATAAAGTAGAATATTTTATATATTCTAACATACATTATGTGGACGATTGTGCACAGATCTTCAGTCCATATTCCTTTGTTACAGATAAGGAGAACTGTGACTGATACTAGTTTACCCATGATTCCAGAGTGATTTTAGTCCATATGTTTAATTAAGGGAGTGGAAAATATTCCACCTAAATGAACTTGAACAAAATTCACTTAAAAGGGTATTGTGTAATTCTCTAGATTCGTTTAACCCTTAATTCATTTCTGCTTAGCCAGTATGATCAAATGTAATCATGATGATGTAAACTATAGTCCAAGAGTCTTAGAAATCACATATAGTTCACCCCATTTTAAACTTTGTAAAAAAACTTAAAGAGGGATTTCTGAAGTGCCGCTGCCTTGTTTGCTTTATGCTAAAATTTCTTACTATGGCCTAAAATAATCAGGAAGCACATGTAACTACACCTAAAAAGAGACCCATTTTTGTTTCTAATTTCCCACTAAAATGACACAAATAAGAGAGGTTTTTTGAAATAAATAATAGAAACTGCAGGAGGGAGAAATCAGCTTAATTTGAGGTCATGAGAGCAACATTTGGAGCTTTCTCTCTTTGGAGCCATATATTTTGTTATGCAAGTGTTACAGTATTTTTTTAATTCCACATAAACTGCAAATGGTTTCCACAAAAACAAAAATAAATGTATGGTTCTTTGTTTATGCACAGCAAGATTGTTCTCTTATCTTTGTACTAACGTGTGCAGAAAAAAACATAAGCAAATCTTATGCTTAAACTATTACATATTTTCTAACCTACAGTAGCCTGCTAGTAGTTGCCAGTGTATGGATAAATATGATATAGTGTTTAGCTTGTATTTTTGAAAGGATACCGAGATTAATACCTCTCTACTGCCCAACAATGAAACTCACTATGTATGGCTTTTTTCAGCCTACTCTACCTCCAAGATTTGTTGTGAAGATAACAAGCAACCTTTTTGAAATTCACCTAAGTGTGATATAGAGCATAGTTGTCTACATATTAAGCTAGACCAGTATTTCTTAAAAGTGTGGTCCTAGCAGTGGTGGGATCAGCCGGTTCGCACCACTTCGGCAGAATCGGTAGCTAATTTTTTGTTGCCCAGGCCCAGAATGGACTTCCGGAAGCGGCATCCACACAGAGAACTGGTTGTTCACATATTTGAATCCCACCACTGGGTCCTAGGACTCCTGGGAGTCCCTCAAGACCCTCTTAGGGAGTCCCCCCAAATCAAATTTATTTCCCAGCCTATGTTGAAAAATAATACAATATTCCCAGCCTATGTTGAAAGACAATACAATAAAATTCCATAAAACAATTATAAAAAGTAGTAGTGGTAGTGAATGTGTCATTTTTAATATGATAAATATCAATAAATATTAGCCCATGCAAACAAAAGCTCTTTTGAGATCCTCCATAATTTTTAAAAATGAAATGGGGCCCTGAGAGATAAAATGATTAACATTGTACTTGACCATCCTATTTTGAGTCTCACTGTTCATAGTATTCTTGTCACGGGTCTTTATCACTAGGTCTGCTCATCTAACCAAAACATTAATTTGGCTATAATAATGGATATTATATACTGTATAGCCCTTGTATTGTAAGAGAGAGAGAGAGAGAGGAGGACTAGGACTGTTGAAGGAAGAATAGAATTCCAATGTAACAATAATTCAACCTGGTATTTCTAAAAAATGGTTTGTTCTGATTAACTAAAAGCAACCAACAGCTGTTGTAGAAATTACTGTTGAGAACTATTAAATATCTGAATATAGGCTGACAATCAAGATAAATTAATGGATTCTGTTAACTTCTTAGTGCTTATGGCCTGAGTTTACTGCATCACCTCTTCCTTCTCCAGGTTGTTTTTTTTGCCATCTCATCCCAGATATAATGATTTCTGTACCAGGTTCAAAATAGTATAGTAATAAAGAATGCTTGAAATGAAAAGTGTCTGAGGTAGGGTGGGGAACAAATTGGGCTGAAACTCTGGGATAGTTCTTGTGTCAGTATAACTAATGCTAACTATGACCGTGTTGAAGGCAGCCTCTGATATTTCAGTGAGATGAAGATAAATACCTTAGAAAGAGAATTTACTTTTGAATAAGCATAGTTAAATTCTGCAGGCACAATTCAATTAATAGATTCTTGAAAAGTATTCTGATGTTTGCTCCACAAATATTTGTATTATATTGTATAGATAATATTCCATCTGAAGTAAGAAACTTCTATTATCTCTTTTCAGAAAACAAATGGGTGTCGAGAGCCAAAAGTGTATATTGCCTATTTTTTCTCTCTTTTGCTCATCCTTATTATTCATTTCATCTCTTGATTGCAATTCCCTGTCTGTAATTTTTTCCCAGGCTTTCCTTTTTCTTCTTAGATCCCTGTATTTAAGCTAGGGATGCCCAACCCAATGGGTAAGGGCACCAATATATGAAGAGATGCATACTTTGATTTTCTTAAGATTATATCCCTTGAATTCAAAAGGACATTGTTGTGATTAATTAATGGAGATTTAATTGCATTGTTTCTTTTCTAACTGGGACTTATATGTGACTTATTTTATTGTATCAAATAGGAATATTATCTTTTGGTTTAGAAATAACTTTTCATTAATGCATAATTTTAACTAATTATTTGTTAAATGATGTG
This sequence comes from Azemiops feae, assembly GCA_023970755.1. NCBI lineage: Eukaryota > Metazoa > Chordata > Lepidosauria > Squamata > Viperidae > Azemiops > Azemiops feae. Next base: position 52,083 of record JALGBA010004150.1, on the reverse strand, counting down.
AATAAGACAATTCAGAGATTAGAAAAATAATATATATTTTTAAATGCATCTGCTGTCCAGAGACATTTTTGTATTAGATCTTGTTTTTATTAATTCACTGAAGGCATTGTTTTCATATGTGAACCTTGTATACGTGATACTACTATTATAGTTTATGGCAAATGAACATGACTCTGTTTGTAGAAGAAATAACTAGCCTTTGAAAAATCTGTCCTTATTGGGTAGAGCGTAGGCCAATATTTACGTTTGATCTTTCATGTGAACGAAAACATGCTATCATTTTATGCAAATACTGACCTCTCTCTTACGTTACCACAAAATACCATTCTGATTTCAACACTTAAATAACTTATAATTTCTAAGCTCTGTGGCTTTGCAATGTTCAAACATGTATTTCTCATTGTGTAAGTAAAATGTTAATTAAATGTCTCATATTTGAACAGTGATTTAAAAATCTGTAAAGCAGAAACAAGTGACTTAAGAGGGTGAATTAATGCCTTGAAATAAGTGAGAGGCAGCATTGTACCATGTTTTTAGGTTTCCCATACAGCAGTTCCGCTGCACCTATTTTTCTTAAATATGACTAAAAATGGGGAGCATCTGCATTTAATCGGGGAAAGAACTGAAATGAGTGGGCCACTTCATCCACTCTCCTGCTCTGTCCTTCCCCTAATGGCCATTTGTAAAGGCTCACCAAGTGAATTCAAAATTGGGTAAATCAGTATTCTGAAGGAACAATTCCTTTTCTATATGCAGATCTCCAGGGAAGGGGATAGCTTATCACAATTTTCCACCCTTGCATGGAGCGATACTGCCACTTTTACTAATATCTGAACAGATCTGCCTGAATATATCTTCTGTCATTAATGTGCTTGTCCCAACTTATCTGTCACTTAATATTTTTATGAATCTTTGTTACTCATTTAAATATGTGTCTGCATTCTCATGTATCTTTCTGCTTTTAGTCTTCATATAAGCAAGCTGAATGGCTGAAAATGTCTTCAGTTGTGAATGCATTTTTTAATCAACCAAAACAGCAATAGAGACTGCAATCGAGTGGGAGTGGGAGGAGATGTTTGACTTTTACCTTGGAAGATCTTTCCACTCAATATTGTTCTCCACTCTCCCTAAGCATCAACTTAAACTATATTCCTCTTCCTAGAGCAATATTTACATGGAAATTAAATCAAATTGTTAGGCAAACTCATATTATATGGAGAAGCATATAAGCATATAACTTCATCATTTTATAATTCCAGCATAAGTGATAGCTAATCGTTTATAACATAACACACACACAAATGCCATCTCATAAGTTAATTGCACCAACTTGACTTCAGGATGAAACCAGAGGCCTGAATTTTACTAAATATCTATTAATAGTCTAAAATTATTCAAAACTTGCTACCATTTTATAAAATTGGATTGCACTGCATGGGTAATCAAAAATCACATTTTCTGTAATTCTGTATATCTAAATGTGTTAGCATTAGTATTTAATAAGGAAACAGAATCTTTAACCAGCCTTTAACCTCCATTTATGTGAGCCTATTTGAAGGAAGTTGGGGAAAACATTATTCATAAGGACATTATTGTACACCTTCAACAATACAGAGGGGGAAAAAATCAACACATGACCCTTACTATGCATTAAGATAGCTTAGAGGGACCTTTTCTTCTTTTCATGGATAAAATATATTATTTCCTAAAGAATGAAATATGCAACTAGAAACACTGCTTGATCTCATATGTTTGGAAAAGCTATAGCATTTTAAAAATGATTAATTTCAGCCTTAGTAATCTTTGATTATTATAAAAGTGAATATGAAAATCAAAAAGTAGATGTATTAAATTGGAACCATTACATAGCACTCCTGATTGTTGGAAATAAATGTTATTGTATCATTACTATTTCAGCTCACAGTTCTTAATCCCGTTATCTATGCTTCACATGATTCGTTGAGTGTTCTGTATCCAAGGCATAGGCTTCAATCAGTAGATTGAATACTGTCAATCAGTGCATATAAAGTCAAAGGTTCCTTAGCAGAAGTGTTTCCTATTTTTCACTTTGATCTCTTTCCTCCAGTCCCATAATAGAGGCAGTGGAAGGGAATGCTTGAATGATCCACTTTGGACTGTTCTTTCCTCTTACCATTGCTTTCCACTCTCCTCCAGGAAAAAGAACCAAACTGGCTATCCAGTATAATTTGTCCTCAATATCTTGCACCTTGCAGAACCAAGTAAGTATTGTAATTCAAGGATCAGTAGAAGATTTACAACTAAATGCTGGCTGACAGATATGCTCATTTGGAGTATCCAAGATACAGCAAGAATTGAGCCAATCAAACCCAGCTTTGCCCAGGAATGGATGAATGTTGGGTTACTTGAACCAAAGCCATTTGCAAAGATAACTACATGAGTAATCCATGAATTAACCTGTTTCTTCTGTAGTCTGTTTCCAATACAAATGCAGGGGGTATATTAAGCAGCAGGTTCAAGATTGTAGCAGTCTGAATAATTATAAACTTCAGGAGCAGAAGCTTCACTCAGCACCTCTTTGATGTGGGTTTTATTGCTGAATAAGATTTTGGAAGGAATAGAGCTCTGTTATTCAGGCAGTAGTTAACATTTTTCCACCAATCATAAGTTGTAACTTTTACCTGATAGTGGTATTGGATTACTTATCTAGCACACTTTGAAAACAAATCTCAAATTGTTGAGTCTCTGGAACAAGTATTCCTATTTTTTAAAATATTTAGAAATACAAATATTTTGTCAAGCATTTATGATATAGTTGCCATTACCAAGCCTTGATGGGATGAAACCCATGCCTGGAATGTACTGTTGGAAGGATATAAATTGTTCAAAAGGGGAGGTGGAGTTGTATTATATGTAAGAAATCACTATCTCTATAGAAATGCACAAAAACAAGAATGAAAACTTCATAGAATGTATATGTGTTAATATAAAAGGAAAAAACATTGCCATGGGTATATCCAACGGCCACCCAACCAAGCAGAAGAAAAAGATGAAATTTTGCTAACCAGTTAACAAATGTAGGTAGGAAACAGACCACAGTAGTAATGCGGGACTTTTAACTACCCTGACATCAACTGGGAGACAAACTCTGTATCAAGTAGGAGATTGAACAGGTTCCTGACCAATCTAGCTGACAACTTTGTCATCCAAAAGATAGAGAAGGGAACTAGAGAGACAGCTATACTGAACCTAATTCTTACTAATACAGAAGAAATGATAGAGAGGGTTGAAGTTGTCAGAACTTTGGGGGAGAGTGACCATGTCATATTGGAATTCAATATAATGCAAACCGAAACAATAGAACATAAAGCAGGTCTTAGATCAGCACCCCCCAACCTTTCCAGTTTGGTGGTCTGACCCAGTGCAGGGGAGAGGGGATGGTTCCGTGTGAGTGGCAGTTGCATGTGTGGTCATGCGCACAGCTCCATTTGTGCGAGCAGTGGACGCACATGTCCGCCGTTCATATGAGTGGAGCTTCATGAGCAAGGTGCTGCTGCTTGCACGAGTGGAGCTTCACATGTGAAGGAAAGTGCCTGCTGCTCATGTAAGTGGAGCTTTGTGCTCGAGCTTGCTCACCCCTTGTGCAGCTTGGTTCCAAACAGGTAATGGGCCACGGCCTGGGGGTTCGGGACCCCTCTCTTAGCAGCACTTTGAAAGAGCTGGTTTTAACAAACTTAGGATTCCAGTCATGAAAATCTTAAAGAGGAAATCAACTTAGGAAGCTTGGGAAACTCTGAAAATTATGATTATAAAAGCCCAGTCCAGCTCAATATCACTGAGAAAGAAAAACAATGAATCCAACAAGAAACCAGCATGGTTACACAAAAAAATCTCTGATAATCTGAAGAAAAGGATAAGTACAAAAAATATAAACATAAAAGACATACTAGGAATACAAATAAAAATAATCAAGAAAATGGTAATAGAACACTGTCCACTCTAGTTCAAATCACCGGAACCTGATGGATTACATCCCAGAGTTCTGAAGGAGCTGGCAGATGTGATCTCGGAAACATTGAACCATATCTTTCAAAGATCTGGAGTACTGGGGAACTACCAGAGGACTCAAAAAAAAAGTTGATGTAGTTCCCATCTTCAAAAAAGAAAAAAAAAGATCCAAAAGCAAATCCAGGAAAGTACAGACCAGTCAGGATGACATATAGTAAATACCTGCAAAGATCTTGGAAAACATAATCAAGCAACAGATCTGCAAACACCTAGAAGCAAGCAAAGTTATAACTAGAAGCCAACGTGGGTTTATCAAAAACAGAACATGTCAGACAAATCCTATTTCATTCTTTGACAAAGTGATTGAATTATTAGTGGACCAGTGAAGTGGACATAGTATACTTGGATTTCAGTAAGGCACTTGCCAAAATAGACAGTATAGACAGCCTCACTACCAGGTGGGTGTATAACTGACTGAAAAGCCACACTAAACATGTAGTTCTTAATGGAATTACATCTACATGGAAGGAAGGAAGGAAGGAAGGAAGGAAGGAAGGAAGGAAGGAAGGAAGGAATAGTGTACCTCAAGGTTCTGTTTTATGCCCAATACTTTTCAACATCTTCATAAACAATTTAGATGAGGGAATAGAAGGGGGAACTCATCAAATTTGCAGATGACACTAAACTAGCAGGAATAGTCGACATCCCAGAAGATAAGCTTAAGATCCAGATGGAGGTCAACACTTGGTCCTATCTAGCAAAATGAAATCCAATGTAAAGAAAAGTAAGGTTTTATACTTAGACAAGAAAAATCAATATTAAGGAACAGATTAGGTGAAACCTGATTCAATAGCACTAACTGTGTGTGGGATCTTGGAGTCCTAGTGGATAATCACTTAAATATGAACCAGCAGTGTGCAGCAGCAGCCAAAAAAACCAACACAGTGCTAGGCTGCATTAACGGATAGAATCAAGATCACATGAAGTATTACCACCACTTTATAAAGCCTTAGTAATATCACACTTGGAATACTGCATCCACTTTTGGTCACCATATTATAGAAAAGAGGTTGAGTCTTTGGAAAGTGCAGAAAAGGAAGCTGGAGGCTAAAACATGAAGAATGGTTGCAGGGATCTATTTTAAGAAATCAGTGAATAAAATTAAAATACATGAACAGTTGAAGGAATTGGGTATGTCTAATCTAGTGAAAAGAAGGACTAGGGGTGACATAATAGTAGTGTTCCAATATTTGAGGGGCTGCTACAAAGAAGAAGAGGGGTCAACCTATTTTCCAAAGCAACAGAAGGCAAGACAAAAAACAATGGCTGGAAATCAATCAAGGAGAGAAGCAACCTAGAAGTAAGAGAAATTTCCTAACAGGACAATTAACCAGTGGAACGGTTTGCCTTTAGAGGTTGTGGATGCTCCATCACTGGAGGCTTTTAAGAAGAGACTGGACAGCCATTTGTCTGAAATGGTATAGGGACTTCAGCTTGAATAGAGGGTTAGACTAGAAGACCTCCAAGGTCCCTTCCAACTCTGTTATTCTGTTATTCTGCTACGTACCACTATTTTGCCCAAACATACATGATCAGATTTCACAAACGTTTAGTGTTTTTCATTTATGGGCCTCTTACATCATTGATTTCCCCCCCTAATTCCTCCCAGAGATCTGATTCATAGGTTGCCACCAGGAACGTCCACAGTGGGATTTGTTTGGGTGTCAAAAATAAATCAAGATGATGGCTGTAACCACAAAATGAAAGGAGGGTGGGGCTTCAAAAACAAAGGTTGCTGGTAGAATTTATGCAAATATCAGGAACATAGTCCATGTATAGCTTGGATTTACCAGATCACCTCTATCAGTAGTGCATTTTGCTTTTATTTTGCTTTGGTCTAAGGCCAAAAGAAGAAGAGAGAGCAGCACAGTGGATATATTATTGAGCAGGGTTCCCCAACCTATGGGCCATGGCTCAGTACCAGCCTGTGGCCTGGTGGCCATATGTGCGTGCACTCGCGCCCCCACTCGTGCTATTGCCGCCATGGCGCTAGCAGCCCCATTTGCACAAGTATGCAGGCGCTAGGAGCCCAATTTGTGCATGCACGGGGTGCTAGTGGCCCTGCTTGTGCATGCGCGGGGTGCTAGCGGCCCTGCTTGTACATGCATGGGGCACTAGCCCCATCGTCAGCATTATGCAGGTGCTAGCACCTGTTGGCGCAGGCAAGCAGGCACTAGAGCACAGCGGGTGCATATGGCTCCGTTTGCTCATGCGCACTGACGCTAATGGCACTGGGGGTGTGAGTGGCCTGTTTGTGCATGTGCGCATGTGTAAATTTTCCTGCTCCTTTTCCCTCCGGGCTGCCAAACAGGAAAGGTTGGGGACCTCTGTTATTGAGGACATTCTCAATAATAGCTGCTTAGGATAACTATTGCAGTAGTGCACCACAGCATCTTAACCTGCTAGTCTGGTGATCTTGGTGCCTTAATGTGTTGATACAGAATTAATGTCATATCCATTTTCAGGGATGTTATTCATGTTTTCTTTGGATTGCATAGGAAAAAAATTCCCAAATCCTATACTGTAGTAACAAATTACACGTACAGTTCCAATAATAATTGAATGGCTATTGTGGACGGAAAGACAAGCGATTGATTTGATCAAATGTTAATCTTACTTACAAAAACCTGTTCAGCAATTATGGTCTGAATACTGTTGAATCCCCAAATATAACGCTTATCAATACATCTGTTTTTGAAGAGGTTGGAGCTAATTAGAACTCATGAAAATGATTCACGCCAATGTAATCTATGCAGAGTTTTGATTATTGTAATAATAATAATAATAGAGTTGGAAGGGACCTTGGAGGTCATCTAGTCCAACCCCCTGCTCAGGCAGGAAACCGTATACCATTTCAGACAAATGGCTGTCCAGCCTCTTCTTAAAAACTTCCAGTGTTGGAGCATTCACAACTTCTGGAGGCAGGCTGTTCCACTGATTAATTGTTCTAACTGTCAAGAAATTTCTCCTTAGTTTAGGTTGCTTCTCTCTTTGATTAGTTTCCATCCATTGCTTCTTGTCCTGCCTTCAGGTGCTTTGGAGAATAGCTTGACTCCCTCTTCTTTTTGGCAGCCCCTGACATATTGGAACATTGCTATCATGTCACCCCTCATCCTTTTTCTCTTTAAACTAGACATACACACAGTGGTGGGATTCAAATATGTGAACAACCGGTTCTCTGTGTGGATGCTGCTTCCAGAAGTCCATTCTGGACCTGGGCAACAAAAAATTAGCTACCGATTCTGCCGAAGTGGTGCAAACTGGCTGAATCCCACCACTGCATACCCAGTTCCAGCAACCGTTCCTTATATGTTTTAGCCTCCAGTCCCCTAATCATCTTTGTTGCTCTTCTCTGTACTCTTTCTAGAGACTCAATATCTTTTTTATATCGTGGTGACCAAAACTGAATGCAGTATCCAAGTATGGCCTTACCAAGGCATTGTAAAGTGGTATTAATAGTTCATGTGATCTTGACCCCACTACAAACTTCCCTCCATGTAGATGCAGTTCCATTGAGGACCACATGCTGAGTACGGCTGGTCAGCCAGCTACGAATCCATCTGGTGGTGATGCTGTCTAACCCACATTTTTCTATCTTATCAAGTAGTAGGTTGTGGTCTACTTTATCAAATGCCTTACTGAAGTCCAAGTAAATTATATCCACTTATTTTGTCATCTGGTCAAAGAAAGCAATAAGATTTGTCTGGCATGATCTGCTTTTGACAAACCCATGTTGGCTTTTGGTAATGACTTTGTTTGTCTGTAGGTGTTCACTGATTCATTGCTTGATTATGTTTTCCAGAATCTTCCCAGGTATTGAGGTCAAGCTGATAGGTCTGTAGTTTCCTGGATCCATTTTTTTTCCTTTTTTGAAGATCGGAACTACACCAACTCTTTCCCAGACCTCTGGTAGTTCCCCAGTGCTCCAGGATCTTTGAAAGATATAGTTCAGGTTTTCTGAGATCACATCTGCCAGTTCCTTCAGAACCTTGGGGGTAGTCCATCTGGTCCTGGTGATTTGAACTCATCTAGGGTGGACAGGTGCTCACCATTTTCTTGCCTATCTTAACTTGTGTTTCTAATATTTTTTACGGTATTGTTTTTGATAGGTTGGACTGTTTTTTCCCTTTGTGTAAAGACAGATGCAAAAAATGGGTTAAATAGTTCTGCTTTCTCCCTGTTTCTTGTCACCTTCTTGCCACTTTCTCTCACTAATGGACCAATCATTTCCTTAATTTTTGTCTTGTTTTTTACATGTTGAAAGAAACTTTTTTTTGTTATTTTTGACTTTTGTCGCAAGCCTTGGTTCATTTTGAGCCTTAGTTTCCTCACTTCATCTTTGCAGGCTCGGGCTATTTGCTGATATTCTGCCTTAGTTATATGCCCCTCTTTCATATTTTGCCCCTCTTTTCTTTGTACTCTCCCTTGTATGGGAAATGCCCAAATTGCTGTAGGGGACACATACTCCAAACCTACAGTTGTTAGTTAACAGTGATTCCTTTTCCTAGATTTCCTTTCTTCTTATTGAAGAAAGCTTAATTGGTTTGGTTCTTGTATAACATTCCAAAATTTAGCCAAAATCAACAAATCACTGAAAAATTAGAACATTATATGATGTGTGAAATCTTTCTCCACAAGAATCCTGGAAATTGTAGTTTAATGAGCAGTCTGTAAGGTTGTTGGTCCCTAATTCCTTGATCCCTAACCACACAATATGGTTGTGACATTTGCTAAGGAAGGGAGAGGAGAGCTATAGCCTTCTTTCTCATTTCATTCTTTGCCAAAAGCCGGCTAAGTAGAGAAAGCCAGAAAGAGACAATCAGCGAGGACCAACCATTAAATGTCCAGGTTACTCAGGCCTTATATCACTTCTGGAAGGTAATCTAAGTCTACCAGATCAGAACTGCAAAAATCTGATGATTACTAGAGGTGGCAAAGAATTCCAATACGTGTCTTAAGTGTTTTACTAAATTCTATTGTGTAAAAGAAAATATAGTAGGTTTCAGTTTTTCCTCTAAAAGCTTAAAAAGAAAACATCAGGGAATAATACTCTTTAGCCCTATTCTCATGACACACATAGATTGGGGAGGACAGATATAAGTATGTTGTAAACCATCAGTTGATCCAGTAGATTTAACCCCAAACAAATCCAGTCATATACAAGGTTAAACTAACTCCCCCTTACTCCTGTACAGTTATGTATTGGCCCATTTGAAAATGAATTGACCCAAAGAGATAGAAAATATAGAAAAAGCCATGCTTAGCATTTTGTAAGGCAGCAGTGGAACACAAAAGGCATTGAATAGGTCCTGCATGCTTGTATAAGAACCAACCTATCTTTTCCATCAGGATACTTAAAAGTCATATCTGAAAGCACATTCAGTAATGAAAGCAAATAAAGGAGAAAAAACAAGACCCTTAGAGTAGCATCCCTAACTTAAGTGACTCTCATACACTTCCAAAGTTAACTAAAGAATATTTGAATATGGATACAATCATGGCACTCAAGATCCCAAATATTTCCAAGTGAAAATAAAATCTTTCTTATGTGGCAAGATCACTCTGCCCCATAATAGTTATAACTAAAAGGAAACAATCAGAAAATAGTCTTCTTGCTATCAAATCTCATACCACAATAGTAAAAAGTTCCACCTACTCTTCCCACCCCATCTGGCAGCTTGCTTTCATCTAGAGCACCATGAAGAATGGAGTGGAGTACCTACTTCTTATAGTCTAAATCCATGCACATAAGAAATGGGAGAAGACCTGAGACATTGTAATCCTCTTATCACAGCTCTCAAAATTTGGCAACTTTAAAACTTGTAGACTTCAACTCCCAGAATTCCCCAACCAGAAATCCATGATGCAGCTTGGACCATATGAAAAACTAATGAAAAAGCTTTTCTACTAACTTCATGTTTTTGGAGCAGATGTCCTGAGGCAGGGGGTTGTACTACTGGATAATATCCCTGGGTTGCTTTTTAAAGGTGCCATGCATGATGCCATTCTGATGGATGAAGAGCACAAGGAATTACTCCCAAGTACTCTGGTCTCATAGTACCAACTGTTTGATATATTTGTTAGAGGAGAGATCTCTTATTAGCTGTCTCAATCCTGACTGTACGTTATGGCTACCAAGGATGTCTCAAATCCCTTGGATGTATTCTTTTATTTCCTGTTTTCCCTCCTCAGTTGTCTTGTGTTCTCTATTGGAATTGTAGTTTGGTGATGGTTGTCTTCCTTGTAGTTACTATTCTTTCTCATTAACAGCTTTGATTTCCTTGCAAGATATATGACTGTTTCTCTGTGGGCCATTTCTGGAGTGCTGAAAGAAGACTGGTACCAGGAATGGTTTAGGAAGCAAATGCAGTGTGTAGGTGTGGGTCTGGGGAGGGGAGTGTATTTGATTGGAAGGAAGATACAGAAAGGGATGGGAGAATGAGTAGGAAATGCAAATCCTACACCAGCATTTGGAATGGTGCTGCCTTTAATGGGTTTTTTCCCCCAAATTAATTTCCTTTTCTGTTTTATATCCACTGCTTCCTGCCTAACTGGTAGAGAAGAGACTGCTAAGGCAAAATATATTCCTATTGTCTATTGAACACTAGACATTTTTGTCTCCAGTCTCTGATTACTGTTGTTTGAAAATGGTGACTTTTGATCCAGTTAAGGTTGTTGCGTCCTGGTAGAACTAGTAGTAAGGAAAATTAACTGGTCCCTTTGTATGATGACAATGGATTCTATTCATCATCAATGAGAAAACTTTTCTCAACTCCTTATTTTAAATTGTTCATAAGTAGAATTTGTTTTGCTTATTTAAAGATTCAAAAATTGATATGTCCAATAGTTGATTCACTCTTGGCTGTTAACTTAGTTTCAGTCTTGGTTATAAAATCATTGTTTAATGTCTTTTTTGTGATTGCCAAAAGGAAAAAAAGAAAAGAAAAGTGATCATTGCAAAGAATCATCTTGTCACTTCATAGAGGTCTTCTTTTTTTCTTAACCATTAGTGTGTCTCTTTTCTTTCTCTTTTCTTCAGAAGAGTCATCTCTCAACAATTTGTTATTCCAGATAGTGTTATAACCAATGGCACCTTTATTAAAAGGAAATATAACATTAAAGACAGTGTGTGATGGACGTGGAAAATAGGGCAGAAAATATAAAACTCGAGGTCTATCTTCTGATGATTCTGTTTCAATTGTATGAGTTGTCGTCTTCATCTCTTTGGCTGTAGTTTGTGCCTTGGTGACTGGAGGTATTGTGGTTGTTACTGGGACAATCTGACAGTTGGTTTCTTGGCTATCTGTGCCTCTAAGCTGTGATAAACCAAAGGAAGTGGACCGCTTTGCCATTTCTGTAATAAATACAGTTCATTTTATTTAGAACATTTTCTATTGGACTGCCTAGGAACATTTGACATATTATTTGACATAATGCCTAAAACAGTTTAGGTGAATGGTACCGATTATTTAGTACAATAAATAGCCATAACCACCTTGTTGAATCAAGTTGAGCCAAGTACATGCAAAACCCCTTTTTAGCTTTCATAGCAAATTAAAATTCCAAGAATATTGTACTCTTTCCAGTAATCCCAAATAATTCTGTAAATCAAAAGTGCACCATCTTCTTCATGGACATCATACCCCCCCCCCCTTGGCACTAGTAGTGCAGTGACTTCCATTGTGACCTTTAGGATTCTTTTTGATTTCTTAATCCTATCTACCACCTATGAATATCCTGGTGGTATTAACCAGGGTTAACTCTGCTTTTCAAGCTTAGCCAATGTACCACAGCTAGTTCTAGGTGTACACTTTTTAAAAAAAATCAACAACATAACTTCATGATTGGGGCTTTCTACTTTTTATGCTATTTCTTTCACACTTACTTCTTTCGATGCATCCAGCTGGAAACTCAGTATAGTCATCAACAGGTTCAGTGTCTGTCTTGGTCAGCTCCACATTGACATCTCTCTTTTCTTCTCTTTGGAAAAGGCTCAAGTCTTTTCCTACAAAGGTTAATGACAGAACCAGTCTAACCGTTCATGCAACCTGCTCTCTCCCCTCCCCTCCCCACCCATGTTCAGTATGTATTGCTTTGAACTTGCCTTGCATTTCCCATCAGACAGAAGCCCCATGCTTCTCACATATAAGAGCAAGCAATGGATCACTGAAGATAAGAACTGAGATGTATCAGAAGGAACTGGATGAATAGCTTTGACTGTAGCAGCAGGAAACCTTCAAAGATAGTTGTTTTTCCCCCCCCCCCACACACACACACCCCATTTTAAACCTTGAGAACAATCCCAGCCTGAATTGCTGAAATATGGAAACTTTCAATATAGCTTTTAGCCATTTTTCACTAAAACTAAGGCAAAGGTGCATATTTGTCCTACCCTGATTCTAACCACTATATTCATCCTTCTACAAGAGCCAGAAGTCCTGGCTCTGCTGGTTGGCCTGGTGACTAAATGGGGGAGTTCCACACTGAAAGTGGCTGCTGCATTAATGGCAGACTCCCCCTCCACCTTCCCTTTGTTCTCTGCACTCCGTGCACCCATCTTTTTGGTTATCATATTGATGCATTCTCATTGTGCTCCTATGTCATTGTTTATTTTATTCTATTATTTTATTTCTGTTCTGTTTGCACTCCATTCCTTTTTTTGTAAGCCAGGTGGAGTAGCCCTATGGTGAGATAGGCAGCAAATAAATTTAACAAATAATAATGAAATAATAATTCAGAATATATATAATTTTTCCAGCCTCAAAATGTCAATATATATTTTAGACAACATATGCACGGTGTTGTCTCAGTTCTCTGAAAAGATAAGAATGTCCCTAACAAGGTGAGGTTCTGGAATCTGAATTAAAGTCTACAGACAGCTAAATATTTTATCATACTGGAACAATCTACCTTACAATTACAATGTTACAGAACATTGTCCCAGGCTCACTTTTAAGCTCCTTCTATCTTCTGCTGGAAGACAGAATTACCACAAAAAGTGTATCTGATAGGATAACTCAAAGGTGATCGAAACCAGTATTTTACTAATGTGAATTTTATAAGAATAAATCCACTTATAGGCAATAAATACACTTGTTATGTCCTCTTAATACATTTTTCATGTCAGCCAGATGAATTCTTTCTCATCAATTTAATGTAACAAATGCATTTAGTGTAAATGCATATAGTGCAGTGTTTCCCTACCTTGGCAACTATAAAATGTGGCAACTGCAACTCCCAGAATTCCCCAGCCAGCAAGTCCATACAGTACAACTTAAAGTTGCCAAGGTTGAGAAACATTGATATAGATTGTGGAAATAGATAATGAAGGGATGATGATTAAACTGGAAATCTGGAACTCCTTCCAGTTATCTCATCTCCTATTGTTTCTATGTTATTCTGTTTTATTATACAGATAGTCGACTTATGACTAGTTGCTTAGTGGCTGTTCAAAGTTATGATGGAGCTATTTGAGGGGGGGGGACTTATAACATTTAAAGTTCCAGTGGTCGCCCTCCCTCCTTTGGCCATGTGACCACACTTTAGATGCTCAGCAACCAGGCTGCATTTATAGCCATGTACAGCATCCCACAGTCACATGATCTCATTTTATGATGGTTTTGCTGAAAACCAGCATTTACCTCTGTTTAGTGAACCATTGATTTGTTTAATGATTGTGGCAGTTGTTTAATCACCATGGTGGTTGCTTTACAACCATGACTTTTTATTAATGATTGCCACTAAAAAGGTCATAAAATCCTCAGCAGTTGTTTTTCAACTGAGACATTGTCTTTTATCTATCACGAGTTATGACCCTGATGGACAGGCTCCATCACAGTCATAACTTGAGAACTACCTGTATTATTGTATTATTGTCTGGGCATTTGATTCCTGAGAACTGTTTTATGCTGCTAGCTTTGGGTCAGATAAAGAATTCATTCATTCATTCAAATTAAGAATACATATATTTCTCTTTCATCTCAGAGCCATCTGTAGGAGCTACTTGTCCATTCAATAATGGTTGTATTTGGCAGTGAATGAGTAAACTTGGGCTCCAGGTTAATTCGGAACATTCAGATCTAATTCAAATAATAGTTGAAAGAAGTTGCTATTCAAGAATATGTCTGAAGATCATTTTTTAAGCCATTAGGTCCCAAATCAGTGCCTAATAAAACCATATCTACATTTTATCTCTGAATGCAATTATTGGTAAACAACATTTGTGCACTAGGAACATTCATACTTGCCTAGCTCAGTGATTAACTCAGGAATATGAGGAATAATTTTTTGAGAAAGACCAAAATGATCCCCATTATCAAACCTGCTATGAATTATGTTGGCATCTATTTCTTTCATATGATCTATCTCCTTGACATTAAAACAGCTCTTTCTGCATGTCCATTAAATGCAGACACAGAACTGTAATAGATAGCAGGCTATAACTTGCTGTTTGTCATCTCAGGGAAGTGATGCTCAGTTAATAAAGACATCAAACAAATTATAAAGTGCACCTTGTGATAAAATGGGTAGCCAATACATTTTAATAAATAAATGAAATAACTGTATCTACTTGAAACAAATTCATTTCAGATATAGTAAATACTGTTCATTTGCCTGGAATATAACATGATTTGAAACTGTTTGCAGAATAAATTGCAATACAGAATCAGTGCCAAGAGAACATATTAATTATGATTATAGTAAGAGAGTAGCATTATGATCCTGAATGGCACCTGTAGCTGATCTGGGAACCCATGAGGCCAAGTGCAAAAAAATACCTCTCTTCTTATGCTCTAGGTCTAGGTCTAGGAAACTGTAGAATCCCAAAATACAATTCTGAAAATACTTAGAGCCATCATGGCAGGACATTGATGGCAGGATTGCAGTGTCTGAACATTTTTCATTTCCTGAACAGCAGTTTGGAAGATGGAAGTAATCTTTTGACTATGGGATGGGGAAGAGATGTCTTTCTTTTTGACACTGTAATGATAAAAACAGTGTCTCTGAAGTTGTTGTCCTGTATCTTATGCTTTGAGAAGGTCCCCAAGTGTCACCCCTTTCATGGCCAAAAGGTGTCTTGGGCATATTTTATTTATTGTGAGTATATGTACATATATGTGGTTGGCATACTCCCCAATAAAAACATTTATACAGCTGATATTACAATTTGTTTGTATTAACTTAGATATTATAATAATAAACAATTTTGGGATCAACCAAGTAATATTCAATACACTCCCCCCTCCCCCCAATACTGCAATTGACCTTGGACTTGATTGCCAAAACCTTCTTTGTCAATCAATCAAAGATACCAGATGCTTGCAAAGACTCCCCAAAAGAAAATCAGGTCAGAGAGAGAGAGCTGCCTTCCCCTTGCCAAACTAAGAATCACAGCAGAGAAAGTTGCTCCAAGTCCTCCTTTCCCATAGCTCTCTCATCTAAATTAAGACCAAGCTAGACAGGTTCCTAATGCCTATTCCCTGCTTCTTTTCCTATTTGAGTTGTACCTATTAGATTGTGCATCTAAGAAGGGCTGCCTCCTCTTTCAATAACTCTATTGTTTTTACCACTTTAAAATAAGTAAGTGGGAAGTAATATGTTTACTGGTATCATTAAAATATTAAGCATATTAGAGCCAGTTTGTGATGGTGAGATGAGTTGGCTGTGAACTTTGCTCAAACATGTCACTGGCTGCTAAGTGAATTTGTTCCAGAGACATGTTTTTAAGCCCAATTGATC
This sequence comes from Azemiops feae, assembly GCA_023970755.1. Classification (NCBI taxonomy): domain Eukaryota; kingdom Metazoa; phylum Chordata; class Lepidosauria; order Squamata; family Viperidae; genus Azemiops; species Azemiops feae. The sequence continues at coordinate 36,297 of JALGBA010004150.1, read as the reverse complement.
TCATACATTTATTGCAAAGATAAAATCAGATAAACACAAGGAAACTGATCTGAACTCTATAAAAGGAGTCAGCACTAATTCTTCATTGAAATTGCTTAATGTTTGCAACATGAACTGTTGGAATATTTTTCCCCATAAGAACTAGTAGAAAAAGTATTACAATTGCTTAAGGAGTAAGCTCGTTTAAAAAATAGGTTAGCTATACAGACATTCTGGAAGAGCTTTTTAATATTAATTGCACCAAATTATCCCTTTCCCAAATTACAACCACTATATTGATAATGACCTTAAAGTGAGGAGTTTAACATCTCACATTTACAATCCTGCATTCTTCCATATGAACACATACATAAGCTCTGTATTAACCTGAAAAATATAATAAAGTCAGAGAGCCTTACCTTCTACAGTGGACAGAGCCAGCCAGAGCACCAGCCACCTGAAGCAAAAACCAGCAGTTTGCTCAAAAAACATTTTCTATACTCTGAGCAACCAAAAGAAGCCTACCTTTGCCAAGAGCTTAGAACTATCATGACTTTGAGATTTTTTTTAAAAAAAAATGTGTTTAGAAAGTGGACTACAATATAAAAAAATGGGATGTTTCCACCTTGGTCAATTTATTAAACAGCAACCCTATTTCTTGTCTGGAAACAAAAACCACCAGCCAAACCAAAAAGTTTGAATAGAAAGAAAGATATGAATACTTCTGATTTCCATCTTGAGATCAGAGAAACCTGGTGCTCTCTCCAAGAAGACTGAAGATGGTTTGATTGGAGGCACCTCAAGCACAATGGGAACAAGGTGGCCAGTAAGCAAGAAAAGAACTCTGTTTAGCAGGCAAGTCTATCCCTGTGTACAGAATGTATGTGCAAGCAAGCAGGTCTGTCTGACTCCCACACCTGGGGTCAGAACTGTATAACTATGCAGGATTGTAGACTGAGGTTCATCCAGCTACCCATATAATCATGCCCTCCCTTCACAAAGTCTGCAAGGAATTTTCTGAGATGGAACAGGGTGGGGTAGAGGTGAAGTGCATGTATAAAGTCCAAATCTAAACTCAGGGTGTAAGAAGAAATCTAAACACACAAGCATTTTATATTATATTGGAGAAATGGGCTGCATATAATTTTAATAAATAAATTTTGAGGAAGGGGAGAATGCAGTTTCTTTCAAGCTGCTTGATTCTTTCTTTTCTTCCAAATGTCAAAATTATCTGTAAGGAGTCTAGGCCAGACAGCACTTGGTCAGTTTCTGGGCATATGGAATGTGGTTTGGTTGGAGTGAATCATAGAATAATAGGGCTGGAAGTCTTCTAGTCCAATTCCCTGCTCAAGGCAGGAGTCCTTATACCATCCAGGTCAAATAGTCCAGTCTTTTCTTGAAACTCTCCAATGATGGAGCACCACAACTCTGGGAGGCAAGTTGCTTCATGATTAATTGTTCTCAAAGTCAGGAATTCTTTTCCTTATTTCTAGGTTGGATCTTCCTTTAATGATCGTCTATCCATTGCTTCTTGTCCTAGCCTCAGATGCTTTGGAGAATAATGGTACTAATGTACTATGTATCAATCTCAACAACTTTAAGTCATGGCTAGGGAATTCTGACAGTTAAGGTCCACATGTGTTAAAGTGCTAAGCTGACAAACATTGCCCTAATGTGGCGTGATGCTTATTTATTTCCAACAGTTGAAAGATAGATAATTTATACTCTCTCTCTCTCTCTCTCTCTCTCTCCCTCTCTCTCTCTCTCTCTCTCTCTCTCTCTCTCTCTCTCTCTCTCTCTCTCTCTCTCTCTCTGCATGCAAATTTTGTTTTTCTATGTGATTTTGCAGTGTAACAACCAGGGTGCTTAAAAATGGGATATAAAGAATACCACTGTAAGGATTTAAAGTCACCAGTAGATATACTAGGAAGTCTATGAAACCCAAAGGTAGCACATTGTTTCCTCAATTTTTCAATCAAAAGCCAAACAGACCTTGGCAGTGGGCATGACAGTTGATAGTTGCTCAGCACCTTGGTTTATCTAAGTGCTGAGAATTATGATGCCAGGAAGAGAAAGGTGTTCGGTGGAAAATGTATAGCTCAACCTACTCACTCATCAAGGTTCCTCTTTTAGCTGATTGCATCATAGTGTTGATGACAAAGTATGACTGATGGTGGCAAGGAGTTGATTTGATTTACAAATCTGCACATATTTATCCCTGTGTTCTCTTTCTTTCATTTTGTTTTGTTAGAATGAGTACAGTATTCTTCATCTTTTCTTTGGATTTTCCTCTTAGACCTTAAAATGAATGTAGCTGCTATAATAAGAGGGTTTTCATTCTTGCTTCTAAACAGTACCTCAAACAATAATCACAGCTCAGTAGCATGTAATTTCCTAATTCTCCAGTTATCTCAACTGAGAAAATGCTGGATATGTCTGCTGGCCGATTGTGACTCAGCAACCCACCAATACTTAAATTCTTAAGCCAATGAATGATGTATGAGTATTATTTTCCACAATTTTGCTGCTACTGAATGTAATAGAATATTACAAAGAATGTTTGTAGAAAGCCAGGCTACAGGGCCACATTGCTTGAAAAGAACAGTGATATGAACAGCAGCTTTTTATAAAAGCAAACATAATGCTCAAAGTATGCGGAGTACTTGGAATTATCTTAATTCCCCTCATGATCTCTGAATTAGAAATATGTTGGTTTATTTTCCAAGCCCTGAAATTCATTTCCTTTCCAACCCACTTCATTTTTCAAAACATCTGTAGCACTAATTAGCCCTGAAACTCCCTTTCCCTTGAACTATTATTTGGGGTAATAAAAGCTAGCCAGGTAGTCATTTCATTACAGTTGTATACCAGTACAAGAAATGTGTTGATGAATGATCTGTGAGTACTTATACATCTACTTTAAGAAATCAGTAACTACAATTTGACACAAAATTAAAATACAAACAAAGAAGATTAGGGGGCTGGAAGTTAAAACACATGAACGGTTGCAGGAATTGGGAATGTCTAGTCTAGTGAAAAGAAGGACTAGGGGTTCCAATATCTGAGGGGTTGCCAGAAAGAAGAGGGGGTCAACCTATTTTCCAAAGCACCAGAAGGCAAGTCAAGAAACAATGGATGGAAATAAATCAAAGAGAGAAGTAGTCCCCCTAAAACTAAGGAGAAATTTCATAACGGTGAGAATAACTAACTAGTGGAATTGTTTGCTTTCAAAAGTTGTGGGTAATCCATCACTGGAGGTTTTTAAAAAGAGACTGGACAGCCACTTGTCTGGAAAGGTATAGGGTCTCCTGCTTGAGCAAGGGATTGGACTAGAAAACTTCCAAGGTCCCTCCAACTCTATTATTCTATTCTGTTCTGATGTGTCTGGTTTTATATGATTCAACACCTCTCTGGCTGCCCTGGTATTCGCAATACACCAGCACCACAGTTCAAAGGCATCAATTCTTCGATCAGCCATTCTTAATCTTGAACTCTCACATGCATACATCATTATAGGGAAGACTATTGCTCTAACTAGCCTGCATTTTGTATTTATATCAATATCTCTGCTTTTCCAGATCTTATTCATGTTAACTATTGCAGCACCGCCTAAGGCAGTGGTGGCAAACCTATGGCACGCATGCCAGAAGGGGGCACTCAGAGCCCTCTCTATGGGCACGCGCGCCTCACTCTTTGGCTAAGTTTTCGCAGGAAAAAGCCCTTTCTCAAGCCCCTCCCTAGCCAAAACAAGCCTCCGGAGCGAGCACGCTGTTTTCAGCTTTGAATTATATTAAATCTGACATCAGAAACAGACTGACAGATGACCTGAGTGCTGCATGTGTTGCTCTCAAAGTTTCAAAGTATAAACCAAGGTTAGACAAATTACCAGCATGCATACAACAGCAAAAATCACATTAATCGTTCAAAAGTATGCCAAATGCAAACTTTTACCTTTCAGTAAAACGTTGTTTGTCTCACTGAAAGCTTTGTCATTGTGTTTTTCTTTTAAGACAAAAGACGTTAATGTAGGAGTTGTTTTTTCTAAACTAAAACCTCAGTATTCAGATTAAATTGCCGTGTTGGCACTTTGCGATACATAAGTGGGTTTTGGGTTGCAGTTTGGGCACTCGGTCTCTAAAAGGTTCGCCATCACTGACCTAAGGTTATCCTGCATTTAACTTCACAGGGTAGAACTGCCATTGTGAACAATTTTGGATCCAAGGAAGATAAATTCTCAAATTAATTCAAAGACAGATTAGACCAGGGGTGTCAAACTGCTGGCCCACGGGCTGGATGTGTCACGAGGAAACCGCACCCACCCCATTGCCAGCAATGGGGAAAAAGTTCCGATACATCGCGCGACGTCACGTGACGTGAGTTTGACATGTCTGGATTAGACTAAAAACCTTAATGGTAAGTATAGAATAAGAGCAAGGGGCAGGGGGGAATAAAGAAGAAGGTTGCCTTTTATTTGCATCTTTGTAATTGATTTACTTTCATTGTGGTGACCACCAGAAAAGCTGCAAAGTGTGGTGTGGGAAAAAGAGGATCATTAGAACAACTGACAGAAAGAATAATTACTCCAGAAAATATTACCAAAAAATGAAGATGGTGTAATAGACCTTTTAAGTAACCTAATGCCTTTTAAGTAACCCTTTTGCTTTTACTTCATCCCATTTTATTTTGTTTTGTTTTGATCTCTTTTATTTTTCTGCTAGATACCTGTATTTTTACTATTTTACTGTTTTTACTGGAGACTGATATTTTTATCATCTCTGCCATGGGGAAAAGTAAGAAGAGGCAGAGTTTACATTCTGCCTCTCTGATTTCATCCAAGCCTACTAAACATTTCAAAGTTGACAGATATCTAAAAAGTTAACAGCCATGTCCTATAAATAACAAACCATTCCTATTTTTCTTGATAGCGTCTCAAGCACATATGACCCCCTGGAATGGGATCTACAAACAGAGATGAGAACTCCCAACTTTTATATATTTCTGCCTCTATTGCTGAAGAAACTTTCCCTTCTCAGATCACAGTCTTTTGTCCTTATGCAATAAGGGGATGAGGACTTAAAAAAACAAAATATTACTGACATTGCCTACTGACAGCACAAACATTCTTGTCAATTTTTTAGCTTCTGACCATAGTTAACAACAAAGTAAATGCTCTAAAAGAGACTTTTATTAAGCTCATTAAACACTGCTGCTGTGTCAGTTAAAACAAACTCATGCAGAAACAAATGTGATTCAAAATCAGATAATACTGGTGGAAAGGCGAATCTTAATTTAGAACCTTAAAAGAGAATAAGCCAAGAGATTTAGCCCTACTAATAACTCATCTTGGCAATAAGAGTGCTTCTATTTTAAAGTTTAATTGTAGCAACAGAAAAGCTGGTAACTCCAAGGATCTTCTATTGCCATTGCCCTTGAAAAGAGAGAGCTTGAATAACAACCTGTGACTCCCACAGCAAGTCAGTTCTCTGAAAGATAAACTTGATTAACTCTGCCAGATACTGAACAAGGGTATTATAAAAAGGCTTGATGATCTGTGGAAATTATTGGCAACAACATGTAAAGCTGCTAAACCTTTAATAGAGCTGATTATCCCTAAATCCCAAGAAAACAATGACTATTTTGAGAAGCCATCTGCTGGTTCATCCCCTATTTCAGCATGGAATATATACATGGAAGAGAAAAATAAAGAATCCTTGATAGTAATTTCCATCTTATCTCTCTATTCCCTGATAAAACAGAAAATGTAAGTAACAGAAATGAAACAGAGGTTGACAGACAAGAGAAAGTAAAATGCATACCAAATCTTGGTGAGTTTCTAATCAAAGATGGTCTTGGAGCAGGACTGAATTATAAGGAGGTCATCCTTAGCTCAATGCTTCCAAAAATAGATATGAGCCCAAAATCACAAGCTAGGCTAGGGTTATAGCTCATGAAGCAGTTGAAAATGCGCTAAGAAGACAATCTGAGCCAAGAAAATCATCCTTATCTAGAAATAAGCTATCCCTCCTGGACTTTGGTACTATTTTGAGCTGCCAACCAGCAAAGATACCACACACAAATTGCTGCTCATTTCAAAACCTGCCAGAACTTACACCACAGCAAGAGAATGGTGAAAGTAGACATATTTCAAAACCAGTGTCTTTTTTTTTTGACACAGAGGAATTTTGGATAACATCATTTCCATTAAATGACTGAAAAAAAATCTATATATTTCAACCCCAAATTCCAATACCTCACATATCCCAATCATCCTCATTAATATTAAGCACAAGAGTTCTATCCAGTTATTGACTTGTAATATTGCTGGCTAGAAGAATAAATGGGGACCTGATGGTGTTCCTCTCTAAATTTGTTTTCATAGCACTCCAAGGGACCTGGCTGACTACAGATGAGAAGATTCTTTTATGAGGCCTTGGATCCTGGACTATTCCTGCAAGGAAATATGAGACTAAAGGGTGGCATCAGGAGGACTGTCTACACTTGCCAAGGCAGAGCTGGGCTTGCAAGGACAGGAATTAGTTTTGGAATTAGGAATTAGATGATTCTCTCCACTATTTAGATGTAAAATTTGTATATAAATTCTCTAAACTGGTTCTACTGAATACACATTTACCACCACACACACCGTCCCATTATTCCCTTAATAGTTGGGTGAACCTGGAAAAGCTAAAGCTAAATTCAAATCACCCTAAAGCTACTGTAATTCTAGCAGGAAACTTTAATGCCAAGGTGGGGTCCTCCTTACAAGATTTTGTACACCTGGGTGTTATCTAAGGATTATCTCATAAATAATCCTCCCTGATTCTAGAGGCCCCAAAAGAAATACCACAGGCTCACAACTAGTCTCTTTGATTTATAAATATAAGCTCCATATTATACAAATAGAATAATAGAATAGAATAATAACTTTATTGTCATTTTGAATGTACACTAATAGGCATACATTAAAATGAAATTTTGTTGCATCCAGCTCTCAAAGGGTCACCACCTCCAATATACACTATATAAATATGACAAAAATAAATCAATACAAAATTATGCATATACCCATATATATTATATGACACAGAGAAACAACACAATCTAGTTCGGGTTATGTATACATGTGCATGGCAAGAAAAACAAATCTTGAGAGTTTACCAGACGGATGGCATAGGGAACAAAGCTATTACAGAATCATGTAGTCCTGCTAGAAATATTTCGAAACCTCCTCCCAGAGGGAGCAACAGAAACAGACCATAAAGTGGGTGTGTGGGATCTCTAACAATGCTTTGAGCGCTTATAAGCAGCATCCTGAATACCAGGGAGCAAGTTTCCTATGATTTTCTCGACTTTCCTTACCGTTGTCTGTATGGACTTTCTATCTGAGGCACTACTGCCACCAAACCAGACAGTGATGCAGCTTATTAAAACGCTTTCAATCGTGCCTCTGTAAAAAGTGGCCAGGACAGGAGAAAGATGTGCTCTCCTCATCCGATGCAGGAAATGCAGACACTGGTTTGCACGCTTCACTAAGGATGATGGGTGGAGAGACCAATTCAGATTGTTAGATATCTGCACCCCCAGATACTTAATACTATTGACCATCTACAGCTGTATCCTTGATACTGAATGGAGTATGACTATGCTGGCTCTTTCTAAAATCTACAATAATCTCCTTTGTTTTATCAACAGTTAGAACCAGGTTACTTTTATAGCACCAGTCCACTAGAGCCTTCACCTCTTCCCTACAAGCATCTTCATTGTCATCCCGGAAAAGACATACTGCCTGTCGTCTGCATACTTCACAATATGATTTGTAGCAGATTTGGTACAGCAGTCGTGGGTCATCAAGGAGAACAGTAGGAAACTTAGGACACAGCCCTGTGGGGAACCCGTACTCAACGAGATGGGATTGGAAACTTTCTTTCCAACTCACACAACCCGGGGCCTATCAATAAGGAAATCAAGTATCCAATTACATAAAGGAGTATTAAAATGTAATAGGTCTAGTTTGTTCACCAACGAGGTAAAGAACCTGGTTTTATATATCCTTTTACATACCATTCAGAATAACAGAGTTGGAAGGGACCTTGGAGGTTTTCTAGTCCAACCCTCTGCTCAAGCAGGAAACTCTATACCATTTCAGACAAATGGTTGTCCAATATTTAGGAAAACCTATCAGTGTTTTAGATTACATAAACAAAAGTCAGCTGTTTTCAGACATCCAAGCCTACATGAGGAAGGATAGCAATCACCAACCAGTCTCAGACAATTTCTAAGGAGTTCTGATACTAGATTATCCATGCCTCCCAATAACAGACTATTAGCAATCTCAAAGTGAGGCAGAATAGAAAGCTCAATTGGGCCAGATCTGGAATTTTCAGCAAAAGGGACAGACCCAATTTTCTTCTGAAATATTATATCTGGTATATTGAAGGAATTCCAATTCAATATTCTTATTCCAGCTTCAGTTTGGGAGGGTTTTATTGCAAAACTATTTATTAATCTTAACCAGGACTCTCACTTAAGCAATTTATTGATAACCTGGCCTTTGAAAACCTTCCTCCCTAGTATCAGATATCAATTTTTTTATCCAATCTCTGAAATCAAATAAAGTACCTGAAGAAGATTTTTTACCTCCAGAATTCTTCAAGGCACATATTGATTGGTGGGCCCCATTGTTAGCAGGGCTTTTGCCTCACATAAATAATATAGGTTGGATCCCAGTCAGATGGGAAGACACAATTATAGTTCCTGTACGTAAAAAAGGAGTCAAAGGTTTACCTCAAAAATTATAGACTGAAAAGCCTTATTGGAATTGTGGCTAAAACATGTGCCAAACACCTTTTGAGTAAAATAGAAGACTGGGTAATGGAAAGAAATGTCTCAGTGGAGGAACTGGATTTAGATTCCACAATAAACATTTGTTTAATTTTACACCATTTCTTAACACAACAATTAACTAATGACAAAAAACTCTTTACTGTCTTTATAGATCTCAATGCAACTTTTGACTATATAAACAGAAACATTTTGTGGAAGAAATTGGTCAGCTAAAATAATGGAATTCAGGCTACTAACTTCTTGGTTAAGGCCCTCTACTTAAACACTCATTTGAAAGTCCATTTGGATGTAAATGGTTCTCTTACTAAAATATATCTACTCATAATGGTATTAGATAGGGTTGTATCCTAACCCTAATGTTTTTTAACCTTTATATCAGTGATATTCCACAATTCATGTATGCTTCAGACACTCGTATGCCAAAGATCCATGATAAATTCATCAATATGCTTTTATATGTTGATAATATGGTTCTAATGACACACACTCATAAATAGACTAAGTGAATTCTTTTACTTATTTAGGAATGATTTTTACTAACCCAAGCTAATGGGTAAATGATTTAAAAAAAAAAGCTCAGAAGGGCCAAGGCAAGTACTAAAAAACGTATAAATTATGTAATTATAATTATTCCTGTACCTTGTCTCCTATACTGAAAGTATTCAGAACAAAAATAGTTCTATGCTGACGTGCTGATGTGGAATTGCAAAAGCCATCTCATCCAAACAAGTTCACTTTTTAAAAAGCCGACTGGGAACTCATAAGAACACATCAGCCCCTGTGGTCAGAGCAGAAACAGATTCCCTCTCCATTCATAGGCAATAATTAAAGTTTTCATATACTGGCAGAAGATCCGTTCAACGAACTCTGATAGGCTACCCAAAATATATTTGGCAGAAGACATAATGGCTCAGCCCAATTCCTGCATAACCCGATTTACCAAATGTCTATGGAGATTCTCAGTCATCGAGGTCATAGTTGTCCCAAAGGTGCTTTTTCAAAAGGCAACTGGACTTTGTTTTTCCTTGAAGATGTTTTGCTTTTCATCCAAGAAACAATACTAGAGCCAGATTTGAATTGTTGGATTCCATGGTCAAATATGGGCAGTTTTCCCCACCTGCCCTATCATGAGAGGACATGCCTGTGCAACGGCCCAGCGATCAGACATTGCTTATATTTTGTTTGATTATCAACTATTTGCCTCTATTAGGCTTAGACACTTAATATCCTTACTTGAAAGAATAGGCCACTGGGATTTGAATCACAGATTGTCCTATTTCCTCTTAAATTCTAATCTATACATCTTGAACAGAACTGCTAAGTTTATAACTAAGGCAGTTGAACAAAGGACCTGTTATATCAAACAGATTGGGGTGTCCTGTAAAGAAGATGTGTTTAGTGTGCAGTGGGGTGCCCCGGTGCTCTGTTCTGGGCCCAGTGCTCTTCAACATCTTCATCAACGATTTGGACGAGGGGATAGATGGGGAACTCATCAAATTTGCAGATGACACCAAGCTGGCAGGAATAGCCAACATTCCAGAAGACAGGCTTAAGATACAGGAGGACCTGGACAGACTTGAACACTGGGCGCTATCTAACAAAATGAAATTCAATAGTGAAAAAAGTAAGGTTCTACATTTAGGCAAGAAAAACCAAATGTACAAGTATAGTATAGGGGGTACCTTGCTCAATAGTAGTAACTGTGAGAGGGATCTCAGAGTCCTAGTGGACAATCACTTAAATCTGAGCCAGCAGTGTGCTGCAGCTGCCAAAAAAGTCAACACAGTGCTGGGCTGCATTAACAGAGGGATAGAATCAAGATCACGTGAAGTATTAATACCACTTTCCAATGCCTTGGTAAGGCCACACTTGGAATACTGCATCCAGTTTTGGTCACCACGATGTAAAAAAGATGTTGAGACTCTAGAAAGAGTGCAGAGAAGAGCAACAAAGATGATTACGGGCAGTGCTTTTTTTGTAAAACAAAAAGGTGCCGGAACTCACACACATCATACAACCTGCCTTGCCTATCCTACAAGGTTCCATCCAAAAAAGGTGCCGGAACTCTGTTCTGGGCGTTCTATGAGAAAAAAAGCCCTGATTATGGGACTGGATGCTAAAACATATAAGGAACGGTTGCTGGAATTGGGTATGTCTAGTTTAATGAAAAGAAGGACTAGGGGGTGACATGATAGCAGTATTCCAATATCTCAGGGGTTGCCACAAAGAAGAGGGAGTCAAGCTATTCTCCAAGGCACCTGAGGGCAGGACAAGAAGCAACGGATGGAAACTAGTCAAGGAGAGAAGCAACCTGGAACTGAGGAGAAACTTCCTGACAGTTAGAACAATTAACCAGTGGAACAACCTGCCTCCAGAAGCGGTGAATGCTCAAACACTGGAAGTTTTTAAGAAGAGACTGGACAGCCATTTGTCCGAAATGATGTAGGGTTTCCTGCCTGAGCAGGGGGTTGGACACGATGACCTCCAAGGTCCCTTCCAACTTTATTATTATTATTATTATTATTATTATTATTATTATTATTATTATTATTATTATTATTATTATTATTATTATTATTATTATTATTATTATTATTATTATTATTATTATTATTATTATTATTATTATTTGAATATTGATTCTTTGTATTTAACACATACTGTATGTATTTTATCACTATTATTTTCTTTTTATCTATTTTACCCTGGATTTATATTCTGTATTTTACTTTTTTTAATTTGATATGGTCATAAGACTAATCAATACATAAACTATCTATTACAAAAATATTTGAAGAAAAGATGAGAAAGCAGATACCTGAATCTGTCAAATATGTTAGTGAGCTTTTGAAAAATTATTTCATTGGGAGTCAAAAAGACAAATGGAATTGTTTATAAACTTTCAATTACAATCAGAATTGAAATTGACAACCACAGCAAAAAAAAAGATTGCAAAATTGACTTCTGGTTCCTGCACGCAGTGAAGCAGTTGAGGGATTCGGGACTCCGAGCCTTCCAGCTGAGTTTCTTCCTGTTAGGGGACCCTAAATGGGCCAGAAGCCGCCCCGGAGAGGTGGCAATGAAGGAAGGAAGTCCCAGGGACCTAGGAGAGATGGAGGTCGACCCAATCGGTCCAGGAGAAGCCTTCCAGAAACCAACAGGAGAAAGTCTGGCTTAACTTCAGAGTCCATCCCAAGCTGCAAGCAACAGAAGTCAAAAGCACTATTTTAAGCTGATCATAAACAGTGTGCTTGAATCTGGGTAAGAACATTGATTTTCTCTATCCTACCTACTTTCCTGAAGGGGAGAAACTCCCAAGAAGCAAAAAAAAAAAATCCTCCAAGAGTGAAGGAAGGGGGTTTCCCCCCCACTCTTTTGCTACCGGAAGCGGCGAATTCAACCTTTCACGGAGGAATAAAATCTGAAAAATGAACCAGTGCTGACACCTACTGGTAGATGAGGATTATTTGGGGGAAAAACTAATCTTTGCCTGTGACCTTCAAAGCTTTACAAATAAAGAACAGCTGTGTAGATAAAGTGAGACTTACAAACCTGAGGGAACAAAAACAAAATTAAAAAAAACCTTTTTTTTTTAACTCTCTGGACTATAAGTATTTATTCAATTCTGACTCCAAAGCTATTTCCAAAGGGGGGGGGGAATCTGGACTATTGGTCATCATGGAAAATCAGAGATTTATAGGAAATACTTATCAAGAAAAAATGAATATTTTTCTAGAGGAGATATATGTTAAGCTGCAACTAATTCAAAGAACAATGATCTCAAATCACAAAAAAACTCAGAATAACTTTGAAAATATAAATCAACTCATCTCCAATTCAATTTTATACCCAAAAAAACCCCTCAGGAAAATACAGCAGAGAAGGAACAGACAAAACAGAGGACTGAATATAAATTCGAGGATAGAGACTTGAAGATGGAATTCTACAAAAGAAAGGAGTATGATCTAATCCAAGTGGGAAAAAAATTACAAGAAATACTAGATTTGGAAAAGACAACTTATATTTCAACACTACAAAATAAACTTGAGGACAAGAAAAAAGACTGGATAAAACGTTCTACAGAGATATCAGGGAAAACACCAGAACTGAAGAGACAAAAAGCGACAAGAGAAGCAGAGAGAAAAAGAAGGAAAAATATTCCCAATAAAAAGGAGTGGGCAAATGCCCCTAGCAAAGATACTGATTTACTTTTTATATCTACAGCAACATTTGTGAACCTTTTGATTCAGCAAAATACATTGATTAAGAAAGAGACTGGTCAAAGGAAATAGATTAAGGTGGAAACCAAGAAAATAGATGATGGGATTTATCAGAGAGAATACTTAAAAAAGAAACATTTGTTTGAATATGGTTAAAGAAATAGAAAAATTTTGGAATATACTATTCTAAGAGGGATGAATTCTCTAAACAATATAGTATGCTTTTTCCTCTTTTGTGTTCTTATTCTTGATATGAGTAATATAAAAAAGTTGAAATGATTTAAATAAAGGAAATGTTTTAGATACTTAAATGTGACAGAATTTAAGAAAATTATAAAAAAAATGTTTTGAATCAGAGTTAAAGGACTAGATGACTAGATGTATTGAATGGAATGTTTAAAGATTAAAGATTAAATATATTCTTAATTATGGTTAAAAAGAATAAGAAATTAAGGAAATAAATATATATTAGCCTAGGAGGGATATATATTTTAAGTAGTATGTTATTTCTTATGTTTCTTTATTCTTGTTTTCCTTTCTTTTTTCTTTTTTCTTTTCATTGCTTTATCTATTTCTTAAGAAATGTAAAAATGTGAGATGGCTTATATGGAAAAAATAGAGTTAAATTTGTAAATGTAAATGTAATTAATTTTTGAGAAAATCTTCATCAGTAAGAATATCTAGAATTTGGTGGGAGAAATAAACTAAAATAAGGATTGTAACAGGATCTATGATAAGGCAACCAGAATGATTGAATAGAAAAGAAATATTATACTAATATGATTATTATTTTTAGGAATATTGGAAAAAATTATACATTCAATTGTTATTTATCAAAACAATAAGAATTGTATTAACTCAATGTTTGCAAAAGAGGTTATTTTGGGGAAAGAGGAAATCAACTACAATTAATATGTGGAATATGGATTATAGAAATTAATTGTTAATGATCATTTTATAAATGTAACCCAAACAACATACTGTTCACCAATTATTGAGTGACTTATGTTTTTTTTAAAAAATCAATAAAATATATTAAAAAAAAAGATTGCAAAATTACAATCATTATGACATGTCTGTAACTGTGGGGCTCAATTATGGTTGTAATTCGAGGACTGCCTATATCTTAAGAATTGGCTACTAATGTCCATAAAGTGGACATACTGCCAAAGGCCTTTTCTGACCATAACTCAGTAATAAGTAGCATTTAAATGAAAAATCAGTTCCTTCAGATGGAAATTAAGTAAAACATGGTTGCAGAAAGAAGCAGTAATGGAAGATTGCAAAAAAAGTTGAATTTTGTAGAAACAATCTTAGTAAAGGTAAATTTTATTTATTTAAATATTTATTTAAATATTTACCTTGCAAGGAAACCGTCTGTTTTTTATAGTTTAGAATAATATTGTTGAACATTTTTGCGCATTTTTAAATTATCTATATTATAATATTTCCATCCTGTAATTTTAACATTATCTTCCCTCAATTTACATGTCACCCATTTCCCTGTCTTATTTGCAAAGTCAACATTCTTTGGTTTTACCGAAGAACACAGAAAAACAGAAACAATTAATGAATGGACCTGTAACAATAAGGGAAGTTTGTGAAGCCATAAAAACGATAAAATGGAGAAGTACAAGAATCAGATGGTTTACCATCTTCTTATTCTAAATTATTAGAACTTGCAAAAAATGATGAATTCTATTTTACAGACTGAAAAAGACATTGTAGATGCTAATATAGCAATAACTAAATAAGGTCATGATTTGACTTCATGAAAAAATTGATAATATTGAATAATTACTATTGGTTATTTACTATTGTTTTAACCAAGTGAATGAAAATAGCCTCACTGGACTTTATTCATGAAAATCAATGTGAATTTTTAGCCAAAAGACAGTTGAGACACAATATTAGAAACCTATTGGATATTTTGGAATATCTTGAACAACATATTAAAAAAACAAGCTGTGTTGAACTTTCTAAATTAAGAAAAAAAACTTTTGACAATTTAAACCAGATTTTTTTTTTGCTTAAAACTTTGGAAGATATGGACTTTGGCAATGATTTTATTAAATGGTTACAATCTATTTATACCTCACAAAAGGCCCAGAATTAACAAAATAAAAGAAATACTGGAGAATTAACAAAACCTTGTGAGATACAGAACAGGATAACATAAGGATGTCCTCCCTCCACTGTTATTTGTATTAGTTTTAGAAGTATTGAACAGAGATATAAGAGGAGAAAATTGCTAGAGTGAGGATTAAAAGTGAAATATATCAATTATGGGCATTTGCTAATGATCTGATCATAATTTCAGAAGGTCCTTTGGAAGGAATCGAAACATTAATGGAAAAACTAAGATTTTAATGCTTTAAATCATTTTAATATTAATAATCAGGTCATTTGGAACAGAAGACAGAATTTAAAACTGAATTATGTATCAATGATGAACTTGTAATTGTCAAAATGTATATAGTCTTTCTGAAAATCTGATATGGAGCATGAACAAGTGAAATAGTTTATGATAAAACAGGCTAAGAATTTTAGATATAACTTATTATTGGAAAAGTGGGAAATCCTGTAATTGAAAGGATTGAAATCCACAGTTTTTATAAAAGGATGTACTGATATACAGAAAAATTATCTAGAATATATAAAGGTATTTCAAA
This sequence comes from Azemiops feae, assembly GCA_023970755.1. Lineage (NCBI taxonomy): Eukaryota > Metazoa > Chordata > Lepidosauria > Squamata > Viperidae > Azemiops > Azemiops feae. The sequence goes on along the minus strand of JALGBA010004150.1, from coordinate 20,582 downwards.
TTTATGTCAGAAATGGGGACACTATGAAGCGTCTTTTATTATGCTTGGTGAGCTTGAGAAAAGCCAGAAAATTTTGGGTTTGAATACATACAAGGATTTTAAAAACATGGATTCAACTGAAATCAGAACATGTTTTGTTAGAATCAATGGGCAGACAAATAGAAAAAAAAGCCAAAGCAGATTGTTTTATTATGATCATTGCTGCGACAGTTATATGCACAAAAATGGAAAGATTCTGAAATACCCACAACAGAGGAATGATTGGTGAAGATAATGGATCTAGTAGAGATGGTAAAATTAACCTCTTTGCTTAAAGAAAGTTCAATTACTACATTTATTAGCAACTGGAATCTCCTAATGGACTTTTTGCTGAAAAAATGAATTAATGATTTCTGGCAGCTTATGGAAAAAAAGAAACTTTGATGTAAACTTAGATACTGTAAATAGGGTAAAATATAAATGAGCTTAGAACTGTTGTTAAGAGGACTAGAAATCACTTCTTTATTCTTTTCTTTTTATTTCTTTTTCTATACTTTTCACTTTTCTACTACTTTTCTCTGTTTCTGTTATCTCCAACTCAACATTTTGTATTGTTTTACTCTGTGAAGAACTTTTTTAGCACATACACACACACACACACACAAACATAATAGTAAGTCCCTCCTCCCTCTATGTATGATTTATTAATGCTGCCTCCACTTGGCAATGGAAGTATCTTTGTAGATTGGGATCAGATCCATTACTTTTGTCCTGAGATAGAGCAAGTTGTAGGAACAACTTATAAAACACTCATTCCTTGTGATCTATTTACTGGAAAGTTGGGTGACTGTCAATGGATTTATTGATGTTTGAGTCCTATATTGTCCTGTGGGTAAAATTACATGATAAAGACTGGCATAGTTCAAGATAAAGATTGGCAGTAGAACTCCAGTTGTCCTGTTTTGGGGTATTCCCACCTTAGACACAAAGCCAGCTGGGTGATTTTGTGCTACCCACTTTTGCTCAGGAAGGAGGCAATGTCAAACCACTTCTGAAAAACCTTGCCAAGGAAACTACTGGGACTTCGTGAGGCAGTCCCTGAGAATTGAACATGAATGAATGTAAGGGGGAAAACCCTTCATCTAATAGTAGTAATATATAGAATATTTTAAGAACATATTGTTTTTTAATCTGCCTTAATGATTTGAGCCTCCTTTACCTTTTCTTTTTTGTTAAAAGAAGATTGCTTTGCACTGCAGCTGTAATATCTTCAGTCATCAGCTGGTGTTGCTCAAGACTCAGCACTGGTAACACATATCTATTAGGCTGCACAATTGCAGTTCTTTCAGTCAGCTGCTTTCATTTAGCTATATACTTCTTACATCTGCCCATGAATTTTGGGCATATTCAGGATCATACCCTATTGTTTTCAGCATTTTATTATCACAATTGGCATACTGTGAGCATACCCCAAAGTTCTTACTCTGCGGTTAGCATTGCTTGTACCATTATGAAATATTTTTGTGGAAGAAATATTCAGACATCATTGCCCTTTTATATTTTGTAAGCATCCCATGCGTTCCTTTGGCTTCTTCAATCTTTCTCTTATAATTCAAAGGGCATTAAAGTTGAAAAGATATGCTGATATGCTTGGTAAGACTAGCAGCTCTTGATCAGAAAGTATCTGATGTGGAAAAAAAATGAAAGAATCATACCTCAAATCAGGCCATGATTTACCCTAATTTATTGACTGACTGGCCATACCCTTACCATAAGGTAAGCCATAAACAATGTCTCCTTTTAGACAAATGCAACATGTCCATGTAGATTTCTTGACAAGACTCTGGTTGTGATTTGTTATTGTAATGATCTTTGAGAATATCCTTGAGAGACAGCAATAGGAGGAGGAGCCACAAATTAGGCAATGGTCAGACAAGAGGAAGTTTGGCCTGCAGAAGGATATGGCAGACATATCAGAAGGGACCCTCTAGTTTCTTGGACTGTAAAGATGAGGGGGCAGAGATGTACTTAGGGACTTGCAAGATTGATGTCACTCCTTCAGGGTAATTCAGACAAGAAGCACCAATCATGAGACCTTTCACTACTTTTACTGTAAAGACAATAACACAAAAACGTTTGAGAAAGTGGAGGTGGGATGGAAGAAAGAAGGAAGGAAGATTTCCAATGTTCCCTACCAGCTTCCCACAAGGAAACTCAATGGGGGAAGCTGTCAGGGATGCAGTAATACCAAGACCTAATCTTAGCTTCTGAACCCTGGCAAGATTAGCCAAAGGCTGCTGACTGCTAAGAAATCACAAGCTATGAACCACAGTGAGTACATTTCATAAATGTTAAAACAAAATTGAACCACATATTGGATTAGCATGATGTACGAATCCAACTAGCATATCCTGCTTTTCTGATTGTTTTAATCTGTTTTTATTATGCTGGTTCCATTGATCATTTATGCAATTGTCCAGAATTTTAATTAGCCACAGTCGCATCCTCTCCATTTTTTTTCTTTTAATGACCCTGTAATCCCTTGCATCAGGGTGGAGTTGGGGCGACTGACTGGAGCTGAGCATTTACTGGCCGGATGCCCTTCCTGACACCTATGCAGAGCTCACGGCAGATATTTTCTCTTTGTGCCCAGAGAGAGAAATATCTGCTGCTACCTTGGATTGAACTCACAGCCTCCTGATTATGAAGCGATCACCTCTAGGCCACCATGCCACTCAGTCACATTCTCTCCATTTATTTATTTATTATTAGTAAGAATAACAATAAAGGATATGATGAAATACAGCCAAAAATATAACTCTTAATAAAATCAGATAAGGATTTACAGAATGGTGATTACATGAATAACATTTGTAGAAACTAAAAATATATCCATAAAACTTTAATATGAAGCTACATTATAGCTCTAACATATTAAATCTAGTCATATAGACTATCTAATACTCCATCTTCTCAATTTTGGGGATCTTAGTAAGCCACAGTCTCCTTTTTATCCCCCTCCCACATATAATGGCCTTTAAGATAACTGATTTTTTTCCATAGTTTTATATTTTAATAACTTGCTTTGTACTGTTCAGTGAAAGACTTGTAGCCTGTAATAGCAACAGCTGAGGTGTTATGTGTGGTCTGCTATTTTCTAAGAGCCATTGTTGATTTGTTCTGGTCTGCTCATGTAACAATATCCCCATGCTTAATCACATTAGTCTCCATTCAGCTGCTTTTGGAAAAGTGCATACCAGCCTATCTATCTACTATTTTTAGTTGCTTTTTTGTTGAAATCAATTTCACTAGGAAGACATGTGTATGTATTCATAAAATATACCTAGCAATTTTTTTATTTTTATTTCTATATTTAGAGGTACTATTGAACTGTAGAAAGATGTATGATTAGTCTGTTTGAGAAGAAAATGGAATAGAGCCACTTTTGAAACTTTGCTTTTGTTATTCAAATAGAATAGCAATAAGAAAGGTGTAGAATTCAGATGATTACCCAGAACATATGGAAAAGATAGTATTTTCATCTGGTCCAAGCAAAGAAGCAATGTCATATAAAATGGCAGACCTCTTCCTTTATCTCTAGAATTAGGCTCGCTCCCGTCCAGCCTTTTGTGTCTTTTATATCCTCCAAAGGTATGGCTGTGAATCTTTGAGAACTTAGAATTAATTTCAGTCATTCTCGATAGCAGCCTATTATGAGGGGTTCCTGTTGGAACCCAAATTGGGGGAACAGGGAGTAATTCTTCAAAAATGAAAGTCAGCTGTCCCCATCAACCCGAGGAGAGCTTGGAAAGTATCCTTTTCAACTGGCTGATAGCCAGTTTGCATATTTCAAGAACCAGCTGTATCCCCTCCAGCCTTATGAAAATCCTGAAACTATAGGTGGAACCTTATAATGGAGATTAGGTCAGTGTTTTTTAACCTCAACATTAAGATGCCAATTCTGAGGTTGAAGCCAATTCTGGGAGCTGAAGTCCACACATCTTAAAATTGCTGAGGTTAACAAACACTGATCTAGACTCCATCTTTGTAATTCTATCTTTATAACTATGGAAAGATAGTTCCATAGCACTATAATGTGTGCAGGCCCCTATTTATTTATTTTTAAAAATCTGTAGTTCAGTGGTTCATAAAAGAAGAGTTCTCCACTTCCAGTTCAAACCTTTTGGTGACCTAGTTTGAAATAGTTTAATTATAAACTACAAACTCATAGTTAAGACTGAAATCCTATACATAGAGCTGTTCCTCGTAACATTCCTCCAGAGCTTCAGTCAGCAGGATAATATAGCAGTGTAATTTGTGCTACTCTGTTGGCTAAACTTCATTCATCTGTTTCATTAACAAAGTTCACAGTACTTCTCTCTTGCTGTGTTATTATGCAAATTTAAAGATGGCGATTATCTATCTGTCCCCTGGCTTTCTATCCCCTCTAGTTGTAGAGTGAGAAAAGATGAAGGCTATTGTCATTTTTCAAGTTGCCTAAATCACTGCTCCTCACTGGTAATCTGTCATTTGGGGTATTTCTGAAGATGAGCGAATGGGAGAAAGACCAGTACACCTGTGTCCAAAAATAACCCATGTGACAGGTTGTTGGGGTAGAAGAGGGTGTGGGATGAAGTGGGAAGGAACTTATGGGATGTATTGAGGGGCTCTTTCTGGCATTATCACAACCTCTCCTTTATCCCATCCACACATCAGTTGGACTAACTGGGGTGCAGAAATGTATGAGTCTTCCAGAAGACTGATGGACAGATCTACCAGTCTTCCTATCACTTGGATAGGAAAGAACATATCAACCTGCCATTAAGAGCTGATAGAAGCCAGTCTCCGAATGCTTTATTATCAAGACTTTGAATGACATGACTACAAATTATTCTACAACAAGATTTTTATCAGGAGAAAATGGAAAACACTATGTTGAAACTAAAACAGCTAAAGATGAATTTAGGCTGCCACTATGGCAGCTGGAGATCAGATAAAGGCTGTCTCATGAAGCTGTGCCCTTCAAAAACAGCTAGTGGAGATTTTCCAACTACTGAAGTATCTCGAGTTATTTAGGCATAGATCCCAATAAACTCAGTGGGACTCCTTTATGTGGGATGTATTGAATACATTACAAATTCACTAGGAAATTATATTAGAATATTCCATTGTATGGTAGGCATTTAATGTGAAGATATTTGGGATACTAGCAGCAAAACCTCACAGACTGCTTTTTTTATGGAATATTATCTGAATCTTCTGAGACAGATTCACATTTATTCACTGAATATCTGAGAACCTTACCAAGATTAAATAAATAATAGTTAATGGTGGTCATAGTTTGGTAATGTGTAGACTCATCTAATGTAATTGAAGTGCCAAATTCATTTTTAAAAATTAAGGAAATACTGAAATAGTATCAGTTTAGCTGCCTAAATACTAATGGGATAGAACATTTTCCAGATAGTTCCCTTAAATACTTACTTTCTATATATTAATATGATCACTGATGTAATTGTAAAAAATATTGGTGTCTTAGCCAATTTTTATTTTGGAGTGACTGCAATTCAATTGTGCCTGAGGCACTTAGCATAGCTTGATCAGTGCAGCATGTGGATTGAATCCATAGCTCGGTACTCGGCTGCAAAGGCCTTCCGGAGAGGCCTCTGACTGCAAAATGCAGGCTGGAGCTCCATTCCTAGCTGCAGAATGAAGCTGTCCCTTTGGCCGCAGAAAAAGTGGAACAGCTGGGCCACCTCTGCCAATGCCAGAGGTGAGTAGAAAAGACACCTCCCCAAAATAAGACCTGGTGCCTCTTTTGGAGGCAAAAAAAAAAAAAGACCGGGTAGGTAGTCCTCGACTTACGACCAAAATTGAACCCAAAATTTCTGTTGCTCTACAAGACATTTGTTAAGTGAGTTTTGCCCCATTTTACGACCTTTCTTAATAATAATAATAAAGTTGGAAGGGACCTTGGAGGTCATCTAGTCCAACCCCCTGCTCAGGTAGGAAACCCTATACCATTTCAGACAAATGGCTGTCCAGTCTCTTCTTAAAAACTTCCAGTGTTGGAGCATTCACAGCTTCTGGAGGCAGGTTGTTCCACTGGTTAATTGTTCTAACTGTCAGGAAGTTTCTCCTTAGTTCTAGGTTGCTTTTCTCCTTGATTAGTTTCCATCCATTGCTTCTTGTCCTGCCTTCAGGCGCTTTGGAGAATAGCTTGACTCCCTCTTCTTTGTAGCAACCCCTGAGATATTGGAACACTGCTATCATGTGCCAGTTAATCACTGCTGCTGTTAATTTAGTTACACAATTGTTAAGTGAATCTGGCTTCCCTATACTTTGTCAGAAGGTTGCAAAAGGTGATCACGTGGGACAGTGCAACTATCAAAAATATGAGCCAAATTGCCAAGCATCCATATGGCCATGGGGATGCTGCAATGGTTGTTAAATATGAAAAATGGTCATAAGTCATTTTTTTCAATGATGCAAGTTTGGTCACTAAACAAACTGCTGTAAGTTGAGGACTACATATACAGGCTACTTTGTGGCTGCTAAGAACTCTTTCAGGTAACAATTCTTCTGGGAAGGAGCTGATTTTGTGCTGACCTTACTATTCTGGAAGGTTCATGTGAAATCTGTTGTATTTAATGTGTTTTGTTTCCTTATAGGTTCTTAATGTAGTCCAAAAGTACAATTACAGGTAACCATTTTCTGTTATTTAGACAATGAAACTTTATGGATATAATGGAGTCATGAATTGAATCAGTTTAAGAAATCCAGTGGAAGTATATTATCTTTGGGGAATACTCTATTGGACTGGTTTACAAATAGTTGAATGTACTACCTTATCAGAATGAGATATATGTCCTATGTAAGGCTGTTCCATTGAACATTGATGAAAAAAGCTAGTGTCTAATCTCCCAGTGACAGATCCCATCAGAACAGATGCAAGACCAAGAAATAAACAATGGCCTCCATTACAATTCTCCAAAGTTACCTTGATACATTATGCTTCCTTATGCATTTCAGAGTCCTGCTTCCAATTTTTCATGTAAAACATTCTGGTACATGGCTAGAACTAAAACTTAAATTGCAGCAGTTATTAGTGAGTACATATATTTTTTAATCGTGCAATGATCAATAGGCTAGGTTTTCCAAATGTGAACAGTTAGGAAATTCAGTATCAGTTCAATTACTTTATGGATCCAATATATAAGAAGAGTTAGGTTAAATACAGTAAGATAAAGTTACAAGAGTAAACACAAGAAAAAAAAGAGAAAAATATCATATAACAAATTAGGGTTAAAAAATAATATAATGCTTTAGTGCTTTATGCAATAATCAAGTCTACATAGTACAGTCAAAAATCAGTCCAAAATTAAAGTAGAAAATGGTATTTATTTATTGAGCAGTGACATGAGCTTTATGTGGCTGTGCAGCTCAGCGCTGAATTCAGAATTCCCCAATAACATTCCTTCCTTCCTCCCACTCACCCTTTCCTTTTTCTTTTCCTTCCTTCCTTCCCTATTTTATCTGGTTTAACCAGAAGAGCAAAATATTCAAAACAAGACCTAATTAAATGGAAAACAAAACAGGCAAAAGTACAAAATGTGGCTCCATGACCACTTTCTCTTTAGGTCCTGGGAAAATAACCAGATCCAATAGTTTCTTCAATGATTAAAGATGGGAGCCACATGAATCTCTGGTGGGGATCATTCCAAAGGCCAGGAATTGCAGCAGAGTAGGTGCAGCATGTCACGGGTCTCTTGAGATAACTGATGGGACCCAGTGTGCATCCATCCTGCTAGTCTGTACCAGATAGGTAAAAAAACAGGAGATAGGTAGTCCCTAGATAGCCAGTCCTTTCCCTTGAATGGCTTTAAAGATGATAACCAGTACCTTAAATTTCACTTGAAAGCCAACTAGTTACCAATGCAGTTTGCAAAACAGCAAGGTGATAATAATGTGCAGCATGTGGAGCAGCTGTAGTTTCTGATAATCTTCAAGGGCAGCCCCAAGTACAGTGCATTATAGTAATCCAGTTGTGAGGTAATTAAATTATGAGTTTGAAGGAACTCTTGATCCAGGAAAGGGTGCAATTTAGCAGAAGCTGAGAGTTCAAGAGGAACCACAGATTGTATGCAAGTCTCAAATGGAAAAGAACACATGAATCAGTAATGAAATACTGTTGGATCCAAAAGATTCAAACAATCAGAGCCACTCAGTCTTGTCACAATTGAATATGAGTCTGTTCTTCCTCATCCAGACCTATGCAGACTCCAGGTGCTAGACAGGTATTTCAACTTTACTGGCCAACCAAGGACATCCATTGGCAGATGATGTCATCCAGTGGTTTCATGTAAATGTTAAGTAAAAGAAAACATTGAGCCTTGCAGCAATCCACACATAAAAAACTGCGGGCAAGATCTTTCTTCACCTGTCAATACTAATTGAACCAGAAATGTAGAAAGGAGGAGAATCATTGTAAAACGGTCCCTCCCATTCCCACCCATGTTTTGCCAGTATCTAAAGCTGCCAAAAGATTAAGGAACACAAGGAAGGATGCAACAACAATCCAACAACCAACAATGCTGTATCCATATTAAACTTTGGTCTGAAGTTAATTGAATCAAGTCCCGATAATTCTCTTTTTACAAGGCCTTCTGGAGTTTTAGCCCAACCATCATCTCTACCATCTTCCCAAAAAAGGGATGGTTGGAAACTGGACTATAATCCTCCAGGGCCTTTCAGTCCAGTGATGGCTTCTTGAAGATAGGGTGTATTACAGTCTCTCTTATGGCCAATGAAATCGCCCTTCACACAAAGCAGCTGACTTCACCATTGGCAATAGGCCCAACCTCAAGTTAATCTCTGGGCATCATTAACCATCCAGGAGGATCTGAATCTAGAAAGCAGGTGGGCCAAGCTGGAGAAACCTCTCCACTTTCCAGGAAGTCATAGAATCAAACTCACTCCAGATAACAAAACAGGACACTATCCTGAGCATGTTAATTGGAAGTTAGCAGCTGGCGACCATCTTGGAATAGATCTGAATGTTTTCATCTGCCAAATAGCAAGAATATTCCTCAAAGAAAGCCTGGAGATGATCTTGTGGCCTATCCCTTCCCAAATAAGGACCAGATTGTCCCAATATACCTGCTCTGCAGCTACCAGCACAAAAAAGGCAATGTTTGGTACCCTTATCAGCATGATGTAACCCCTAATGTGGGTTCTCACGGGTGCTTGTATGATCTACTTTTTGTCTTCCTTGAATATCTTCCAGATGCAGAGATAGAGAAAGAACAATAACTAGTTTTATAAATGATTGGAAAACCTTTGTGGACCCTTTTGCTGAAAATCAATAAAAATGAACTGGTGATTTCTGGATTTGCCAATTAAAAAGGGCTGTAAAGGGGTAGAAGGAAATAATGTTTTGTAATTATGAAGTGAAGAAATGGCATTATATATAACTGCTGTGATGAAGATTAGAAGTCACTTTAAATATCTTTTTTTCTTGCTTTCAATAATTTTTAATCCCCCCCCCTTCTTCTATATTCTTTGCAAAAGTTTCTGCCTATCTACTTATCATGTTCCTGGCCTCTGTTAACATACTTCATTTCCTAGAACACTCAAGGAACATTCTGGGATTGACACAGGGAGGGAGGGAGACTGCATAGGAGCAATCTCATTAATGCTCAGCCACAGGCCCATCCCAGGTCATGATCAGCCTCAGCTGAACACCTCTCTAGACCCTTGGGGCAAACCCTAAGCTCTCTCTGGAATTCTACCAGCTCTATTGTCACCTGGGGTGAACTGCTCTAACAGGCGAGGTGGATGCTTAGGAAAGTCATACATACATACCTGTTGTCAAAGCACATTAGATTTGCAATTATTTAATATAAACCAATCTACCATGCTTTTCCAAGAAGGCATAGACCAATACTTTATATCAGTCATAGAAAAAGATAATGTAACAATGCCATTCGTTTCACCTTTTACAGCAAACAGCAATCTTTCACAGGAAATGCCCTTTCTACATACATACATATGTAACAAAAAGGATCACTCGGAGGCTTCTGTAGAAAATAAAACAAGTCAGGAGAGAGATTGGTATCACCAGAACAGGCCAGTCACATTTGAATGCCTCAAGAACCACAGTTCCCTGGCCTTGGACTACTGGCCAGAGGCCATACTCTAAAGTGGCTATCTAGATAAATATTAACTTGATCTGATTTACATTTAACACATCTAACGTCAAGCCAACACAGAGTAGTGCTTGAACCAATGGCTCTAGTGAGACCCAAGTGAGACCAATTTAAAGTCCACCTTCAATCTCCGAGTGATTTTTGACCAATCTATCAGGCTACCTGATAGGGGCATTGTAAGGAAAGGGAGTAGACGGAGCATGTTGTATAGCACCTTTAGTTCTTGAAGGAAACGCAGGATGTAAAGCTAGAAATTTAATAGATAAATCAATAAAAGTTACATATAGTTAATGTTTACTCTTCCATCATTATTTTCCCTATTCCCCCCCATTCAAACTCATTTGGTGAAAACACTGCAAATATTTTGGGATCTATTGCCATGGCTTTCAGTGCACACAGGGGGCCCTGTTGATGTATAGGTAGTCCTCGAGTTATGACCCTTAATGATTATTCAAAATTACAATGGACCTCCCCAGAGCTACTTACCACTTGTTTTCAAAGTTATGGTTGCACTCCCTCCCTGCAGTCACATGACTACATTTTAGGTGCTTGGCGACTGACTCACCTTTACAGTGTTTTTTCCTGGTTTCTGATGTTTACTTCAGGTTTCAGGCACAAAACAGTGATTGCTTAATGTCTGTGGTGTTTGCTTAATGATCACCTCAAAAACATTATCTTTAAAAAATTGGATTGACACATGATGCCTTGACCTATGACTATAATGACTTACCACCATAATTCTGGGCTCATTTATGGTCATAAATGCCTGCATGGATAATTCAGAGCTGATTTAACAGGAAGTTGAAACATCAGGTATATTTAGCAAACATGACTGCACTTGATATCATAGAAAACTCAGAGCAATGTTTGATTGGATTGTCTAGCTCAGGGCTTTTCAACCTTTTCACCCATTGTACCACTTTTAGGATATGGCAATATTCCTTCCTTCCTGTCCCTTTCTTCCCTCCCTCCCATTGTCCCTTCCTTCCTCCTTCCCTCCCTCCCATTGTCCCTTCCTTCCTTCCTTCCTTCCCTTCCTCCCTCTGTGCCCAGGAAGGGACAAGGGAAGGGGGACAGGCTGCGGCTGGTGGCTGTGCCGCCAGTGGCCATGGCTTGAAAGGCCACTGTAAATTGCTGGTCAAGAGCCGCACAGCGTTAAGAGCAGAGTGGTGGGAAGATATTTGTAATGAGGGAGGGAGAAAAACAGGCATCCCCTGAAGGAGATCAGCAAATGGTCCTCGCCCACTTCACACATCCATGGACTCCGGGGGAGGGGACACCGCATGAGAGTCCACAGTACCTGCACTACGCCGCCCAGACCCCAGCCTGGTTTTGGCAGGCAGCAGTGCGCTCTCACCGCGTGGAGTGGCTGGACCAAGTGAGGCGAACTGGCAACATGCCGAACCTGCCTGGGCGCACGCAGAAGCAGTGGCGAGCGCATGTGCCTGACGTCCTGGGTGACTGTTTTGCCACGCAGGCTGACCACATTCTGAGTGCTTCCCTTTCACCCTCCCTCATTACAAATATCTTCCCGTAACTCTGCTCTTAATGCTGTGCGGCTCTTGTCCAGCAATTTACAGTGGCCTTTCAAGCCATGGCCACCGGAGGCACAGCCACCAGCTGTGTTTCTTACCTGTTTGTCGCTGCCACCTGTGTTTGCGCCCGGCCTGTTTTTTGTCCTCTCCTCTGTCGCCCCTCCTCCTCCTTCTTTTACCTTCGGTGCAGCTCCAGCGGACTCTTCTTCCTCCTCCCAAGACTGTGGGGTTTTTTCCTCTCCTTTTCCCACCCAAACTGCCTCCTTTTATACCCCTTCCTGTCTCCACCCCCTCCTCCTCCTTTCTCTTCCAGAAGTACCGATCCTGGGACCTTTGCCTAGCCCCAGCAGCCCTGCAGCTCCTGAAGACTCTCTCAAGGAAAGTCCTGTGCTGCGCCACTTTGGCTCGTTCCCTCCCCCGCTCCCGGTTGAAAAGCCCTGATCTAGCTAACAGAACACTCTCCTTTATGAACACATGAAAGGAGACAAAGTTGTCAGGGATCAAGACTATTAGGCTAATCCCATTCAGGTAGCAATGAAATCAGTACAGCACTAAAAGGCAGATAATTTTTATCCTCAGTATGGATTCTTCCCTATTAAGTAGTATGTACCCAGGATGAACCCATGTGATTTGAACAATTGTAACTTAAATTAAATAGGCTCCACCATGATGTCACTACATTCAATCTTCCATTTTTATCCTAAGATCAAACAAATCAGTCACCCTGTCTAATACCAACACTTTACCAACATAAATCTGCCCCTGTAATGACCATTGTATTTTATATAATCAGTTTTAATGGTAAAATAGTAAGAAATAGCAGTCTTTAAAAACTTACTGTGAATATTGACAAAATTGAAGCCAACTGACATTTTAGATAACAGCACAAAGCATGTACGTAGAATGTCATGCAAGCAATGACTACATTGGTTTGTAGAACATTAAACAGAGCAGTATAGTGATAAAATATGAAAGTAAACATTATGAATGCTAAGAAAATGTCAATTTTAAAATATTGTTATGCTGTTCAAATAACTATACCTCAAATATTGTGTATTGTATTATATTATGTAATAATTAGAGCATGGAAAGACACAAAAACATCTTAAATTATCCTAAATATGTTCATATTTCTAACCTTACTTTTATACATAAAAGAGATATATTGAAGAATAGAAGAGAAAGAAAAATCATAGAAATTCACAATCAAACCATTTTTATTAACCCAAACTAGTAGCATATAAATTGGCAAAGGAAAATAGTAATGGATAATGCAAACAGATTAAAATCTTGAAGGGAAAACCTTGTAATGGTTTCATCTGATCATTTCTTAAATGAAGTTTTAAAAGATGACATTCATAGTTGTCACTGCAGATGTACTGCAGAGTAGGTCATGAGACGAGGACAAACTGTCTATCGAGAAGTACTTACTATCTGCTTAAAACATGACTCATACTTATTAGAGAGGGGAATGATCACCACCTAAGTTGGTGGTTTTAAAACTGATTAGATAATTAGATGGAAAATGAATGTATCAATGGAATCCAATTTATACCAAGGATTTGGACCCCCCCCCCCAAAAAAAAGGCTTTTGTGATAATGACTAGAAAGGAATAAACTTCACTTGGAATCCAACTGCACAAAGCTAGAGTTCATTCATTCATTCAATTGGACATCCATTTGTCTGGATGGTTTAAGGACTCCTACCTTGTACAATAGGTTGGACTAAAAGACCTCCAAGGTCCCTTCCAGGCCTCTATGATTCTGATTCATTTTAAAGCTGCCTTTCTCCAAATTGGAATATAACTTTCATAATTACTTGCCAGCATAAAACATCACATATTGGCAAACATGACTACACTTGATATCACAGAAAACTCAGAGCAATGTTTGATTGGATCAACTAGCTAACAGAACATTCTCCTTTATGAACACATGAAAGGAAAATATGGAATAGTTAAAACTTGGTACAAATCAAAGAGGTAATATTTTACTTTTGGAAATAATACCATTTCTTTTATATCAAATCTACTAGTTTTTTTGGTGGGGGAGAATTATTAATTACTTAAATGATATTTGTGTGGTATCAGTGGACAAATAGAAGTTGCCCATGTTAAAGAGCACTCAGGGTTTGCTGAATTGGTATGATGGAAAAAGAGGGAAGGCAGTTGTTAAGGCAACTACTTAACAAAGTAGTTAACAAGAACTTCACTGAAGTATAAGATAGTATAATATTCAATTGAATGTTAATAAGAACACTCTTCTTACAGAAACAGCAGTGGTGAAGGCAAATAAACAAGAGCAAGATTTGTTATCAATCTTCTGAGATTCCCATTAAGCAATTATTACCTTAAAGGTTTGCTGAGGGTCAGCTAAAGAGGCCATACTGCTTCTTCATACCAAGTCTGCCACTAAAGGTTCACCTGTCATAAGCTGCTAGGAATGCAAATTCCTAATAGCAAATCTGCCACTAATGCTATCATGTGGCTAAAACTGCAGTTTTGTCAGAGTATTCCATATATCTTCATTTTTTTCCAGAAACTGTAGCAACTTATAAGACTTGAGTTATTTATTGTAAGTATCACTTGAATCTGATTCACGTTGTAGAGTTTGGTTTCTATTAAACCCCAAAATTTCATTGGAAAAAACAGCAAAAAAGAATAAAATATAGGAAATGCATGTCAAAAGATACTGGAACATAGTGTTTTTGGTGAATTAGGTGCTTCATGACACAAGAACAGCTTTGGCTTGGCTAATATTCTTAGATTAGGAATCATCATACAGAGGATTGTTGTAGTTTCCCCAGGATCCATAATCATGGTCATCAAAAAGTCTGCCATAGGAAGAATGCCTAAGAATGAAAAAGAAACAGCATATTACTCAAGTTAGCCATCCTTTTCACTATGCCTTCATTACAGAAGTTTCTCTTTATCATACATAGAGTAAAACAGAAATCAATCAACATCCAAGTACATGAAAGCAGATATGATATTGTTGCCAATACACAAATTTGGTGGGATGAAACCCATGAATGGAATATACAGCTAGATGGATTTAAATTATTTTAAAAAACAGACCTAATAAAAGAGGAGGTAGGTAGAGTTGCACTATATATAAAAAATAATTACATCTCTACAGAAATATAGCAGAACCATATTGAAAACCACCTTGAATGCATTTGGGTTAATATAAAAGCAAAAAATAATGACATTGCCATAGGTGTACACTACAGGACACCCAACCAAGCAGAGGAAATAGATGAACTTTTTGATAGTCAATTAACTAAGGTATGTAGGAAGTACATCATGATGGTAAGGGGGGACTTTACGTGCTCTGACATCCATTGGGAAACAAACTCTGTATCTAGTGGAAGATCAAACAGATTCCTGATAAACCAAGCAGAAAACATGTCTCCCAAAAGGTAGAGAACTAGAGGGTCAACCATACTGGACTTAATTCTAACAGAGATAAAATGGTAGGTGGTGTTGAAGTTACAGGAACCTTGGGAGTGGCTGGGTAGTGATCGTGCAATATTGGAATTCAACATTATGCAAGCACAAGCAATAGAACAAAATCAAATAGAGTCTTGGAGTTCAAGAGAACTGATTTCAATAAACCTAGAGAGAGGTTGAAAATAAATGAGAATCCTCAAGGGGAAAACAATCCAAGAAGCTTGAGAAACTTTGAAAAGTGAGATTATAAAAGCCCGGTCTAGCACAATTCCAACAAAAAGAAAAATCTCAAAAGAAACCAGCATGGCTGCACAAAGTACTCTCTGTTAAACTGAAAGACAAAAAGGACAAGTATAAAAAGTGAATAGAGGGGCATATAACTAAAGCAGAATATCAGCACATAGCCCGAACCTGCAAAAATGAAGTCAGGAAAGCTAAGGTTCAAATGAACTAAGGCTTGCGACAAAAGTCAAAAATAACAAAAAAAAATCTTTCAACATGTAAAAAACAACAAAAAAGTCAAAGAAATGATTGGTCCATTAATTAGAGAAAATGGCAAGACAGTGAAGAGAAGCAGGCAGAAAGCTGAACTGCTTAATCATTTTTTTGTATCCCTCTTTACATTAAAGGAAAAAACAGTCCAACCTATCAAAAAAAAATGCTGTAAAATGCAGATTAGAAATGCAAGTCAAAATAAGCAAGAAAATATTAAGAGTTCAAATTACCAGGACCAGATAAAGTTTTGAAGGAATTGGCAGACGTGATCTCAGGATCACTGAACCATATCTTTCAAAGATCCTGGAACAGCGGGGAACTACCAGAGGACTGAAAAAGGGTTGATGTGGTTCCCATCTTTAAAAAAAGAAAAAAATGGATCTGGGAAACTACGCCCCTACCAGTCCGACATCAATATCTGGGAAAATTCTGGAAAAGATCATTAAGCAACGAATCTGCAAAAACCTAACCTGAAGCCAACATGGGTTTGTCAAAAACAGATCATGCAAGACAAATCTTACTGCATTCTTTGACAAAGTGACAAAATTAGTGGACCAATGAAATGCTGTGGATATAATTTACTTGAACCTCAATAAGGCATTTGATAACGTAAAATACAACCTACTACTTGATAAGACAGAAACATGTGGGACAGTCAGTATCAGCACCAAAGGGATTTATAAATGGCTGACCAATCGCACTCAATATGTATTATATCGTGGCAACCAAAACTAGATTCAATATTCCAAGCATGGTCTTACCAAGGCATTATAAGTGGTATTAACACTCCACATGTTTTTGATTCTGTCCCTCTGTTAATGCAGCCTAGGGCTGTATTGGCTTTTTTGGCAGCTGCAGCACACTCTTGGGTCATATTTAACTGATTGTCCAAGATCCCTCTCGTAGTTGTTAATACTGAGCCAAGTACCATCTATTCTATACATGTGCATCTGGTTTTTCCTTAATGGAACTGCATTTACATGGAGGGAAGTATGCAGTGGGATCTCCAATGCTATCTTAGGTCCAGTACTTTTCAATATCTTCATCAATGATTTAGATGCAGGGAAACGCATCGAATTTGCAGATGACACCAAGCTGGCAGGAATAGCCAACACTCCAGAAGATAGGCTTAAGATATAGAAGGATCTTGACAGACTTGAACATTGTGCCTTATCTAATAAAATGAAATTAAGTGGTGAGAAAAATAGGGTTCTGCATTTAGCCAGATGCACATGTATAGAATAGATGGTACTTGGCTCAGTATTAACAACTACGAGAGGGATCTTGGACAATCAGTTAAATATGACCCAAGAGTGTGCTGCAGCTGCCAAAAAAGCCAACACAGCCCTAGGCTGCATTAACAGAGGGACAGAATCAAAAACATGTGGAGTGTTAATACCACTTATAA
This sequence comes from Azemiops feae, assembly GCA_023970755.1. Lineage (NCBI taxonomy): Eukaryota > Metazoa > Chordata > Lepidosauria > Squamata > Viperidae > Azemiops > Azemiops feae. The sequence goes on along the minus strand of JALGBA010004150.1, from coordinate 3,505 downwards.
TGCCTTGGTAAGACCATGCTTGGAATATTGAATCTAGTTTTGGTTGCCACGATATAAAAATGATATTGCGACTTTACAAAGAGTGCAGAGAAAAGCAACAAAAATGATAGAGGGGCTAGAGGAACTGTTGCAGGAATTGGGTATGTTGAATTTAATGAAAAAAAAAGACTATGGATTAACATAATAGCAATTTCTAATATCTAAGAGGCTGCCACAAAGAATAGGGGATCAACCTATTCTCCAAAGCACCTGAAGGCAGGACAAAAAGCAATGGATGGAAATTAATCAAGAAGAGAATCAATCTAGAGCTAAGAAGAAATTTTCTGACAGAACAATTTATACAATGACTTGCCCCCAGACGTTGTGGATGTTCCAACACTGGATGTTTTTAAGAAGAGATTGGGCAACCATTTGTATGAAATGGTATAGGATTTCCTGCTTGAGCAGGGGGTTGGATTAGAAGGCCTCCAAGGTCCCTTCCAATTCTGTTGTTCAGTTTTTTTCCTGCTATTACACATACTTCTGGAAAATAAATCCCTCTGTCCACTGAACACCTTTCTTTTAGTCATTCAACTGCCAGGTTAATGAGACATAAAAGTTTCATTCTTCAAATTAGTTTGGAATCTCTCTCATCTTAGTTCAGTACTTATCTCAGTCATGAAGTGATCATCCTGTCAATTTTAGGAATTAAGTTCAGGAAGACCATCAGCAATGTAGAATTCTACCCTGCTTAGCAGCAGCAGCAACAGTTACACTTTAGCTTAGCTTCCTGGAAAAGAATGACAGTCCAAGCTCCAATAATAAATATAAGCAACTATGGTAGCTGGGAGGAAAAGATGAAGGCCAAAGGATCAAGACCTGGATCGGGACATTTTTTTTGGGGGGGAGGGGGGAAGAGAAGCATTAATCACTGCTTCCCTTATCTATCTCCCAATCAACAGCAGCATGTTGTTTCAGGTGGAAAGTTTGTACTTGTACAGAGAAGAGGATGACTATTCAAATAGCAGGAAGAGAGAAAGAAAGAGGGAAATAGGGAAAGGAAGGAAGGAAGGAAAGAAAGAAAGAAAAAAAGAGAAAGAAAGAAAGAAAGAAAGAAAGAAAGAAAGAAAGAAAGAAAGAAAGAAAGAAAGAAAGAAAGAAAGAAAGAGAAAAGGAAGGAGGGAGGGAGGGAGGCTTCCGGTTTTGCGCAGTAGTGCAGCAGCCGAGGGATCGAGGGGCTCCGCACCCTATGGCTGATTTTCTTCCTGTTAGGGGACCCTAAATGGGCCAGAAGTCGCCCCAAAGAGGCGGCAAAGAAGGAAGTCTCATGGACCACGGAGAGACATTGGTCAACCTGATCAGTCCAGGAAAAGCCTTCCAGAAACCAACAGGAGAAAGGCTAGCCTAACTTCAGAGTCTAGCCCAAGCTACAAGCAACCGAAGCCCAAAAGCACTATTTTAAGCTGCTTGTAAACGTGTTTGGATCTGGGTAAAAACATCGATTTTCTCTATTCTATTTATTAACTAATTTCCTGGGGGAAAAAACCCAAGAAGAAAAAAAACCCTCCGAAAGTGAGGAGGGGGACCTTCGCTCTGCCCTCCTACAGACGGAAGCGGCGAATTAAACATTTTATGGGGGATAGAAATATTTTGAAATGAAATGAATACAAGACTTAAATTTGGATAAGTTTGAAATGGGTAAAATCTGTTAAGATTTTCAATTTAAATTATGAAAATAGAAGACAACTGTTTATTTTGAAAACTGAAAAAATGAACTGGTGCTGACATCTATTGGTGGATGAAAATTATAACAGTTGCTCTAATACAGGAATTGGCAAGGCCCAAAAACAGTTACTCCTTCATGGATTACAGCCTTGTTGTGGTGAAGGGGCTTGCGTAACTCAATGAAGTTATGAGCTATGCCGTGCAGGGCCACCCAAGACGGACAGGTCATAGCAGAGAGTTCTGACAAAATGTGATCCACTGGAGAAGGAAATGGCAACCCACTCCAGTATCTTTGCCATGAAAACCCCATGGACAGTACTAAAAGGCAAAAAGATATGACGCTGGAAGATGAGCCCCTCAGGTCGGAAAGTGTCCAATATGCTACTGGGGAAGAGCAGAGGGTTAGTACTAGTAGTGCCAGAAAGAGTGAAGCGACTGGGCCAAAGCCGAAAGGATGCTCAGCTGTGGATGCATCTGGTGGTGAAAGGAAAGTCCGATGCTGTAAAGATTTTTTCTCCATAGGAACCTGGAACGTAAGATCCATGAATCAAGGCAAACTGGACGTGGTCAAACAAGAGATGCCAAGACTGAACATCGACATCTAGGAATCAGCGAACTTAAAATGGACAGGAATGGGTGAATTTAATTCAGAGGAAAGCAGATATAATACTGCAGGCTAAGAAATCCTCTCAGAAGAAATGAGTAGCTTCTAGTCAATAAAAGAGTAGGGAAAAGCAATACTGGGATTACAATCCCAAAATGACAGAATGATCTCAGTGCGAATCCCAAGGCAAGTCATCAATAACACAGTAATCAGTCTAGCCCAACACACGAGTGCTGAAGAGGATGAAATTTGACCTGTTCGATGAAGCCCTACAGCACCTATAGAATTCACACCAAAAAATGATGTCCTTATCATCATGGGGATTGGAATGCTAAAGTATGGAAGCAAACGATAAAGGAATAACAGGCAAGTTGGCCTTGGAGTACAAAATGAAGCAGGGAAGAGCTGATATAATGTTGTCCAAGAGAATACGATGTCATAGCAAACACTCTTTCCAACAAACCCAAGAGACGTCTCTACCATGGACATCACCAGACGGTCAAACAGAAATTCAGATTGACTATGTGCTCTGCAGCCAAAGATGGAGAGCTCTATACAGTCAGTAAAAACAAGACAGAAGCTGATGTGGATAGATCATGAGCTTCTCGTTGCAAAAATTTAGGCTAAATTGAAGAAAGTAGAGGAAAAACACTAGGCCACTCAAGTATGAACTAAATTTCAACTCCCTGAGAATATACAGTAGAGGTGACAAATAGATTTAAGGAATTAGATCTGATAGACAGAGTGCCTGAAGAACTATGGATGGAGGTTCGCAACATTGTACAAGAGGTGGCAACTAAAACCATCCCAAAGAAAAAGAAATGCAAGAAAGCAAAATGACTGTCTGAGAAAGCTTTGCAAATAGCTGAGGAAAGAAGGGAAGCGAAAGGAAAGGGAGAAAGAGAAAGATACACCCAATTGAATGCAGAATTCCAGAGAACAGCTAGAAGAGATAAGAATACCTTCTTAAATGAACAGTGCAAAGAAATAGAAGAGAACAATAGAATAGGGAGAACCAGAGATCTCTTCAAGAAAATTGGAGATATGAAGGGAACGTTTCATGCAAAGATGGGTATGATAAAGGACCAAAATGGCAGGGACCTAACAGAGGCAGAAGAGATTAAGAAGAGGTGGCAAAATTTCACAGAAGAACTATACAAGAACGAGCTTAGCATCCCTGATAACCACGATGGGGTG